>SNQJ01S0002402.1:206192-227824 GCA_010110895.2 Picea sitchensis | reverse complement strand
CTATCAATATGCCAAACAAATACCATCTATGAGTGTACCATCATGCATCATCACTTGCACCAAGAAAGTATATCAACCATGCATCAACAAGCCATGACTCCCCAATGATGTACAACATGACTATCAACTCAACTCACCAACTACATGTCTTAATATGTAGCGCCCCAACCACATGAAAAATGCATGCACCGTGATATCCAACATATGCTTCCAATAATACATCATAAGATATATCAATGAAACTCAAATATGTACCAGCCATGTACCCTAACAGATCAACATCAATCCATACTCATGGGTTAGTGCCATGCACCCAAGATTTATTTTACATCGTCGCCTTACATGATCTAACATAGAACCATGAAAACATGAAGAAAATAGTGTCAAAACCTGAAATAAACAATGTTAGACTCTGCAACACCGAGTTATACCAACATATCAAGCTGCAATCCATGTGCATTGCCTTTTTCCCAAGGCTTTACCACATATACGCGGTCTGCTGCACAACAGATCGTGTATGTACGTGATCTATTCAAGGTCATCATGCATATGTACACAACTGATACCATTGTCACCCGAGTATGCCTCTGTGGATAACACACTTGAAATCCCTTTCAGTCTTTCATTCTGATTTGGCTACTCTGTCTTCTTCACCCACTTCTGTAGATGTCCCTGCTCCTCAGAACTTGAGCTCTGAGCATCCATCTTTTCAAAGATGTCTCCCTTTCTTACTTCATTCCTTCTTCTAGCCATGCTATGTGAAGTCCTCATCATAGAATTTCTTCTTGTGTTCCAGCAATCGTGGGATTTGTGGCCAAATCCATTGTAGCTATAGCATCTCATGGTGTTACAGTGAACAACAATGTGTCCTACTTGATCACATATCCAACACCTTATGGTGTTATAAAATATTCTATTGTATCTCCTTTCATAAGCTATACATTTAAAAGATTTGTGACCATATTCATTACATGAATAACAATTCCCATGAAAAATACTTTTATACCTTTTCTTTGGTGTCCCAAGGATAACTTCTTGAGGTCTTCCTTGCTTTGTTCTTTTGGAATTTTATTTGCCTTGTGTAGATGGTTGTTTTGAAACATTGTCTTCCTTCTTTGATGGACTTACCTCATGCTTCTTTGAGGTTCTTTCTTTAGCATATGTAGCTTCTTGTTTGTACCCAAGACCTGATTTATCAAGTGGTGATATTTGACTTTCCAATATCTCATCCAAGATTTGTGAGATATTCAAGAATTTGTTTGACTTTTATACCTTCTTTCTAAGGTCAACAATTTCAGCTTCTAACTTACAACATGACTCTTCCTTTTCATTTATTTGATTCTTCAATAGTTCCTCTATTCTTTTGGCTTCTTCAATTTGGGTCTTGATATGGACAATGGTTTTAAAACTTTTGCGAATATCATCATCTACATTTATATCTTCTTTTCCATTCTTTAGTCTTGTGATCTCTTCTTCCTTTTCTTCTAATTTAGTCTTATTGCTCTCTTCTTGCTCCTTCAGTAATTCCTTTAATTTCAAGATGTGCCTTAGACTCCACCTAAGAAACTTCTTAGTGTTATCTGAAAGATAGTTATAGTCTATATAATAATAATCACTTCTATATCTATACAAACCCTCTTCAACTTCCTTTTGAAGTTTTAATAGATTTTCTTCTATTCTTTTCATGGGATAATTACCATCAAACTTTACACAAACTGCTTCTATATCTTCTTCTTCACTTGTAGAGAAAAAATCATCATCATAATTGCAATCAATGGTTTTTGAGGGTTCTTTACCTTCATTTGAAATATCTTCACGATCTTCCTTTTTTCCAACATCAACACATAATTCTTTACCTTCATTTGAAATGTCTTCAAGATCTTCATTTGTGCTATCATCACTTTATTCTTTATCTTCACTTGAAATGTTTTTAAGATCACATTTAGAAATAATACAATCAAGGGTTTTTGGAGATTATTTACCTTTAATGACATTGATGGAGTGATCTTCAATATCTTCTTTCTCCTTCTTGCTTTGATATGTCTCCTCTAGCTTTAGCCATAGATCCTTGGTGGAAGTGCATTGTCCCATGATCTCTTTGATAGGGCTTGAGAGTACACTAAGAATGGTCTTAAGAGCCAATGCATCATTCTTCTTTCCTTCCCTTTGAGTTGCAAACTTTGACTTGTTCTTCAATGAAGCTGATCCACCAATGGTTGCCTTCCAAATAGTTGCTCCCATTTCCTTCAAATGTATTCTCATCTCTATTCTCCAAGAATAATAGTTTTCCTCATCAAGGATTGGAACTTCATCATCCATTTGTGTGTCTATGGATCTCCTTCAATCTTGTTAAGGCTTGTAGTGAAGGCTTTCTCTGATACCAATTGTTGAACACACCTACCACAATTAGAGGGGGGGTGAATGAGTGTGGGGCTCTTTTCAAAAACCTTCCCTCTTACAAAAAACTCATTAGTTAGCATTCAACTTTTAGTCATTACTCATTGTTTTCATTTATAACCAATTATATGTGAGCACATGTCAGCAACACATATCCACAATATATCATCAACAAGTCATCACCACAAGGAAAACAAAGAACACAAGATCTATGTACAATTTTCTTTTTTATTACGGACTACAATCCTTGGGGTTTTTTCAGCAACAACTGAATAGAGTACAACTCTACAAGAGCACCAGCTCTATAATGTAAGACTCGACTTACAAACTCAGCACCAACTGAGATGAGGCAACAATCCTCAACATATATCAATTTGAAATAGGTACACGACCTATCAGTGGTGTAGCCCACGCGTGTACGCGCCATGGCTCACTACAGCCCGCATATGTACATGGCCAATGTATACAACAACATGTGTATACCTTCTGATCTATTTAGGGTTTATCCTTCAATATCAACTCAGATCCTCTGAAACCAATTTATCATTCTCTTCTATTTCTCACTGTCCAAACTGACCACCATCCAGTCACAACACATCCAAGATTTCCAATGGCTTACTCATGCTCCACAACCAATAAATATGAATGCTACTCAATCATGCATAAGTAATCAACATACTATAGACATCATATCAGTATTGAATCATAAGAGTGTTTCTCACTCCATCTACCAACATAAACCACATCACAACAACCATACCAAGAATTCCCTAAGCATTCACAACACAACAAGCAATATTATCCATCAAGACAATAATGTAACCATACCAGCATCTCGGTGACAGATCTAAGCTCATAGAATGTAGTTCTGGAACCTGCTTCAGTATTCAACATCCAGTCATCAGCTCAAACACAAATCTTCATGATTTTATCTACTGTACGCGCCTTGTCCTCATATAGCCTGCGTATGTACGCTGCCTGGCCCATTCCAACCCGCGTACACCTTAGAAGCTAGGGTTTCTAAAGCTCCAAGACTTTTTCCGTCAAGATCTCTGATATTATCAAAACTTTTATGTGACCATGAGATCCTCCTAATCTCCTCTCTCTCAGAATAGATCTCCAATCATACTCAAGATATCCACACCAAAAATTCTCTCAAAAGAAGCTCTCACAAGAAGCTCTCCATTGATCCACAAAAAGTATATCTTGCAAGAGTCCATAGATATCTTATTTATACTTTCATCCTCTAAGTCACTTAACCCATTTCTAGGTCACTTACCCATTTCTAGGTCACTTACCCATTTCTAGGTCACTTAACCTATTTTCCTTATTTTTAGGGTTAACCACTTTCTATAAATAGAAAGTTCTCCATTATTTTATTAAAATAATCTTTCTTGGTTTTGTCACTTTACTTTATCATTAAAATAATGATTTCTTATTTTCAATAACTTTGAATTCTTTTACCATTTGGGGCTTCAAGCCATCATATGGGGGTCCTCCAACTTTGTAAGGTCATAACTCTCAAACAGTGAGGAGTTATGTGACATTCCACATACCACCGGAAATGGCATGACAAGAACTATCCATCTAGAATACTTTCACCAACAAATTCATTGATCTTCACCTCATTATTCTACATACAAGCATGGGTTCTCTCAACCACAACTCAACCACAAAGCATATTCCCGTGAGGGCTTTCACCATAAGGGGACCACTTTGGAGTTCATCCATTTGTACTTATTATTAATCATGAAAAGACAATAATGAGCCATCAAACTATGCATAATATATCAAAGAATCCATCTTCATCATGTATCAATGAAAACTCATTGATCCATCTTCATCTATGCATCTTGATCCATCTTCATCAATTGGTTTCCATTTGACATCTATCATTCTCATCAAGGATAATACATATACATTGTTCATCAATCATCAATCAATAAAGCTTATCAATCAATCAATCCATTTACATCAATAAATCACTTGACATCAATCCTTTGACATCAAAATAATCAAACCATTGGCATCAATGACAACATGATCCAACATTATGAACATGTATTTATTCATGCATTCCTATCATATATAACATTTTTCATAATATTAAAATCCATTTTCATTGGTTCTTTATCATTTATAATTTCATCATATTCACTGCCCATGTTCAAAAGAGATTAGTGACTGATTGTATTGAGGAATTTGGAAAAAGATGCATAGTTTGAATGTTATGGACAACAAGTAGACAAAGAGGAACTTGTGGTTTTCTTCCTCGTTTTACTCATTTCCTTTCATATTTCCCTTGGAATACTTGATTTCTTGGTCAGTTTAGAGCCATTGTTAAATTATTTTTAAAGAAAAATAGTATTTGATGATTAACATACTATAACTTGTGTATACTAATTTGATAATTGATGGATATTTAGATGAGTTTATTTAGTCATTGCAACAATCGCTCTAGTAATAGGGGAAACAAAGGAAATAGAGGTGTAATGCATAATGAATTTGGGAAAAGAGGAAGAAACAAAGAATGAGGTTTTCCATCCACTTTGACGGTAATTCTGAGGAATTCAATTAGATGGTCCAAATCGACTATTTGAACCTTGTTGGCCACCCTGTATTCTAGCCACCTCATCCACTTGTTATTCCTCCTCTTCAGTCATATATAAGCATAGTCGACATTCAAGAACCAACCAGGGATGATTTTAAGGATGGAAATTTATTTTAAAATGTACAAACCTTGGAGAATCTTACTAATCCTTCATATGCCAACTAGAAAATGTTGGCGATATTTTTGTTAAAATATTCAAATTTCTAAGGATTTTATATAGTTTGTATAAAATTTTGACGTTTTTTAGGCCAAAATAATGTTATCCTATCAAATTTGGGCAAATCATTTTTAGAATAGCGAATCTTTTTTGGGGAAAAACCATGAAAAATTAGCCCATGAGCAAAATTTAGCCCCTAAAATCATCCTTGGAACCAACTCACATGCCCCCATCCAATGATGGTTGGGAAATTTATCCTGCTAATTTACCCTCTAGTGTAGTTCATTTGCCCACTATGCCATTTCGACTTCCTCCTCCTCCTCCTCCTTTAGTGACTTTCTCAACCTATTGCTTCTACAGCTTATAATGAACACTCTGTTCAACTTCCTAAAAATTAGAATGCTTTGGCTATGGAGCCTCATTCAAGTACATGAAAGTGGCCTACCATTTCTATTAGCTCTAATTCATCTTAGACTTCTTCCTATACAATCAAGTCCCTTCCTTCCAAGCTTGAGGATAATGTAAGAAAAAATACATTTGATGACATGCATCCTGAGATTTATAGAGTTGTCCAAAAGAAATTCGTTGATAAAAAAATTCTTAAACACAGGGAAGCATTGTCAGAAGAAAGTAGATAGAGAGAGTTTACTTCAAATAGAAAATATTATTTCTGACTTTATTTTATTATGTGATGATATTTTCAGTTTGACATTCGAGGCACATATTTTTGGACAACTCACATGATATTATTTAAAAAAAAAATTATATCACACCTTTAAAGTATTTTAGGAGATACAAGAATTTTTAATGATGTGGCATGATTACTTTGGCTGCTTTTATATATATATTTTTATGCTGATATGTGCATGGTATTTGAGTAAAATAAGGAGAAATAAGGGAATGCTGAAAATAAAACAAATAAAGTCATATAGGGACCCCACATATTAATTATTATTATTTACCCTTATCATTTAGAAGTTGTCATATATTAACTAAAGTTATTTAACTTTAGTAACAAAAAGTAGTTGAACCACTTGAACTAATTTTGAAGAATAAAAGGAAGAGAGAAAGGACAAAGAAGACATAGGAAAATAGAGAGAGATACTTTTGATAAGGTTTTCTCTTTCCTCAATTGAGAATGTTTATTCATTCATTCATTTATGAGTTTATTGAGAGATGATTCATCTTGTTGATAGTAGGGTTACTCTAAAGGTGGTAAAAAGAAAGGACCAGGAAGCATATACTTTTGACATTCTTTAAAAGGTCATTCATTTATATTGATAGTTTTTTTAGACTTAATTCACTACTAAATATGACCAAATTTTCCATGCTTTTTCATTGCTATTGCAACACTTTTTCCTTTAACTTTCCACAAAATCATGTCTTATTTTTCTTGGATATATTTTCATCGCTCTATCGACAACACAGAACTCATCGTGGAAATATCCACGAAATATGGTTTCCATGTGTCATTCGTTTGGTAAGAATTTCTTGCAGTTTATGTTTTTTACAAACATTCATCTATATAGCGACAAAATTTTGTCTATATAGAGACAAACATCCACTTTGTTTCCATGAGAATGTTATATTTTCCATGATTGCTCATCGCTATATATATGAATGCTCGTGGAAAAACACAAATGAAAAGTTTTTGTTGCCACAATAATGCTATATTTTCCATGATTTTTTATCGCTATATAGATGAAAAATCATGGCAAAACACAAATGAAAAGTTGTTGTTGCCATGAGAATGCTATATTTGACATGATTTTTCATCACTATATAGACGAAAAATCGTGGAAAAACACAAATGATTTTTTTTTTTTGCCACGAGAATGTTATATTTGCCATGATTTTTTGTCGCTATATAGATGAATGTTTATGGAAAAACACAAATGGAAAATTTTTGTTGCCACAAGAATGCTATATTTTCCACGATTTGTCTTCTCTATATAGATGAATGTTTGTGGCAAAACACAAATGGAAAGTTTTTGTTGCCATGAGAATGCTATAGTTGCCACGATTTTTTGTCGTTATCTAGACAAAAATTCATGGCAAAACAAAAATGAAAAGTTTTTGTTGCCACAAGAATGTTATAGTTGCCATGATTTTCCATCTCTATATAGATGAATGTTCGTGGAAAAAAACAAATGCAAAGTTTTTGTTTCCAAATTTTTTTGTTGCCACGAGAATGCTATAGTTGCTATATAGAATGCTATCGGAAAAAAATGGTGCTTGGAGGGGATGTAGGTCTGGAGGATGCATGCAAACCAAAAATGTGTGCTCTGGTAGGTAGATTCACTTATAGAGTGATGGGAAAAATTGGACTCATGAGTTGGATGACAAAAAAATGGAAATCATTGCTAGGTTACACTCCAGAGACGGTGACTCTCATTAGGGGGTGGTTCTGCTTCATTTTCAGAACACCAAAATATTCCATAAACATTTTACAAGAAACTTGGATTTTAAATGGAGACAACCTTATGCTAAAAATATGGAGAGTGGAATTTGACCCAGTGTCTAAGTACTTTCAATTTAGAAATATTTGGGTGCTACTACCAGGCCTACCAATATAGTTCTAGAATGAAGGATCCTTTAAAGCAATAGGGAACAAACTACATGCTATCCACATGGAGGAGGTTGTATTATTGGAGAACACCTTACTTTGGATGAGGATAATTTGACATTAAAGAGGATGTAATTGAGACATATACATCATGAAGTGCATTGGCATCCTTGGAGGTTTGGAGGAGGATCATTTAAGTCCTTGGAAACTTGGAGGAGGACCATTGGTCATATCCAATCAGGACACTTAATAATAACAAGATTTATAATTATATCAATAGTCATAGCAAGGTATCCAATCATCTAAATAATAATAACAAGGTATACAATCATATTAGTAATCATAATCATAGAAAGGTATCTACCACATATATACATATTCAATAATAATATGAAACCAATCAATGGAAAGGTGTCCAACACAGGTGCATACATATCATTAAATATCTCTTTAATAGGGAATCCACATATGTATGCATCGTATGAGGGTGAATCGTGTAATAATAGGAAAAATAAAGTTGAATCACATAGGTGTCTAGGTTCATCATACTCAATTATTAGTGGAGGTAAGCATGAAAGGGTGTTGAGTATAGAACACCATCATCAACCATCAAGGATATATACATTCATCAAGTCATACATATATCATGTGGCAAGTAAATTTCTAACTAGGAATCATCCCGAAATAAGAGTCCAACTAACACTATAAAACACTAAATGATCTAATTATCTAATGTATAATACTATAAAATACATGAAACTATAAAAGACTATAAAAAACATGCAACGATAAATTAGGCACCCAATTATCAATTACTAATAGAACAAAACCAATGGGCTAACTAGACTATAAAAAACATGTCAAAACCCTTACCTTATCAATGTCTTTTCGCCAGGTCCATATTCTCATACAACTTGATAAGAGTTGTCCACGAGTTTCATTTCCATCGCCATGACCTGTAGAAATCATCAAAGATAAATTTTTTATATGAGTAAATAATATATAAGCAAATAAACATGCATTTAAACATGTAAAAGACTCTAGAAATACTAAAGTGGAATACCTTAATGAGCTTCTCTTTTTTTTTAGAATTGTTTATTATGTACTGAACATGGCCAACCATGTGAAGGTGGAAGCTCTTATGGCCCATACCCCCCTCACATTGCTCTCAATTCCCCATACCCAATAAATGATTTCTTTTACATAGAAAACATATAAACACTCATGCATAAGTAGGAAATTCATCAATACATATAAACATTCATGCATAAGGAGGCAAGTCATATAAACATGAATTCATATTAATAATGATAGTCATCAAAATACAAGTCATAAATTTATACAATTAGTTATTTTTTTTAAACCCATGAGTGGGATATCATCATCCTTATCTGTCAATGTATTTCTTACGCCTTGTCCTAGTTGTGTTGATTGTGTTTCATTATTGAAAGAACTATTTCATTATTTTGAATAACATTACAATATTTCTCTTTACCTGTCTGTCTAGCCGTGACAATTGGTGTGTTCATTTCTTGCATCATTTTTTCTTCTTGTATTCCACCCTTATGAGATACATGCTCTTAAATTAAAAGAATAAAATTTATAAGTACACGTCATGAAATAAATATCTATAATCATAATACATACTTCTATTTCTAAAGCATACATACCTCAATGGCTAGTATGCTCCCCAATATCATGTGACAAGCCCTCCCCACTATCAATTGGTAGGTGTTCATGAGTACCACTACCCTCACTACTTTGGTTTCTCTCCTTCTTAAAACAAACATAAACATTTAGTTATTAGTGATATAATCAATCATGAATAGATTTTACAAGTATACTAAAATGATGACCTTATTGATTTTATTTACCTACATTTTCATAATTGGGGAGATTGGCATCTACCCCAATATTTTTTAATATTCAACCACACTTTGAAAACCAAAATTGAAACCAAGCTTTAGGTATTCCTTGATGGCAGTGGATTTGAACGTATTTCCCTGCAATGCATACCATCATTAAAATTGCTTGTAATAAAATAATTATTTGTTTTCTACTGTTAAATAAATATTCGTCAAAATTAATCATTTAATTCTTATGATTCATGCTCTTAGTTTTATGTAGCCACCCTAGCCCAATTTATGTTTCCTTTCCTTTTCCATTCTATCCTTTGTTGCTTTGGAGGTGTCATGAAGCCTATGAAAATTTTGAAATATGTTAGATGTTGTAATTGTTATTTAAAACTAAAAAAAAATAAAAATTGAACATATTTGATTCAGATTTATGAGCGGAACGAAATGAATCACAGACTGAATACAATAACATAGAGATATGGATAATAACAACAAATATCCAGTGAACAATAACTTCTATTGAATAAATAAAATAGGTTGAAACTGTAAAACTGTAGAACTGAAAACACTTGCTCGAATGGTGGTAGCTATCTCTAAGAAGAGATTTGGTTGTTACACACATCCGTGTGATAAAAATGTTTACAATGAGGCTCCAGAGGCATTTTTAACATTACTCATGAATGACAAAACCCTAGACATCCAAAAACCTAACCTTAGGAGATGAAACGTCAAAATTTATGTGGGCCTTGATGGGTAAGTTGGTACCTCAACTTCTCAGGGTTGTAAATTTTGCATACGACCTCCTTTTTAGGTGCGTGATAGGTCATTGGAAAGGTGTTTTT
Organism: Picea sitchensis; assembly: GCA_010110895.2. Taxonomy (NCBI): domain Eukaryota; kingdom Viridiplantae; phylum Streptophyta; class Pinopsida; order Pinales; family Pinaceae; genus Picea; species Picea sitchensis. The sequence continues at coordinate 217,395 of SNQJ01S0002402.1, read as the reverse complement.
TGAGAAATACACACTATGCCATCAAAATCTAACTTTGTCTACAATTTGACTGTGGCAAGCCAAAAAAACATTGTTTAGGGCCCCAAAATGGCCTTGGAAGTACATAAAGATGTACTGACATGAAAACATCCAAAATAAGCCAGTTGGATTAGATGGATGGCCACCAATATCCACCTGGAAGCTGTATAGGGATTTAGATAACCTCAGAAGTGTAGAACCCACAATTAAAAATAATTACAGAAGAACACGTTGAACTAAAACTGTTAAGAGGAGTTAGTTGGAACAGGTGGGTGGCCACCAATATCCACCTAGATCAGTCCTCCCCCCTTAGGAAGAAATTTTCTCCATTGTGTTGAGTGCCCCCATCAGGTGAGGAAAATTCTGCTGAATTTGGACCCAGGTGAGACACTTGCCTTGGTGTAGGATTTGCCTTGCCTTAACAACTCGATAAAGCTGGATCCTCTGCTGCAGAGTTCCCTTGACCTATGTGTCCACTATATGATCAGTGGATTCCTGTTCCATGTAGTCAAGGTTGAGCTCTATAGGTGTCAACTATTCTACGATCTCTGAGGTGTCCAATAATGATGGAAAATATGGCTAAAAGAGTTCCACATTGAACACTAGGTGCAATCCAAGGAAGGGTGGAGTGTTGAGCTCAAAGAATTTCTACCCACAACCTTGACGATAGTGTAAGGCCCATAGAAAAGTGGGTGGATATTCTGATGGGACCCTGTAAGGTGCTCTTATTGTAAATGTAACCAAACCTTATCTCCCACCTGAAACTTGTGCGGTACCCGATGTTGATTTTGTATTTCTACAAAATATCATGGACCTATTTATGGATGTGTTGAATCCACTCAATGAATATGGTGGCTTTGTCAGCCTCAAACTAAACATGGGAAGAATATGTCTATGTTGTTGAAAGAGGTAGTGAAACATCAATGCGACACAAGGGTTGGAATCCTAGCCCCACCTAAAAGGGGCTATGTCTGGTGGAGCTATGGAGAGCCATGTTGTAGTTGTGATGAATATATGGGAGACTCTCATCCCATGTACACAGATGCTTAGAGTTATACATGCATAGGATGTGCACAATAATCTAATTGATGACCTCTATTTGGCCATCAGTTTGAGGGTGGAAGGCAGTGTATTTAGTGTGCTTGGTGTCCAACAGTGACTAGAGACTCAACCAAAATGTGTTGAGGAACCTATATTCCTAATCATAGATGATCATCTTTGGTATCCCAAAATGGACCCACACTCGGTCGAAGAAAATCTTGGAGGTATTTTTCGTTGTGATTCTCTTTTTGTAGGATGTGAGAATGGCCATATTAAAAAACTTATCAACCACCACAAATACACAATCATTGCCTTTCTTGGTGGATGAAAGGCCAGAAATGTAATCCATTGATATGGATACCCAAGGCCTCTTAAGAGTAGGAAGAGGGGTGTATAATCCTTGCTTCTTGATGGTTGTCTTGGAAATGGCATAGGAACTGCAATATATAATATACTTCCTAACATCCAGTCAAAGTTTTGGCCAATAAAAATGTTTTTGTAGAACGAACACAGTTTTCTCCACACCAAAATGTCCTACCATCTGACTGTAGTGAGCCTCCCAAATCCAATTTTCATGGTCTCTTACAGGAACACAGAGATGAACCAAATGGCACAACAGTTCATCCTAAATGTGAAAATCGATGACATCTATGTATGTACCCAAGAGCTGATAGGTGGTGGTGAAGTCCAGATCTTACTAATAAATTTGGGGCCACTCAGATGCCTCATGTCCACAAGAATGGTGCACGGTGGTGAGTGCGTCCACGGGAGGTCAATTGAGGCAATCAACGATTCAAATTTTTTTCCCTATCTTATACTTGATGTTGAGATGGAACTATTGCAGGCAGGTGAACCACTTTTGATGGCAGTAGTTCTTCAAATTCCCTTGTGTTTGTATGAACTACAAAGGCTTGTGATCAATGTGAATTATTATCTCCTTTCCCAAAATGCAATGTTTCCATTGACAATAGGCTTGTACAATGGAATACATTTCCTTGTCATAGGTGTGGTATTTCCAGACAATATCTGAGAGTGTTTCACTATGGTATGCTATCGGATGACCGTGATGAGTGAGAACTGTGCCTACAACATAGTCAGATGCATCAGTCTCAATATCGAATGGTTGTTGCAGATCGGGTAAGGAGAGTACTAGAGATGAGCACAAGTGATTCTTTAGATTATCAAATGCTCGTTGTTGTGCCTTCCCCCATGTGAAATTTTCCCTACCACTTCCCTTAGTCACTTGGTTGAGGGCCCACGCAATATGGGAGAATCCCAACACGAACCGTCAGTAGAAGTTGGAAAGTCCCAAGAATATCCAAAGCTTGGTTAGTGTGGTCGGGGTTGGTCAGTCACGGATGACTTGGATCTTAGCTGGATACACATATACCCCATGCTCATCAACAATGTATACCAAGTATTGGACCCTTTTCATGCCAAAGGATCATTTTTCCAGGTTGGCATATAGCTTGTGTTGCCGCAGAGTGCTCAAAACCTGTTGAATATGTTGCATGTGCTCCTCCCAAGTTTTGTTGAAGATGAGGATGTTAGCCAAATATAACAACACAAAAGAGTTAGTGAAGGGTGTTAATACATCATCCATCAACCTCATGAAAGTGGTTGGTGCATTTTTTAAGCCAAAGGACATGACCAACCATTCAAAGAGACCTTCTTTAGATTTGAAAGATATCTTCCATACATCAGTTGACTCAATGGGAACCTGGTGGTAGCCATAATTTAGGTCAATATTGTTGAATAAATTCCCCCCCTTGAATTGGTCAAGAAGTTCATCAATTTTGGGAACTGGGTACCGGTTCCTAACTGTGATTTTGTTTAATGCTTTGTAATCAATGTAGAGTCGGCAGGTCCTATATTTATTCTGCACTAGTACAATCAGGCTTCCACAAGGGGAGGATTTGGGTCTGATGTTCCCCTTTTGAAGAATCTCTTGGATCTAACACTTGATTTCATCATTTTCCATCAGCAAGTGACGATATACTAGTCCATTAGGTAGAGGTGCAATGGGGGTTAGATCAATTGGATGCTTGACTTGGCAATGCATCGTTACCACAGTGGGTGAGGAGAATATGTCTCTATACTCTTCCATGATCATGTCCACTTTCTTTTGTTGCAAAGAGAGGCTTTGTGTAGAGACCATGGATGTGCTGGTGAAGTTATGCTTACTATGAGCATGGATCACAAAGAAGACAAACTTCCTGGAATGTGAAATGACCTTACTACATTGCTTAGCAGAGATTAAAGAAATAGTGGTAGTTAGCACCACCTCTGGTATCCTGTACAATTGTCTACCCAAAGTAATAATAACACTATAGGGTCTAGACTCATAAACAACATGTGGCTTCCAAAAATATGGTTTTCCTAAAAGAAAATCACAAAGTCCAAAGGGAGAAATATCACACAATACCTTGTCTTTGAAGGGCTTAATTCTGTAGGGAAGACGACATTGTTGGCTAACACAGAGATATCTTCCTTGGAAAAGCCAGTTGATGGTGTAGGGTTGCAGGTGTGGTGTCATCGGAAGGTCCAACCGCTTGACCACATCTGCTGAGATCAGGTTCTTTTGACTGCCTTTATTGATAATGAAATGAAGCGGAGCCCCATTTACCCACATATGTGAGTGAAAGAGGCATTCCCCTTCCTCTGGTTCTTCTAGCTCACTTGGTTGGACTTTGGTGGTAGCGACAGTGGTACTAGATTCAGACTCGATAATCCACTTCCCTCCTTCTGGATTTGCTTTGGAGTCAGAATCTACCTCTGAATCAGAATCTTTCAGCTCAACCACCAGTGACTACTTGGAGTGACATTATTCAGTGTTGTGCCAAGGGATTTTATGGTATTCACACCATTTTCCTGTGTCCTTCTTCAAATTCTCATTACACTTCTTTTGTTGTGGCTTGGACTGGTTTTCCTGAGAGAGGCCATATTTTCTCTATCCTTTTTTTAGTCGGTTGGGTCTGCATTTTCCCTGCTTCGGCTATGAGGAGTTTACAGATCCAAACTCTCGCCTCTTTTGCTTCAATTTTTTCTCGATCTTGACAACATATCTATAAGTTGTACCCAATGATCTAATGTCTAGAATATCCATTTTTGTTTGAATGTATCTATGTAGAAACCCATGGTATTTGAGCACCATATGCCATTCAGAGTCTTTGATACCCAACTTGGTGTGCAGGGTATGGAAAATATTGGTGAAATCTAGTACTGTCTGGTCCCTTTCCTGATGTGGGGTGGGACATCTTGTGTACTGGTCCTCATATCTTCCAACAGGGTAGTAATATTCTTTAATGGCATCCTTGAAGGAATCCCACGTGGGGGAGACCAAAAATATTGCAGAATCCTCTATGGCCCTTTTCTTAGAGTAAGTATCCCACCAATCCTTAACATAGGGGACAACCTTGAGGAGTGAAAAAGTAATCTTTTCCCTATTAGAAAAATTGTGGACCGAAAAATAACCTTTGAGCATATTCAACCATTTATCTACAACATCCGCATCTATCAGTCCTTCAAATAATGGAATATAAAATTTATCTGTACCTTGAAGGGGGTTGCATGACCGCTTGATGAAGATGTGTCTCTTGTGGGCATCCACCGAAGGATCTGTGCAAAGTTGTCCATCATTTTGTTCATTTAAAGCATAAGAGATTCCTCAAGAAACATTTTAAAAGGATCTCCTGATCCATCATATTTCTTTTCATCCCCCATGTGTTTTTATAGAGCTCGACACAACTGATATTGCAAAGGCTCGACTAGTTTGAGTCCCAAATTCTTGTACCCAGATCTTGTCGGGGACATGCACAAAGAAAAACAAATGAAGAGAAGACCGCTTTGATACCACTGATTTGGATTTATGAGCGAAACAAAACGAATAACAGATTGAATACAATAACACAAAGATATGGAGAACAATAACAAATATCCAATTAACAATAAATTCTATTGAATAAATAAAATAAGCTCAAACTATAAAAATGTAGAACCGAAAACACTTGCTCGAATGGTGGTATGTATATCTGAGAAGAGATGTGGCTGCTATGTGCATTCGTCTAAGAAAAATGATTACAATGAGGCTAGAGGCATTTTTAACATTACTTATGAATGCCAAAACCCTAGACATCCAAAAACCTAACCCTAGGATATGAAATGCCAAACGTTATGTGGGCCTTGATGGGTAAGTTTGTACCTCAACTTACCGGGGTCGTAACTTTTTCATACGACCTTCATTTTAGGCATGTGATATCCCGTTGTAAAGGTATTTTCGATAAATACACATTATGTCATCAAACTCTAACTCCATCTACAGTTTGACTGTGGCAAGCCAAAAAAAATTGTTTAGGGCCCCAAAATGGCCCTGGAAGTAAAAAAAGATGTACTGACATGAAAACATAAAAAATAAGTTAGTTGGATTAGGTGGGTGGCCACTAATATACACTTAGAATCTGTGTAGGGATTTAGACAACCCTAGAAGTGTAGAACCCACAAACACAAATAATTACAGAAGAACGTGATGAACTAAAACTGTCAAGAGGAGCCAGTTGGAACAAGTGGGTGGCCACCAATATCCACCTAGATCAATATTTCACTAAAAATATGATATGTGTTATACCTTTCTTTACCAGGTCGTGCTTATTTTCCTTGTCTTTTTAGAAAATTTTCCTTTGCATCCTTTATCAATGCCTTCCACTCTTTCTCCCAAACCATGGGAGGGCGCTCATACTTGAGGTTTTATTCCAATCTTTTCCTATAGTGGGCCTTGGTATATTTCAAACTCTTGCCAACTAAATGGGTGATCACTTTTTTGTTAAATGTATTTCCAAACAAGTTTACCATATAGCTTATCAATTCATCTTTCAAATTTCTATCATGGTCATTCCACCTTGTGTGAATGGTGGGGCCAAAAATCTCCAATGCCTTGTCATTCAAGTTCCTATAGAAAACATTATTTCCTACAAAAACATTATTATCATTAATTTAAAATAATTTTGACATATGTTCTGTTCAATTACATGATAAAAATCAATCAATTAATTAATAAATACCTGCAATATTTTGTATATTTATTGGAACACAACTGTCGTCCACCTGAAAGGTGACATCTAGTGATCTCATTCTTTTCACCTATGTTGCTCCAAGATAAGCTTCCTCACAATTGACACTAGGTTCATATCCAACATCATGTGGAGTCCCAATTTCTGTATGGCCCTACTCGGGCATGTCATGCTGCTTAAAATCAATATGTTCATCATTTGATTCAAGGCCAACCTCAGGAGAGTAAAAAAGCATCATTGGTATGTTATGTCGATGTTGTGGCCGCATTGGAGCATCATTGCTACCAATAATTGTCTCTGTAGGTTGTCCACTCTCGAGTTTTAAAAAATCCTACAAAATGGACACTTGACTTTATCATATCATATAAAAAATATAAAACAAAAAATCATAAATGAATATATTTCATAGTTGATAAAATTATGTAAAGATGCCACTTACCCCATAAGAATGTATTTGAGCTTTCAACTCATTAATTCTTGTGTTGATATCATTTGTCATGGATCTTCTACTAATCAAACCAAGTAATTCTATGTTTTCCCTTTTCAAGGCCTTCCTAACAGTTTCCATTGGCTTTTTCGAATAAAATATTTCTTCCTCAATCACCTCATCATCCACATTGAGTGTGGACTACAAACATCAAACAATAAATTTAAGGAAATTAATTTTAACATTAAATAAATTTAGTTATTGTAATCATATTTAGTTACTATTAACATTTACCTGATGTGGCACAGTGGGTGACTTTCCATTGTCACCCTGGATGAATGTAGTTGCAGGTGACTTTCTACGGTCACCTTGGACAGTTGTAGATATAAGTGACTTTCCATGGTCACCCTGACACAATAAATCAATCAATAAATTTATAAAAATAATTATAGCATTAAAAAAATTAGATATTGTAATCATATTAACAACTATTATATAATAATAAAAAAATGTTATTACATCGAATTTTACCTATTTGGAGCTGCCTCCAGACCATGCAGGAATCCAGGCATGATCACTCTGCCACAATACAAGAAGCAAGACAATTAATGCAAATGGTTTAGTTAAATGGTATATAAGATAATTAATGCAAAAAAATAAATAATAAGAGTGATTGATCAAAGGTTGAGTTAAATGGTATATAATATATTTACGCCCATAGTAGCATCCCCTCCATCTATTAGATTCAAATTGTAATCGATCAACAACCTTTCACCTTCAACTATTGATTTTGTTTCACATACGAATATACGATTTCCTTCACGCCCCTCAAATATAAAATTCAATTTCTTAGTTGTTGTCCTTCATCATGTACTATTTATAAAGCGCACAATGTTTCTAAAAGCTTTTGTCCTTCCATCAATATACATAGTCGCCCCTTTGTTTTGATTGTTTCCTACTAGTTGTATATAATTTGCAACAACTATGTATCTTTGCGTGCTTTGCATGTATCGAACCAACATCAACCAATGATTGTATTTGTAGCATGGCCCGACATAATCCATAAATTTAGTTATATTGCCATATTTGACCTTTATTCCATCCATGGAAAATAGCCCCAATCCATGTAAGGATGATGGAGCATTGTGATACATCCTCCCATTGATGAAGAAATCTGTGTCCAATTTAGGTATCTCCTTAGGTACCCATGGTTTCACTAGATGTCTATACCTCAAGGGAAACTCAATTTCACCTATGCTCTCATCATCATAATCACATGACCCTCCTTCGACAATAAAAAATTGCACGTGTATAAGAAATCTTCTCCTTACCTTTTCAGCTCTAGTTGATCTAGAACTGTTAAATATACTACAATGCGTCTCACTTTCAACATCTCCTAGTGTATATTTATCCTTAGTATAGATCTGACAGATACCTATTTGGTGGTACCTACACTCAATAAAATGAGAAGATAAGTTAGCGAGCTAAGTATTTTGTAAGAGATGATGATTGTTTACTTGAAATTCATAAAATGTGAACTGCATTCAATAAGCATGGTTTAATTAGAATGTAAGGCCTTTTGAGATTGATGTCATGTTATTTTATGTCATCACTCATGATTTTAATTTCTCATTATTTCTCATAGAGATATTTTCTCTAGATTTAGATGTTATGTTTGAGGATGTTTTAGAGATGTGAAACTAGATTTGCACAAAGCCATTTCTTCATGGTAATGAATTCACATTGGAGAATCTTGATCTCGTATCAAGAGTAATTGTAAATACTTTCACATTTCTTATTTTGCAATGAAGATGTGTCTTGGTAAGAAAGATGAGTTTCCATAAGCCTACCATTTTGTTAAATTTGACAACATCAACAATCATTCTCCAATGAGAGGCCAGATGGGCCACCCTGGGGCTAGCCAGGGATATTTGGAGAATAAACCAGTCTTGTGAGGTATTGACAAAATCTAGGGGGAATGTACAACCTCTATGAGTCAAACCAAAATTCAGGATGAATGATATGCTTTATGATGTTGTGAGTCAAGATGTAATTCTAATGCAAAATCCAGGGGGAATGTACAACCTCTGTGAGCATAGACAATCTAGTGCAAAAGTCAAGGGGAATGTACAAACTTTGTGAGCATAGACAGACTAGTGAAAAATTTAGGGGGAACATAGAAACTCTCTGAGCCTAGCCAATCATTGTGAGTCATGAGAAAGAGTAAAGGCATCTAGAAAAGGTTAGGTTGAAAATAAAATTCCTATGATCTCGAATCAAATAATCTTCCTAATATTACAAAAGATGTAAATGTATTTATCTAGTGTGTTGGCACGTGTAACACTATTCACCATGAAGAAATTTTAATTTCCATTCATAAGAGTCAAGTTGCATAAAGTTGCATAAGTTGCATAGTTTCATAAAGTTGCATAAGTTGCATAGTTGCATAGTTTCATAAAGTTGCATAAGTTGCATAAAGTTGCATAAGTTGCATAGTTGCATAGGTTGCATTTTAAATAAAGTTGCATAAGTTGCATAAGTTGCATGTTGCATAACGTTGCATAAGTTGCATAAAGTTGCATAGTTTCATATGTTGGTTGTGGAGCTTGATTATCTTCCTGATTCAGAGGCCTTTGTTTTTCAGCCGTGTTTATACCCCATGAAGACTTTACGCCCCAAAATAATGTATACTCCTCCATATGGGGGAGTGCAGGGGGGGCTTGCCCCCCCTGTGGGGTATGGGGGGGATATCCCCCTGGCTGAGGGGTTCGGGGTTGAAGCCCCCAAAGGAAAAATTGCCTTGTAAATGTATATTGTAACTTCATAGTAAATCTAGACCGTTCATTATAAGGTCACATATATGATGGTAGAAGTTATGTTAGGGTTTTTTTCCCTAGAAGGAAACCCTCTTTTATGAGGGAATTGTATTGCAGCTATGTATCATTGAGAATATTATATTCTGAGTGAGGAGATTGTGAGAGAAAGAAGAGAAAGTTAAAGCGGGTGTGATGTAGGTTGTATCCCTTCATTTGTTGGATAATAATAAAGGAAGGACCTGGTAAATTCTCTGGTGGTCGTAGCCCACACTGGGTGAACCACGTATATCTGTGTCTCTATTGTATTGTGTATCTTATGTGTTTTATTTACGCATTTGTTTTTTATTTTATTTCTCTGCGATCCTGTTTTTCCAACAACTGGTATCAGAGAAAAAGGTAACTCGCGGGAAAATAGGGTTCCTGGTTCGAGTGGGAGCAATGGCAGAAGATGGAAAGTTTAGGGTCGAGAAATTTAACGGCCAAAACTACCAGTTATGGAAGATGCGGATGGAAGATTATTTATATCACAATGATATATTCCTACCATTGGGTGGAATAGAAAAGAATCTGACAACCATGAAGGATGAAGAATGGGAGGTTCTTAATAGAAAGGCACTAGGAACAATACGGTTGAGTCTGACAGCATCAATGGATTTCAATATTTTGAAAGAAAGGACAATGATGGAGATGATGGATGCATTGGATAAACTGTATGAAAACACCTTGGTGTCCAATAAGGTATTTATGATGAAGATATTATTTAATATGAAGATGTCATAAGGAGGGTATGTTTCAGATCATTTAAATGAATTTAATACGGTTACTAATCAACTAATTTATGTAAAAGTGGACTTTGATGATGAGGTCAGGGCTCTTATAATCTTGTGCTCATTGCTATAAAGTTGGAATGGCTTAGTCATGGCTGTAAGTAACTATTTCTCTGGTTCAAACACTCTAAAATTTGATGATGTTGTTGGTGTTATCCTTAGCAAGGAAATGTGATGGAAAAGAACAGGTGAGACATCAAGTAATGCATTAAACATGGAGAACAGGGGAAGAAAAAAGGATAGAGGAAAGGGCTCATGGAACCATGATAATTTTAGGAAGGTTGGATCAAAATCCATACTTGGAAATATAGAGTGCTGGAATTTTGGAAAGAAAGGACATCTGAAGAAAGACTGCAAATCTCCAAAGAAGAAAAGAGATGGACATCAGGAGAAAAATCAGGAAGAAAATGTGACAGGGGATGTGTTACAAGATGCTTTGATTCTTTCTATAGATAATATTTCTAAGTCTTGGGTAGTAGATTCAGGGGCTTCATTTTATGCCACACCCCATAGGAAACATTCTCTATATTATGTTCAAGGTGATTTTAGATAGGTTCATTTGGGTGATGATGCACCATGCAAAATTATTGGAATGGGAAAGGTAAAAATAAAGCAAAGAAATGGAAAACAATGGTTGTTGAAAGAGGTAAGACATGTTCCATATCTAAGGAAAAATATAATTTCAATAGGAAAGTTGGCAAGTGAAGGTTGTATATCCATATTTATAGATAAGGTGTGGAAGGTCACCAAAGGATCATTGGTGATAGCAAAAGGAGAGAAGGTAGGTACATTGTAATTATGTACTAGTAATATTGATTCTTCTATATCTATAGCTTCTACAGAGGTGGATACAAAACTGTGGCATCATAGGCTTGGACATATGAGTGACAAGGGGATGCATATAATTCACAAAATAAATTTGTTGCCAGATCTTAAACAAATTGATTTGGATTTCTATGAGCATTGTGTTTATGGAAAACATAAGAGAGTCAAATTTCTCAGAGTTGG
>SNQJ01S0002402.1:193598-204566 GCA_010110895.2 Picea sitchensis | reverse complement strand
AGAAAATCCTTAGTATGAGAATAACAAGAGACAAGAAAAATCGCAAATTGACATTGTCTCAGGGTGAGTACATAGAGAAGGTGTTGGAGAGGTTTAGAATGCAGAATGCAAAACCAGTTAGTACAGCTTTGTCCAACCATTTCAAATTCAATAAGGAAATGTTTCCCAAGACACAAGAAGAGATAGAATACATGTCTAGGGCCCCTTATTGATCAATAGTTGGCATCTTGATGTATGCAATGGTTTGAACAAGACTAGATATTGCACATGCAGTGGGAGTTGTGAGAAGGTATATGAACAATCTAGGTAAAGAACATTAGGAGGAAGTAAAGTGGATTCTCAAGTATTTGAGAGGTATTTCTACTCATGCATTATGTTTTGTAGGTTTAGACATTGTTCTACATGGATATGTTGATTCATATATGGCAGGTGATCAAGATAGCAGGAGGAGCACCAGATGGTATGTTTTTACTATAGGTGGAACAATAATAAGTTGGATTTTTAAACTATCAAAGGTTGTTTCAATTTCAACAATAGAAGCAGAGTATGTTGTTGCTACAGAAGATAGTAAATGAATGATTTGGTTACATAGGTTTATGGAGGAATTGGGAAAGAAGAAAGAGAACAACAAGTTGTATTGTGACAGTGAGATTTCCATTCATCTTGCAAGGAACTTAGCCTTCCATTCAAATACTAAGCATATACAACTCAGGTACCATTTCATACGATCTATCTTGGAAGATGGACATTTGAAGTTGGAAAAGATACACACTAGCCAGAATCCTGCAGACATGTTAACAAAGGGAGTAACCACGGAGAAACTGAGTTCCTGCTCAATTTCAGTTGGTCTTCAAAAATGAAGGTGAATATGAGAAATTTTCCAGGTACAAGAAGGATCATAGTCCAACATATACAATAATGATGGAGTTGTTGAGATTAGTATCCAAGTGAGAGATTGTTGGTTTGTGGAGCCTGATAATCTTCCTAATTTAGAGGCATTTTTTTAATCCATGTTTATAACCCATGAATAATTTACACCCTGGAAGAATGTACACTCCTCCATACGAGGGATTGCAGGGGGGGCTTCGAGGGCGAAGCCCCCAAAGGAAAAATTTCCTTGTAAATGTATATTGTAATTTCATAGTAAATATGGATCGTTCATTATAAGGTCGCAGATCTAATGGTAGAAGTTATGTTAGGTATTTTTTCCCTAGAAGGAAACCCTCTTTATGAGGGAAATCTATTGCAGCTATTTATCATTGCGAATATTGTATTTTGAGTAACAAGACTGTGAGAGAAAGAAGAGAAAGTTATATCAGGTGTGTTGTAGGTTGTATCCCTTCATTTGTTGGATAATAATAAAGGAAGGACCTGGAAATTTCTTTGGTCGACGTAGCCCACACTGAGTGAACCACGTATATCTATGTCTCTATTGTATTGTGTATCATTTGTGTTTTATTTATGCATTTTGTTTTTTTATTATTGCTCCGCGATCCTGTTTTTATAACAACATAAAGTTGCATAAGTTGCATAGTTGCATAAAGTTGCATAAATTTGCATAGTTGAATGTTGCATAAAATTGCATAAAGTTGCATAATTTTCATAGTTGCATGTTTCATAAAGTTGCATAAAGTTTAATAAGTTGCATAAAGTTGCAATAGTTGCATAGTTTCATAAAGTTGCATAAGTTTCATAGTTGAATAAGTTGCATAAGTTGCATGTTGAATAAAGTTGCATAAGTTGCATAGTTTCATTAAAGTTGCATAAAGTTGCATAAAGTTGCATAGTTGCATAAGTTGCATGTTGCATAAATTTGTATAAAGTTGCATAAGTTGCATAGTTTCATAAAGTTGCATAAGTTTCATAGTTGCAACATACACAACAACATGCCCAATGGATGTTGTGTATGCCAATTGGCATACACAATAGGCCACAATGGTTGTTGTGTATGCCAATTTGAAAACAGAGCAGGCCCATTGGGCATGTTGTGTATGCCACTTGGCATATACAATTTGTCTATTGTGTATGCCACTTGGCATACAAAACATCCATTGTGGTTGTTGTGTATGCCAAGTGGCATACACAGCAAGCCCAATGGGCATACACAATAGGATTTGATTTTGATAACTTCAAATGACTCAATTCTAAAAGGATTTATCCAGTAGAGGTTCTCTTGGAATACTGTTGTGAATGATATTTGGAAGAACATAATTATTGTAATGGTGATGATGAGGAATATGTATGTTATGTTAGTGATGAAGAATAAGAAAATGAAGATTTTCAAGAACATGCACCATTTCCTCTTGCTCTAGAAGAAAAAGATAATGATTTGAATGACAAAGATGTTGCCTCAAGTTGTTATGAATAAGTCTCCATATTTGTTGTCAAATAACAACATAAATATATCTATGTACAGTGTAAAGAAATCATTGTCCCATAAAAAGATCATTTAATACAATTTCCATATGGAGAAACAAAGGATTTGGTAAGTACTAATAATCTTAGTAGTGTTGGTTCAATTTTTTCTTCCTCTCATGATTCTAAAAACAATGAGGAATATAAAATTCCAAAGTTAAGAAGATTTGAACTACAATTTGAATCAGAGATTTAGTAGGGATGAAGAAGACATTGTTGTTGTTTTTTAGTATAGTATTTTTAAAAATGTTTTTGAAGAGTCTCATGAAGATACAATCTTCCTTTCTTCTCCAGGGGATAACAACCATCATTTTCATAATCAAGTTGAAATATTACATAAGAAAGACATGGATTTCCAAGTAGACCTAGAAGAAGAGAAAATACCTAATGATATTACAACTCAGTACACACAAAATCAACTTTGCAAAAAGTTTGAAGAGGAGAATGCACATAAAGGTTTGGAAAATGTTCATTGTGTTGATAAATTAATTCAAGGAAATATTCAAAACCAACAGTGTTGTGAATCTCATCCCAAAACCAAGAGTGAACACTTTGTTGAAGATGCCCATGGTGCAAGGTTGAAATTAGAAAATTATTTACACACTAAAACTTGTAATAAACATACTTATTTTGAGCATATTTTGGTTCTAATAATTGAAGTTATGAGTCTTGGATTCCAACAGTACATTGAAAGAGATATCCTGGTTGAAAATCACAAGGAGATAAAGTTGTATGAAAAATGCAGTTGAGTAAAACATTAGGTGAGTTTTGAGGTACTAAAGTTCTTGTTCGGGAATTTAAGTTTCATACATAAAACATTGATAATGAGAAAAGTTTGGAGCTGGTTAAAAAGATAGCAAGTGTGATGAAGGGAATACTTTGGCAATGAATGTAGACAAATGAAATGTGGTTAAAAAAAAATCAAACCCTCGTGATTCTTGTTACTTGATCATCTACAATGACATTGAAAAACTAGAACAAGAAAGAAGAAAATCTTTGACCGCTAGCAAATTGGATGTAAATTTATATTCTTCATTTCAAATTGTCTTCATCATGGAAAAATGTTCAATTTATAATAAAGAAGACATTGCTCGAAATAAACTAAATCCTTTTCTAAAACAAGATAAAAGGTGCAATGAGGATGAAGCTCTATCCATTAATATGAGGTCCCCTACTCATTATGAGGTATTGTACATTGTTGAAGAAAAAGAGAACCCATGGATTCATCTTGATAGAAATAAACAAGTCAACGCGGTGATGATGAGAAATCTTTTGCATCCTGAGTATATTTTAGTCTCATATGGAATCCTTGATCACATTCTAATCACAAAGAGAGGTGATTTTGTGGAGCACTGGATAGACCAAGTTTCTAGAAGTGCAACCTTATGTCATTAGCAGGATGTGTGCTCATATCTTAGAATAAAATTGAACAATAAATCAACTTTCTATTGGAAACATCTCAAAATTTCTCTATTTTGGTCAAAGATGAAGCATCGGGGTAAAATTCATGGGCTTTGTAAGATATTTTCTTTGCTTCACTAGTTGTTTGATTTCTTTAGTCAATTTTTTTCTTGTCGATTGAAGTAGGAGATACAAATTGTATATAAATAAGTTCACCTTTGAGCATTTAGTTTTTTATGTTTTATCTCAAGAATATTTTCAATTAAAATTTTCATTGGGCTATTCCAATTTATTGAAGATTCCACTAGGGAGAAAATCATCTTGTTGAAAGAAACTGTTCACATTTTGTTGATGATACCTTAGTCATGTGGAGAGCATCAACAATAGTAGTTGAGATATTTATGCTAGTGTTGGATCAATTCATGAATGTGTTAGGCAGTCATATTAACAAAGGAAATTTTCACATGTATGGGTATAAGAAAACCTCTCCTCAACAACTGCAATCCATAACTAGAATCTTAGAGTTCCCTTGTCTTATAATTTGGATAGCATTCGAATACATGTGATTAACTTTGAGAAATCCAAAAGTGGTGGATTGGAAGAAAATAGTCTAAAAAATCAAGAGAATAATTCAACAATGGGTCCTCAAGTGGGTAAATATAACCAAAAGAGTGGTTGTTATTAGATTAGTCTTATCATCCTTACCAATTTTTCAATGATCAACTATGCTAGCTCCAATTGGGATAACACACCAAATTAGGAGAGATATCCAAAATTTCCTCTAGAAAGGAGGGGAAGACCAACACCAAGAAGTCCATCTAATCAATAGGATTATAGTGAGGGCTACTAAGGAGAACATAGGGTGGAATACTAAAGATCCCTTTCTTAGGAATTTAGCGTTAGGGGAAAAAATATTATGGAGATTGGTGTTTGGAAAAAAGGAAGGGTGGAAGACATGCTATAATCCATTATAACCATGCTTAATGTTTAACCTTTATCCAGTATTGTAAATTTGACAGCATCGACAATCATTCTCCAATGAGAGGCCATATGGGGCACTCTCAGGCTAGCCAAGGAGATTTGGAGAATCAACCAGTCTTGTGAGGTATTGAAAAAAGCTAGGGGGAACGTACAACCTCTGTGAGTCAAACCAAAAGTTAGGAAAAATGAGATGCTATATGATCTTGTGAATGAAGCCAAGGTAAAGGTATAAGCCTTGTAAGTCCAAGACAAAATTCAAGTTGACAGTCTAATGAAAAATTCAGGGGGAATATACAACCTCTGTGAGCATAGACATTCTAGTGCAAAAGTCAGTGGGAATGTACAACCTCTATGAGCATAGACATAATAGTACAAAAATCAGGGGAAAAGTACAACCTCTGTGAGCATAGTCATACTAGTGCAAAAGTCAGGGGGAACATACAACCTCTGTGAGCCTAGTCAAACCTTGTGAGCCATGAACAAAAGTCAAGGTATCTAGCAAAAGTTAGGTTGAACATAAAATTACTATGAGATAGAATCAAACAATCTTCTTGATATTACAAATGATGTAAATGTATTGATCTAGTGCATTGGCACATGTAACACCATCCACAATGGAGAAATTTGAATTGCCTTGTAAAGAGTCGAGTTGTGCAAGTCAAAATTGCATGTCTAAGTCAAAGTCAAAGTTGTGAAGTTTTTAATTCATGTTGCATGTTACATGCATGTCTAGTTGCATGTTGCATGCATGCATTTCATGTGCATGTTGAGTAGTTCTCATGCATGTCCAGTCAAGTTCGAGTCAATTTTTTAGTTGGCATAACATGCAGTGCCATTTCAAGGACGATTTGTAATTGAAGTGTAAAGTTGAGTTCTAATTTTGAACTCATCTATTTATGAAGTGTAAAGTCGAGTTATGATATCATGCATTCAATATTATAATTATAGCTCTCTTCCTTCACCTATCCATTCCTATATAAGAATATTTCGACCCTCATTCTAGACACACAAGTTTTGGAGTGAGAGGGTGAGAAGAAAGTGTGTTGCAGTGTGAGGTAGTAAGGGTATACAGGTTGTGAGTTGCAACATACATAGGCTGCAAATATTAGCCGATACAAGCTGCGAGTTGTAGCTTACACAAGTTGTGAATATCAACTAATACATGTTGTGAGTTGTAGCTTACACAGGCTGTGAATATCAGCTGATACAAGCTGCGATTTTTAGTATACAAAGGTTGTGAATATCAACTGATACAGGTTGTGAATTACAGATTACACAGGCTGTGAATATCAGTCGATATAGGCTGCAAGTTGTATCATACACAGGATGTGAGTATGAGCTTACATAGGCTGTGAATATTATCTGATACAAGATGCAAGTAGCAACATATATATGATCAGTTATATCAGTCCAGAAAAGACAAAAGTTTAACACTCAGGAAGTGCACAAATTCTTCCATGGTGCTGGTATAAAAAAAAGGTATTTATCAACAAGTTTATGAGTTTGTTACAGGTTACATAGTCTGGTCTAAGTAATATTGGAAAGCTCGTTAAGAGCATAATTTCATGGTGGAATATTTGTAAGTGATCATACATTATTAATGCAATAAAAGAAGATTGTTTGTTGGGGTTTTTCTCCTTATATAGGGTTTCCCTAGGGTATATGCGTTGTGATCTTGCATGTTGGTAAATTATTATGGTTTTTTCTATTCTGGTTTGTGGAGTATATTAAACTAAAATCAAAGTGTTGAAGAATTTAAAGTAATAATCTGCATATTATATCAAGCTCGAAAATTCAACAACTATAACCCCCAATCCCAAAACCCCTCAACCTTATCACCATTGATCCTTATAACATATAATTTATTAAGGACTATGATCTAGGTGGATATTGGTGGCCACCCACCTTTTCCAACTGGCTCAAAACAATTTTCCGACAATTTTGGTAATTTACTATTTTTAGCAGTTTTTAACTTCCAGGCCCATTTTGAGGGCCTAAATGAAGGTTTTTTGGGATCTATCTTCTCAATTATAGTCAAAGTCTCTGATTGATCCCCCAAAATGAATCTCCTCAATGATACCTTTCCAACGAGCTATCGTTCCCCCCAAACAGAGATCGTATGCCAAAGTTACGCCCTCGAGAAGTTGATACACCAAACTACCCAAAACGAGGTCCACAAAACTATTGGATTTTCATCTTTCGGGGTTAGGGTTTTGGATTTTATTTATGATAAAAATCACTTTGGAGCCTCATTTTAAAATGATATTCTCACGGATGCGAGTATCCATCACATCTCTTCTCAAAGATAAGCTGCCACCATTCTAGTGAGTCTTTCCCTCTGTATTTTACAGTCTTTGTACATTTTCGCTCATTAATAGAAAATTATGTATTGTTGTATCTATGTGTTTATGGTTGCATATCTGATACATTTATGTTATAATATTGTATATCTCTTTACATTTATTTATTATATCGCTGCTCTCATTTTGTGCCGAAAATAATCTGGATGAGTGGTATTAGAGCAGGTTGCTCTTGATCATTTTTTTTTCACTGCATGTCCCCGACGAGGTATGAGTATAGAAAGTTGGGTCTCAATATTGTATCTCTTGAAGAAAATTGCTCTCGCACACCCAAGAAACCCTCCATGGCAGAAGAAAAGAAAAACAACGGAGAAAATGATTCTATCAATTTGTTGCTTGAGAAAGCTCTCACACGACAGAGGGACGAAATGATGGAGAATTTTTCCCACATCCTTCAATGCCTACTGATAGAAACAACCACATATTGACCAAACAACCACTTTGGAAGCACCTCTCCATTCAATTTATAGGTTAATTTTGATATTCCCTTATTTGAATGTTAGATAGATGCAGATGCCCTAGACAAATGGTTAAATCTGCTAGAAGGTTATTTCTCTGTTCACCATTTTTCTGACAGGGAAAAGATCTCCTTCGCACTCCTTAAATCTCTCCCCCATGTCAAACATTGGTGGGAAACTTACTGGGAGAAAAGTTACACAGAAGAGTCTGGAATATATGGGGTTGATCCCACTTGGGATTTTTTTGTGGACATGGTAAAGGAACAATATTACCCTGTTGGCAACTATGAGGACCAGTATATGAGATGGACCACACTGCGGCAAGAGAGGGGCTAAGAAGTTATGGAGTTCACCAATACCTTCCATACCTTGCGCACCAAGCTGGGTATCAAAGACTCTGAATGAAATTTGGTTCTGAAATACCATGGGGCTCTACACAGATACATCCCAACTGAAATGGATTTTCTGGAAATCTCATCACTTGGTGTTGATTATCGATATGTTGTTAAAATCAAGCAGAAATTTAAACAATAGAAAAAATGGGAGTTTAGGTCTGGAAATCCACAACAACCAAAGTATGATAAAGACGGACCTAAAAAATAGTCTCTCGAAAACTAGTCTAAGCCATAGGAAAATAAGGGTCACGGGAAGACAAAGAAGGACACCGGAAAATGGTGCTATTTCCACAAAATACCCTAGCACAACACCGATGAATGTCGCTCAAAACAATAATTGGTGGCCAACATCAAAGACAAAGAGCCGAACCCTGATTTCGAATATGATTATGAAAATACTGGTAAAATACAAATCATTGATGCAGACCCCACTACTATTTTCGCGACCGCAGCAATTCAACCAGAAGAACCCATAGATCCTGAAGAGGGGGAGCGCCTTTTTCATTCACAGATGTGGGTGAAGGGGACCCTGTTGCATTTTATTGTTGATAGCGGAAGCCAAAAGAACCTCATATCAGTAGAGGTCATCAAACAGTTGGGATTGTCGACAACACCACACCTGCAACCATATGAAGATCTCATCCACGAAGATCGTCGGGGATGAGATCTTCGTTTCAGAAAGCAATTTCTATTTCCATATGACATCAAACCCTTCAAGGATGAGGTATTATGTGATTTTCCCCGCTGGATGTCTGTGATGTTCTCTTGGTCCAACCATATATGTGGAAGCACCATGTTATATATTATTCTCGACCTCGTAGGTTCATTGTGACTCTGGGGGGTCATCTCTATAGGATACCAGAGATAGTTCCAACTATTGTCCCACATAAACAATGATGTAATATAGTATCTTATACTACAAAATCCAGCTTCTTCACAATTTATTCAAAAGGTGAATAGAAGGATACTGCAACCACTACAACCTCGAGCCAAGCACCTTCTATCCAACAGAAGAAGGTTGAAAAGATTGCAACAAAGTGTAATGATTCCTTCTGCACATAGGAATCTCATGTATAAAGACTGGTTAAAAAGTTCCAACCCTTCAAGCCACAGGTTTGTGACAACCTTCAACAAGCTAAGAAACACAACTTCTCCAACAAGGCAAGCAACTCATCAAGATGCAGATTCAACAAACGCTTTCCCCTCTCCCCCAGGAACTCAATGAAATGGATACCATTTCTTCCTAAAGAGGGAGAATTGATACAGGTGGATATCGGTGGCCACCCATCTTTTCCAACTGGCTCAAAACAATTTTCTGGCAATTTTGGTATTTTACTATTTTTTAGCAGTTTATAACTTCCAAAGCCATTTTGAGGGCCTAAATGAAGGTTTTTCGGGATAGAGATTCTTAATGATAGTCAAAGGCTTTGGTTTATGCCCCAAAATGAATATCCTCGACGACACATTTCCAACAAGCTATCGTGTGCCCCAAACGAAGATCGTATGCCAAAGTTACGCCCCTGGGAAGTTGATACACCAAACTACCCAAAACGGGGTCCACAAAACTGTTGGCTTTTCATCTTCCGAGGTTAGGGTTTTGGATTTTATTTATGATAAAAAGGGATTTGGAGCCTCATTGTAAAATTATGTTCTCACGGATGCAAGTAGCCATCACATCTCTTCTCAGAGATAAGTTGTCGCCACTCTAGTGAGTCTTTCACTTTGTATTTTACAGTCTTTGTACATTTTCGCTCATTAATAGAAAATTGTGTATTACTGTATATTTGTGTTTATGGTTGCATCTCTAATACATTTCTGTTATAATATTGGATATACGAGATATATCTGTACATTTATTTATTATATCTCTGCTCTCATTTCGTGCTGAAAAATAATCCACATCAGACTACGAATGAAAATGAAATATAAAGTCAGGGAAGCAAAACCTGCAAAAACTCCATTTATTTTTCATCTATATCTATGTTGGTCCTTCAAGCTATTTTTCTATATCGCACACCTTTAACGATAGTTATGAAACCATTTATTGGAGAACCAATTTCAATGATTCCTTTTTCATAAAGTGGCCACCCGTTAGCTGGTCCAGAGTGCGCTTAGATTGAAAACAAAGTGACCACTTACGAGCTTTGTCTAGAATACACTTAAATTGTAAAACAAATAGAACTTGGAGAGCAGTTGCAAACAAACAGATCTGTGCCAAAATAGTTCACGTAATTTACAGTTTCAATCCACAGTTATAGTTATGATTGGGTGTTGTACAATAACTGAAGGGTGTGTCAATAACTGATGTGGGGATTGTTTATGAGAACGATGGGTGCGTCACACCTAAAATTGATACTCTACAAATTCTCTTCGTCCTTCACCACGTAGATCTCTCTGCACCCCCATCCTTTGTTTCTTAGACGCAAAATTAGAAATTTGGGTAAGAAAACCAACATCGAGTGGTTTCTTAGCCTTTATTTCAAACTTCATCACTGAGTTGGCTAGAAATTCCATGTCGAGGGCATCCAAATCCCCCTCCTGCACAAATTAACCATGCTGAGGGCATCAAAATCCCCCTCCCATACAAATTGACCAAAAGTGAAGTTTCAAAATTTTCAAAATTTAGTTGATATGAAGAGAATCAAGTTTACAAAGCTATTGTACAATACATTAATAGGAAGATCTTGGAGAGACATTATCGATTTTGGCGGCATGATGTCAGGTTTGGCCAGATAGGGCTTCTCCTCTGTCATTGTCCAAATATGTTAGTTTCTTCGTGAGTCTTGGAATGGGTGGTCGGGTTTTTCTGCTCTGCGCCTAGTATTGGAATGGGAAGCACAACCCTTTTCTGCTCTGATATGGGAAATACTGGTCCTAATTTGTTTCTCTAGTTTTCATGAATGGGCGCGTGAGCGGGCTAGTTTTAGTTTTTGTGTTATGTTTTTTTTTTTTTTTTTT
>SNQJ01S0002402.1:145882-193526 GCA_010110895.2 Picea sitchensis | reverse complement strand
TAGTTTTTATGTTATGTTTTTTAATGACATGATATGACAGATTTAATGACATTAATTAGATCCTTTTTGGTCGAATATGTATATGCGTTTTCCTATTCTGAAGAGTTTTTGAAGAGATTTTGTGTCAAATCACTATCATTCACACCAGGTATGCATGATTCATGTTTTTTGATGACTTTGAGTTTAAATCAACATGTTTTTATGATTCCAAGGAACTAATTCACATTTTGTGTGTCACAAAGAAAAATCACAGCTTGTTTTTGCATCCGACACTCACTCTAGTACTCCATCCGACACTCCGTCCAGCACAAAAACCATGGGCGATTTGGCGGTTAGCATATTGGAGGCTAGGGATGGGAGAATCAAAGACATGGGTTTTTCTTGTGCTCATGGCCTCCATCTATTGAACTTATGACAACTCTATTTGGGTTGTTATGCTGGGTTTGGCTCACCTTATTTCTAGAAGCCACCGAGAGTTAGGGCATCTTAAATGTAATTTTATGTTTTTAGAGAGGGTCGACCCTTCCAGTGGTCGACCTCTCAGCTTTTAAAACTTATAAATACCACCTCAGTGGTCAGACAATTGTTAAGTAGAGTGTTAGAGAGAAAAAGACAATTCAACTATGTTTGCTATTTTCATTTTGCTAAAACTGTGTAAAGACTGTGTTTTGGATTTTTAATGTTGAATTCGTGTTGTTGAGCTCGTTGTTCGCCTTTGAAGAGTAGCCACGAATTGTTGGGGGGCCCACCAACAGTCTAGGTGAATATCCAATTAGTTATCTTTCTTATGAATTTGAGTAGTGTAATTGTCATTTTTCTTATTTCCTGTACATGAGTTTTTCATTATGCTTCTTTACTGTATAAATTGTTGTTTATAATTTAATTAGTTTAGTTCAGTTTTGCAGGTTATTATGGAGGCTATTGTTAATATGAAATGATCTGTTAGTTGATACGAGATAAGCTTGAAATCTTATATACTAACCACGTGTATAACTAAATGATAAATTAGATTTTCTTTTATGCTGAAATAGAGTTTAAGAACAGAGTTTAAAACATAGTTTTTAATTCATGATTTCTTTGACAGGGCTTCGGTGGGTGGATCCTTATTAGTCTTTAGTTTTCAATTTCAGTTTTATTATCTAGTTGTTATTTATCTTTTCTTATTTAAATTTTCATTTAGTTTTCTCATTTACTTTCTTGTCATATGTTGAAATAGTATTTAATTTCTGTTTATGAGCATTTCCTCTTTTGCAGTTGGAATTGTTAAAATAGGACTAGTTTAGTTTACTTTATGCAATTTATTTCTTAGATCTAAGTTGCAATTTCAGAACAAAGTTGATTATTGAGTTTAGTGTAGTATGAGTTTGCTTAATTAGTATAGAATGCAATTGAATTTATTAGAATAGTGTCTTTATACTGTTGATGATTAATGCATGATTGAATAATCACATGGATATGCAGGATAGTTGATGTTGTTTCTATAATGGCTAAGCTCTCACTGGATTGCCTAATTCACACTTTTCACTTTGCTGTCAAAGTCAATATCGAGTTCATCCCTCTTGAATTATCGTTAATTGTTAAATGCCATCGTGATATTATAAGACACCGGAGACATAACCATCAACACTATATTTGAGTTTTCTTGCTTTCATAGATTAGAAGATAGTTTTCTTGCTTTCATAGATTAGAAGATAGTTTCCTTGATTTTGTAGGATAGATAGTCTTTTTGCTTTGGCAGATTAGGGAATAGTTTGCTTATCATAGGTTAAAGATTAGTTGTTAATTACTTTTATTATCATAATGCTTTCAATTCAATAGATTTCCTTTCATAAATTAATAGTTGTGAAGTTTAATTTAAGAATAGAGTTCACTTGCTTCTTAGCTTAATTAGTTGCTTATTGAGTAATATTAATTAGTTTACTTGTTGTAGAAGTTATCATAGGTTAGTTAGTTGTTTGCTTGCTTGTTTACTTGCTTTAATAGGGTAGTTGTGTGCTTGTCTATTTTGCTTTTATAGGATAGTTGCTTATTGAATTTGAGTAGGTTAATTAAAGTAGTTTGTTATTGTTATTTCTTATTAGATAGATAATTTTATTTTGCATATTATTATGATTAAGTTAGTTTTCTTTAAGTAGGGTATTCATTTGCCTTCTTAAGACTATCCATCGATCCTTTGTTTAAAGGTTACTTAGGGTACATAGTTTGAGTTTCTTGGTAGGGTTTGCTCATTAATAGTTTTTTCTTGAATAGATTAGTCCTTAGATAGCCACTTCCTTAGTTAGATTATACTACCTCCAGTCCTTCTACCTTGGGATATATATAGCTACAACTCTAAATTTACTTACCCTGGGTTGAAAATTTAATTGAGGGTTTTAGTGTGTTTTTAGTGCATATAGAACACCCATCATTTTTGGTGTCGTTGTCAAGGAGTTGTCTCAAAGTAGGAAATAGTTAGGAAATAGATCATTTCTAAACCTTAGCATTATATTGGTGGTGGGGGAACTTTAAGACGAGAGGTAAGAACTTGCGCATATGCTATTGTAGGCTCTCCCAAACCCAATGGTAGTTTTTGTTTTTGTTTTTGTTTGCTTTCATGAACAGACCTAGAGACCCAAAAGGTAGATACATTAAATCTAAATCAGACCTTTCAACCAAGGTTCCTTTAGACCTTTTTGGGGGAAGGAATGTTCCACTCATAAATTATGCAGATCGATACCGTAAAACAGGAGCTAGCTCAACCTAAAGAGCTAAATAAGTCTCTGAAGAGACTAAGATAGGGAGTACTATAGAGTAGAAAATTGAAGCATCAGTAATAGTGAAACAAGAGGCAAGACCACTCGAGCCTTCCACAAAAACAAACAATACAACCTTTGATTTTACACCATCACCATGAGATCCTAACTTTGAAGACATCATAGACCTTGAATAGGTGAATATTTTGTTTGGTATTTTAGCCAACGTAATTATCTCTCAAATTGACACAAAAACTTTGGCACCAATAATCTCAACCGGCTCGAGTAGAGTCGTAGACATCCAAACAGTAGGAAGACCTTTCCATCAGAGGGAAACCTTATTTTCTTCAAAGATAAAACCACCGAGGTAATCTCTTTTTGGAAACCAAACCAGTATGGATGATCAGGGGGATCAAAACAAAGTAAGACATGGGGAGGAAGAAGAGGCTGGAAGCTAAACCGAAACTACCTTTGGGTTTCCAATTTTGGACACCACCCCAAATGTCAACATGAAAAATATTCCTCTCGGCACTTCCCACCTTTTATGGTAAAATAAATGAAGATCCATATACCTTCCTATTTGAATTCGACATCTTCTGTAGAAGCTAGAACTACTTACAGGATGCCCAGAAACTAAAACTCTTTCCTGCCACCCTCAAGGACTCCGCACTAAGATGGTTCATGGGGTTGGGAGAATCCATCATTAGGTCTTGGGAATCCATGAAAGATATATTTCTTAAGAAGTACCAAGACTACTACAAGACCAAAGAATCTCGCAACGATATTTTCAAAATCCAACAGTTAGAAGATGAGACCCTCGAGGATTATATGGAACGATTTGGTTATATCTCCCAGAAATCAAAATACCATGACCTCCCAAAGGATGCAGTTGGGGCTCTTTTCCTTAAGGGAATTTTAGAAGAATACCTAGAGATGCTTAACCTGATGGCATCAGGTGACATCTCTCATAAACCATTTTCCAAAATATGTGAAATGTGTAAGAATTACTCAAGGAGTAGAGCTAAAACATGAAAGAATGTTCGGGACCCTTATAATAGAAACTTAAAACCAGTAGTTCAGGTGGTATCACAAGAGTAGAGATAGGGAACCATTTAGAGAAATTCAAGATAGATATCTTAAGCACAATAGGCTCCTAGTTGGGCACCTTAAAGATTAAAAAGAAACAAGAGGAGGAAAATGCAACAATGAGCATATATTGCCCAAGATGTGGGAGTAAGCATTCCTCAAGGGAATACCCATTAGATAACATTTCAATTTGTGACTTCTACACAAAAGACCATTCAACTGAGAAATGTCCATCATTGCCCGGTTTGTTAGCCATATATAGGAGTGGGGATCCTAGGGAATCATTTTATGCACCTAGGAGGCCATGGCAGCCTAGGAACCAACCCACATACCCAGATCTACAATCTCAAGTTCCACCTTATTATCAACAACAACCATAGTGGAACTCACCAAGTTGGAAAAAGTGGTCTGCACAGTACCAACATCATTGGCTTCAAGGATGGAGAGGAGGGCATAACCAAGGAAACCCTCAAGCTCCACCTGTCCCTATGCCCAACCATCCTTATCCTTAGTTTCCACGAAACACTTCGCAACTTCTGCCAGATTTTGTTCCACTACCTTTACCTCCTATTCCACAAAAACAACCACTACAATATCAAAATGCAAGTTCCTTGAGACCAACATTATTACTGGCACAACCAATACCCAATCTCAATAATAGGCCCACTCAACCTCTACATAATGTTGAGATGCAGGCCTTCCCGACATATGTCATTACTCCTATTCCATTACAGGAGATTCAACTAAGATCGGGAAAATTTATGGATAGGCAGAGACCTTCAGTAGTCATACAGGAAGAAGAAGAAGAAGAAACCACCAAAAAACCCATGGATGACACTAGGTGGGAAGATGTTATTATTCGTAAGGACCAAGAACCCAAGCTTCCGCAAAATGAACCTTCACAAATTATGAAGGCCCCTCCTTATCCAGATAGATTAATAATCAAGAAACCTACCACCCGACCAGAATTTGACATCTTGAATGATTCGAATAATATTTGTGTCAAGATTCCCTTGCTTCAAGCCATTAAGGATATTCCAATCTATAGTAAGGTAGTCAAAGAATTGTGTATTAAGAAGCTAGGTAGGAAGCATAAGGATCCTCCAATATTACATTTGATAGGAGAACTTTATGAATATATATCAGAGCAGCCAAAGCTAGCAAAATATGGGAACCCAGGAAACCCCGTAGTGACCATAACCATTAATTAGGTCTCCATTGGAAATACTCTCATAGACTTAAGGGCATCCATCAATGTTATGTCCGCTACTACCTTGGAGAAATTACAGTTAAAACCTCTTCTTAGACCTACCCCAACCATTTTGGAATTAGCAGATAAAACTAGGGTTATACCTAAAGGAATTATGGATGATATCATAGTTACTTTAGCATCATGGGAGTACCCAATAGAATTTCTTGTCATTCACTCAAAGGATCCTACCAAAGACCATCTCATCATTTTGGGAAGACCTTGGTTAGCCACAGCCAATGCATTTATTGGTTGTAGAGAGGGATAAATGACCATCTCAAATGGACTTTCTATCCAGAAGCTCACCATATACCCTCCAGCCCAACCTATCATGGAGAATCTATGGTGGCTTGAATTTCCATACAAGAATGAGGACTGGGAAGAACCCGTATTGCCAAGTGACCATGCCTAGGAACTTCAGGAGCACATAACAAACAATGTGCTAAACTACACAGTTAACGAGAAGGAATTCTTGGAAGTAGTTCATGCTATCAATAAGTTTCATCATTACATTATAGGTTACAAAGTATTTGTACATACAGATCATTCCACCATTATATTTCTCATGAATAAACCCATAACTAATGGTTGAGTGACTAGGTGGCTCCTGCTATTACAAGATTTTAATATCATCGTGCTTGACCGACCTGGAAAGGATATTTTGGTAGTCGATTTTCTTTCACGAATAAAAAAATGAGGATGATGATATTCCTGTAGATGATAGTTTCCCAGATGAGAACCTTTTTTCCCTCTCTATAAATACCCCGTGGTTTGCAGATATAGAAAACTATATGTCTACTAGGAAGTTACTGTCTCATTTGTCACCTCATGAAAAGCGTAAAATTATCACGCAAAGTGATAATTACGCTTGGGTTGGCCATGACCTTTTTCGCACAGGTCCTTATT
The DNA here is from genome assembly GCA_010110895.2 of Picea sitchensis. Taxonomy (NCBI): domain Eukaryota; kingdom Viridiplantae; phylum Streptophyta; class Pinopsida; order Pinales; family Pinaceae; genus Picea; species Picea sitchensis. Next base: position 187,553 of record SNQJ01S0002402.1, on the reverse strand, counting down.
TGATTATTCGTAGATGTTTCCGAGAGGATGAAGTACCGGAAATACTACGAAGTTGTCATGATGGACCATGTGGTGACCATTTTTCTGACAAACGTACAACATATAAGGTGTTACATTCAGGTTACTACTAGCCTAGAATTTTCAAAGATACTGCCAAGTATGTGAGGAGTTGTGATAGTTTCCAAAGGATAGGAAGAAATACATCAGCTGACGAAATTCCCTTGCATGCCCAAGTTATGATAGAACCCTTTGAAAAATGGGCCCTTGACTTTGTAGGACCAATTTTGCCCATGTCCCACAAGAAGAACTATATTTTTGTTTTTACAGACTATGTCACCAAGTGGGTAGAGGCAAAATCCCTATTTAGGGCTACAGAAAAATCTATTGTCGAATTCATTTATGAAGACATATTTACCCGTTTTGGTGTCCCTCGTGAAATTGTTACATACCAAGGAAATCAATTCACTTCCAAGATGATGAGAGAGCTAACAACGAAATATGGGATTAAACACTGTAAATCTTCTCCATACCACCCACAAGCTAATGGTCAGGTAGAGTCTACAAACAAAGTTTTGGAAGCTATCTTGACCAAGACTATTCAATTACATCACCAGGATTGAACTGATAGGCTTCCAGAGGCTTTGTGGGCATACCGGACCACCTGGAGAAACACCACTGGGCATACCCCTTATGAGCTAGTGTACGGGAAACAAGTACTTCTACCAATAGAATTCCAAGTAAGGACCTTCCATATTGCCGCAGAATTGGGATTAAACTTAGATGAGGCTCATAAACAATGAGCCCTACAATTGAATGAGTTGGATGAGATCAAGAAACATGCCATCCAATGAACATGTTATTCCAAAACCAAAGGAGCAAGTGGCATGACAAGTTTATTAAGAAGAAACACTTCCAACCTAGTGATTGGGATCTATTGTTTGATTCCCGATTTAAAACCTTCAAAGGCAAAATCACCACCCGGTGTTTGGTTCCTTACGAGGTAGTCATTGTATATGATAATGGAGTTGTGAAAATCAAAACAATTGATGATGGACAAGTCTCCTTTGTAGTAAATGGACACCGACTCAAATTTTATCATAAGCCCATATCCAAAAAAGAATTTCTATAGGTCATGTCAACTAACAAGGCATTGGCCTTAATAGATGGGGAAGTCCCCCATTGTTCTTGAATATTTTTTGAATTTTCTACTGCACATATGTAAATAGTTTTTTAATTTTGTTAATAAGCAATTCTAGATATTTCTGTAGGTATTTATTTCACCGGGAGTAGACAGTTTCAAGGAAATATAAAAGAAGGATTTTTCTTCAAAACATTGTTACACTTGAACCTTGTTGTCTGCTAAGCATCAAATGAATATTGACTTGTGGTAATTAGCCATATTTTTGCAAAAATATTCATCTTCTCTTTTTCTTAAGGAATTTTAAAAAGCAGTTGCTCTTGAAAATATTCACCACTATATAAGGAAGTGATATCGTAACCATCAAGCTTAGAGGTCTCTCGTACAATTTTTCCAAGAAACCTGAGTAAGTGAGTAAAGTATCTTTATTAAAGAGTAACAAGGAGGTCTGATTAGCGGTTAGTCATGGAAACAACACAATAACTTACAAAATAAGAAATTCAGTTAAGCCTAGAGATACCTTTTTGTTCTTTCTCAATGGTACCATCCACTACACACTAAATACCTTGATTATATCATATTTTTATATAGGCCATGTCCGCTTAAATACCCCTTACATCAGGACAATCACTAAGGAATATAACAGAAATTCATCCTCTAACATAAATACCATCCCAATTGAAAAAAGAGAAAGGAAAAGTTGTTTTTGGAGATGTCCCCCCATCTTCTTGCACAAAGCAATCTTATACTAAAATCTTAAAAGATGGAAGGCCAATCTCTGAGGGTGTAAGAGGCTAACCCACCGGGATATTGAATAGGTCTGCTAGGAGTAGGTATCGACATGTGGTACGACTAGGTAAACCCATCGAAGTACTGAACAGGCTTGTTGGGAGCAAGGAATTCTACCTAGCGAGGATGGTAATCTGACAAAAAATAAATAAAATTTTTTAACTTGTTCTTATGTACATAATTACTTGTAGAAAAAAATGAAATGAAGTATGTATGGTTAAGATAAGGTTAATGAACTTCATAAACTTTCCATTGGGAACTAAATCTGAGACTATCTTGAAACTCTATTGCCTACCTCTTCTTATCTATATATAGGATCTCTTATCCTATAGGTGGGGTCATCTTTTAACCGTCTCATCAGACCAATCTGTGAAATTTATCTCTACACTTAACAAGCTGTAAATATTTGTCTATTGGGAGAACTGACTAGTTTCGTGTATTTTTTATTGTGAGGTGTCACAATACTTAGGTGTGGGGGAGGGTTTCATGAGTTTAAAAATGATCATTTCCTAGAGAATTAAACCTTTGTAAAAATTTATGTATTGTTTTCATGATACATGTTATTACATCAACAGTCATTTTATTTTTGAAATGTTAAATCCCCTGTGTGCTATAAATTGTTTTACATATATTTAACATGCCACTTTATTGGATTATTTTCGTTACATGATGTTCATTATGGGATTGAAATTACATGTCTTATGCAAGTGGATTGAGTAAGCATGGTGGAAAAATCAATAACAAAGAAACACTTTGCCTCTGCTCTTAATCATTGTTACTGTCAAAACCATTCCAAGATTGCAGGCTATCCATTACAGGAGGTAAAAATGCATTTAACACGGAGGTACCGTATGAAGTGTTGTATGAGGTGTCATATGAAGTGTTGTATGAGGTGTCGAACAAAGTGCCATATGAATATACACACCAATAACTGTCCATAATTTCAGGTAACTGGAAATCAATGACATTTAATTGAATTGGTTTAGGGAAATCAATATTGAGGATGCAAACGTTAGACATTTCCATGATCAAATGTCCAAGTCAAAAGACTTGGACATTGATCTAACTTCGCATCATCAATATTGGCCCCAAAAATGAGCCTTCAAATTTGAATTTTCTCACACATGGAAACTCGTGCACGCATGTGTGCAACCAATTCCACCCTAGGCACATTCAAAAATGGGATTGGTTTATCCTATTATTCCAATTCACCTCTTCCATTTGCATTTTCCCTTGCTTTAAAACATGCTCAACCATTGTTTATTTTTTCCTCTGTTCAAATTGTGCTCGACCTCTGTTCAAATCGTGTCATTCCTTGGCCCGATCGCACGCTCTCTTGGTGAAGTTTTCCTCTGTCCATTTCTTCATACCATCACGATGCCCAAATGGTATGAACTGTCTTCCTATGCAGACCTATTCGCCATCCTTGAGTTTTCACAGTGCAGGGAGGTGTTTTTGCGCGGGGGCTGGGGGCCATTTCTATCCCACTTGTAGGGCCACAATGATGGCATATCATTGAAATTTTCCCTTGGTTTTTATGGGAAGATGGTGCGTGTGGGGTATCTCACATTTTGGGTCTCATAGGAATCCATAGTTGCAGCCACAAAACTTACAAGAGTGGGAGATAGATGGTTTAAAAACCACCAGCTGTTGCACTCAAGCTATAACAGGGTTTTTAAACTAGAACTCCAGAACATATCTGAAGGTAAAGGATACTCCAAGGAGTGGATAAAATAGGAGTTGATCAACCCTCTCATAGTCATCATGAGGTTTATCACATGTGAAGGTAGATATTCCACCTTTAAAGCCTGTCATTTTAGATTGTTAGCTCACTTCTAGTTCAATAAAGCATTGAATTTCCCCTTCTACTTTTTAAAGCGCTTGGAGAAGATTTCCTCTCAAGTGAGGAATAATGTAACCAACCCCCACAACAACCTCTTTCACCATGACCTGATCAAACTCCTTGTTTTAGCCGAATTGAAAAAACAGGAGCAAATTTGGGATGCATTCATTTATCAATTTTCAAACCCTCACTTGACAATCAAGACTAGCAAAAATACATTGGATCTAAGGACTATTTATCCATCCAAACCCCACTCTCCAAGGACTCAAAACCCTCCTGCACAAGCCATTTATTTATTGGAACAAAAATTCAAGAATCTTGCTGAAACCCCTGCAGCCTCATCAGGAAAAAAGACCAAGAAGCCTATTGTTAACCCCCTGATGCCTTCAATATATCTTTATCCTACACCCAAAAATATCTAAGAAATAATTCAACAATACTTTCCTACAGTTCCCACCAATAGGAGAGGAGATAATCAATTCAATAGAGGACCCTTTCGAAAGAGTACCTAGAGCACAAGAGGAAAATCTTATGCAAAACCCCTGACTACTTCGGATCCTATCCAAGTGCTCACCGATCTCGAGAGTCCTCACTAAATACTTAGGGAAGTGACCATAGATGAATTGAAGCCACAAATAAAGACAAAATCTGAACCTAATTCTCCTCATCAAGCCCCTATTACTCCTACCTCACCGATGCCTACCCCAAATCTTATGAATGACAGACATTGTACATCTTTCAAAGGATCTAATCCATCCTCTGAGATAACTGGTCCTACTCCAACCATTGAGAAGCTACAAAAAGATAATTTTTAGCTGCTGCAACAATTGGAAGATAGGAATACTATGGACACACATCTTCACCACGATAATGCAGTCCTCCAAGCAAAGGTGAATTCCCTTCAAAGATTGGTTGACGAGATGATGAAATCCAACTTCAACCTCAAGGCACAATTGAAACAACACAAGAGGCACAATACCAAATATTCACAGCAAGAAGGAGAAGCTTCTAAACGTTATCCTCCTCAACAAGCTTATTCATGAGGGGCAATTTCTTTTTGTTTGCAGTGGGACCTGCAAAATATTAGGTGTGGGGGTAATGTTGGGCCCGTGATATGACTGATTTAATGACGTTAATTAGATTATTTTTGGCCAAATATTTATATGCGTTTTCCTGTTTTGAAGAGTTTTTGAAGAACTTTTGTGTCAAATCGCTATGCTTCACAATAGGTATGCATGATTCATGTTTTGTGATAATTTTGAGTTTAAATCAGCATGTTTTTATGATTCCAGGGAACTAATTCACATTTTGTGTGTCACGGGACAAAATCGTAGCTTGTTTTTGCATCCGGCACTCAATCCAGTACTCCATCCGGTACTTTGTCATGCACAAAAACCATCAGCGATTTGGCAGTTATCATATCGATAGCCAACGATGGGGGAATCAAAGACATGGGTTTTTCTTGTGCTCGTGGCCTCCAGCTACTGAACTTCTGACAACTCGATTTGGGTTGTTATGTTGGGCGATTATTAGCTCGCCTTATTTCTAGAAGCCACTGGCAGTTAGGGCATCTTAAATGAGTTTTTTTGTTTCTAGAGAGGGTCGACCTCTCATCTTGTAAAACTTATAAATACCACCTCAGTGGTCAAACAATTGTTAACTAGAGTGTTAGAGAGACAAAGACAATTCAACTCTATTTTTCTATTTTCATTTTTCTAAAACTATGTAAAGACTGCGTTTTGGATTTTTAATGTTGAATTCGTGTTGTTGATCTCGTGGTTATCCTTTGAGGAATAGCCACGACTTGTTGGGGGGCCCACCAGAAGTCTGGGTGAATATCCAATTAGTTAGCTTGCTTATGAATTTGAGTAGTGTAATTGTCATTTTGTTTATTTCCTATACATGAGTTTTTCATTATGCTTCTTTACTATATAAATTGATGTTTATAATTTAATTAGTTTAGTTCATTTTTGCAGGTTATTATGGAGGCTATTGTTAATATGCAATGACATGTTAGTTGATATGAGAAAATATTGCAAGCTTAGATACTAACCTTGTGTATAACTAGATGATAAATTAGATTTTCTTTTATGCTGAAATAGAGTTTAAGAACAAAGTTTAAAACAAAGTTTTTAGTTCATGATTTCTTTGACAGGGCTTTAGTGAGTGGGTTGTTATTAGTCTTTAGTTTTCAATTTCAGTTTTCTTATCTAGTTGTTATTGAGATTTTCTTATTTAAATTGTCATTTAGTTTTCTCATTTACTTTCTTGTCTATGCTGAAATAGTATTTAATTTTTGTTTTATGAGCATTTCCTCTTTTGCAATTTGAATTGTTAAAATAGGACTAGTTTAGTTTACTTTATGCAATTTCTTTCTTAGATCTAAGTTACAATTTCAGTTCAAAGTTGATTATTGAGTTTAGTGTAGTATGAGTTTGCTTAATTACTATAGAATGCAATTGAATTTATTAGAATAGTGTCTTTATACTATTGATGATTAATGCATGATTGAATAATCACATGGATATGCAGGATAGTTGATGTTGTTTCTATAATGGCTAAATTCTCACTGGATTGCCTAATTCACACTTTTCACTTTTCTATCAAAGTCAATATCATGTTTATCCCTCTTGAATTATCGTTAATTGTTAAATTCCATCGTGATATTATAAGACACCGGAGACATAACCATCAACACTATATTTGAGTTTTCTTGCTTTCATAGATTAGAAGATAGTTTCCTTGCTTTTGTAGGATAGATAGTATTTTTTCTTTGGTAGATTAAGGAATAGTTTGCTTATCATAGGTTAAAGATTAGTTGTTAATTACTTTTATTATTATAATGCTTTCAATTCAGTAGATTTCCTTTCATAAATTAGAAGTAGTTGTGAAGTTTAATTTAAGAATATAGTTCACTTGATTCTTAGCTTAATTAGTTTCTTATTGAGTAATCTTAATTATTTTACTTGTTGTAGAAGTTATCATAGGTTAGTTAGTTGTTTTCTTGCTTGTTTACTTACTTTAATAGGGTAGTTGCTTGCTTGTCTATTTTTTTTTCATAGGATAGTTGATTATTGAATTTGCATAGGTTAATTAAAGTAGTTTGCTATTGTTATTTCTTATTAGACAGATAGTTTTCTTTTTCTTCTTCTTATTATTAAGTTAGTTATCTTTAAGTAGGGTACTCATTTTCCTTCTTAAGACTATCCATCGATCCTTTGTTTAAAGGTTACTTAGGGTACATAGTTTGAGTTTCTTAGTAGGGTTTGCTCATTAATAGTTTTTGCTTGAATAGATTAGTCCTTAGATAGCCACTTCCTTAGTTAGACTATACTACCTACAGTCCTTCTGCCTTGGCATATATATTGCTACAACTCTAAGTTTACTTACCCCAGGTTGACAATTTAATTGAGGGTTTTTGGTGCATATAGAACACCCATCAATATATATATATAATATTAAACCTTGTCAAAACTAGTATAGACAAGGGGAATTCAACTATTTAATTAAAACAAAGCATTGTGATGGCTACGGATACTGACGCAATGTGATTTATACCCAGTGCTCTACATGTGAAAGTGAATAAATTCAACCAAGCACGGGTAAATTATGGGAGTAACTATGACTCTCTTAAGGTATCCAGATACGTCATCATCTAATTAGTGACATGCGTGAATGGATTAACAATATTCCCACTGTCCCTAAATACTATCTATAGAAACCACAACCAACAGATATTAGCAAAAAATACTAACCTCTATAACTCATAATTCCTAATCCTTGTCAACCCTAATCCTTATAACTCTTAACTCATAGTTCTTACTATCCTTAACACTAGAAACTATAACATATAACAACATATTTTTAATCCTTATAACCCCTTAAACTTATTACCCTTCATAAATAACCCAACTAAACTTGTAATCCCAATGGCACATAAACCCTATCTCGTAACTCCTAAGAATGTATCAACCCTAATTCCTATGATCCTTATCTATCCCCTATGACCCCTAACCACAATCCCTTGTAACTCATAACACATTTAACCATTAACACCAAAAATAATGATATAACACCTATCCCTTAACCTTTATAATCTTAGCCAACTAACCCCAATAAACATTATTATTCTAACCTCAAACCTTTATAATTCTAACACCTAAACTTTGTAATTCCAACACCTAAACTCTAACACATACATATCCTAACCCTTACTTTGAATAACACCTATAACTCCTAATTGTTATAACCTCTGTGAATTTTCACCCTATAATAACCATTATACACAATGACCACCCCTAATGCTATGACTACTATAACCTTAAACCTTTAAGGAATTGTAAATGACATAATTAACCTAGAACACATATGAACTTTTCAAAAACTAACCCTTAGAACCTCTATCAAATCTAATCATATAACATCTATAATACTCACACTTATAATACATAATTCTTTTAACATCTAACATTTATGACTCCTAATCCCTAGCCTTATAAACCTAAGACTCTTAAATCCTTGAATATTATATCCCCTAATTCATATAACCCCAAACTCCTAAAACTACTAACTCGATACTTTATAATCTTTTAACACTATAACCATTATAACTATTCTTAATGTTTAACCTTTATCCACTGTAACCCCCAATCGCAAAACCCCTCAACCTTATCACCATTGATCCTTATAACATAAAATGCATGTCATATAACCCACATATAACCCATATTATTTAAATCTTGTAGTGCATATAAACTTAAAAAACTAACCCCTTAAACCCCTAATTGCTAACATATATCGGAGCCTAACTCTTACAAGTACTCTTAACCCCTAACCCTTATAAACACCAATACATATAACCCTTAACCTAAAGCTCTTATAAAATTTAAAACCAAATCCTATAACATACAATACCAAATGAGGAACCCTCATAACCTTCTTAAACCTAACCCTATTACCCTTAATCAATAACTCGTCTAAATCCTTAAGTGTAATAAAACTTAAACCCTATTTTATAACTCCTAATTCTTTGAGTCCCTTTATAACCCCCAAACCATAACCTTTATCTCAAAATTTATGATAATACTTGAACCATATAACACCTCAACCATAACCTACATAATGTGTATACCATTTATCTTCAATATAAACCCTATCTCATAACTCCTAATTCCTCCAAACATTAATGTGTATCAACCCTACTAATCCCTTATAACCCTTGAAACATATAGCATTTATCTAAAAAATCCTGATAATCCTTAAACCACATAACCCCTAAACCCTAGCCTACATAACTTGTACAATGTTTATCTTCAATTTAAACCCTATAATTTCTATGCCTACCCTAAAAACTGACCCTTAGCCCCTAACTTCTAACCACTACACCATATAACACTCTTATGCAACCTCACAATTATAACATATTTCCCTTTTAATACTTAAGTCTTATCACCCACACCAATATTAACCCTTATACCCATACACACCTACTCTCTAACCCCTCCTAAGACATAACCCTTGTAACCTCAATAAGAGTTATGTGTAAACAATTGTAATCAATCAATTTGCAACCACTAACTTGTAACCCTTGTATCCCATTTCTTATATAACTCATGACCTATATAATGAGCAACCACTATGACAATTAACCATGAACACTTACAACCATTAACCCCTATAACCTCTAACACATACAACCCTTAACATTATTAATCCTTGTGACTTATAACCCACAACTTGTATAACAAATAAAACTATGTCTAATCGTTTATCCCCTAGGATCCATAACCATATAACCATTATCTCGAAGGAGATCTAACCATATGAATCCTATAACCTATTAATTTTAAATGACATAACATATAAGACATAAATAACAATTTTAAAAACGAACACATACAACCTCTATTAAATCTAACCCTTTACCCATATAGCCCCTTTCAAGTATAAACCCTAACCCCTATATCCATTAACCCATAAACTTTATTAACCCTTGAACCTTTAGAACAATGTTAATGGATCACCCTACATAGATATGCCATGTAAATTAACCTTATCACCTAATCCCTACAACCCCTAACATTTATCCCTAATAATGCCTTAACCATAAAAAATATGACCCTAATCATAATTATATCCATGAATGTTATAATTTTAATCATACAACTTCTATAAAGTGTGTGTGTGTGAGTGATATTTGAGTCTAGAAACCCTCCCATATCATGAAGGCATGCGAACAATATATCCATGTCAAATTTCAGTGCATACAAAAACATTTTGAAAAAAAATCAACATTGGCCCCATTCACAGGTCATTATTTCCCATCATGTACTCTAGCCCTAGTACAATGTCTTTTAGGCATTGTTTCATATAAAATTCAACTGATAAAATTAAAACAAAATGAGGATGAGATGGGTCGATATATAGATTGGGTGTGTGAGTGATATTTGAGTCTAGAAACCCTCCCATATCGTGAAGGCATGTCAATAGTCTATCCATGTCAAATTTTGGTGCATACATAAACATTTTGAAAGAATTTCAACGTTGGCCCCATTCACAAGTCATTGTTTCCCATCATGTACTCTAGCCCTAGTACAACGTATTTTACGCATTGTTTCCTTTAAAATTCGCCTGAGACACATGTCCCTGCATCTAGTACTATAAGGTCATGCAATAACATCGATAAAGAAGTACTTGATTAATTACACAAGATTCAATATCAATTATTTCTTGTCTTTGTTTTTTTCTCTCATCTAAGTACTCTTTTTCTCCATAAATAATATTAGTACAAAATCATTATTTAAATACAAAAGTATCTCATCTATCACCTTCTTCTTTCCATGACCAAAATCATGGGCCTAATTGGCATGATGTTGGTTTTGAATGACACAACTGATGAATATAAAGAGTGGGTGTGTGAGTGATATTTGAGTCTGGAAACCCTCCCATATTGTGAAGGCATGTGAATAGTTTGTCCATGTCAAATTTCAGTGCATACAAAAACATTTTGAAAACAAATTGAGTCTGGAAACCCTACCATATCGACATTGCATACATCTAGTCTAACCATGTCAAATTTCATTCCATACAAGAAAAAATTGAGATACTTTCAACGTTGACCCCATCCAAATGTTAGTTATAAGAGAGGTCAAGTACATGAGTAGGCACGCCTTATTTTTTTTTATTTCACTCTATTAAAAAAAGTCATGGACAATTATAACCCTATGTAGTATCTCGCAAGTCAATGAATTATCAATAATTATTTCACTCATTGGATCATTATCCTCTAGGAATTCGATTAAGAATTTATAACCCCAAATAGAAAAAAAGAATTAGTTTTGTCTGAGTTTATCACCAATCTCTCATCTTTCACATTAAACCCACTTCTAAATGCCAACTTCCCCAATGAACATCTTGTTTCCATCTAATAATATGATACATGGTATGGTGACATCTTGATGACCTATATACAGATGAAGAAATTTGTTCACCATATTTCTACCCATTAAATCAAATATAACAACCCTCCATATGGACATTGAACTCCTTCCTAAAAGAACTCCATATTTAGAAAAATGAATAGTCACAATAGAGAAAATTAATAAGTATTGGTGTAGTTCATTACAGAATAATGAAGCCATGAAAAACCACTCCAAATCCCACAATGACCTTCAGGTATACCCTCACACCATTAGTGAAGGTGACTTAGCCTTGGTTTATGACACAACCAATGAGACATTAGGTCTAGGAAAAATTGAAACTCTCTAGTGGGGCCCCTTTATTATCAAGCACTACTTAACCAAAGGGGATTACATGTTGGCTTTCCCAGAAGGCGACCTCTTCAAAGGAATTTTCAATGGGTTATACTTCAAGAAGTTTTACCCATGAAACCACACTCACTGTATAGTCAATAATGTATATAAAACATTACTTTTTTGGTTTAGAAATTTATTTTTTGTGTTCTTCCTTTGATTTTTTTTATCAAAATTATTGATTATTTTCTTTCTTGGTTTTCTAGTTGATTGACCCACGACATACCACATTAGTTTTTTCTGATGGAATTAGTTTTTGGACTCAAAATATAGATTCCTTATCTTGGGCCATTTACTTACCCTCCCAAAAGCTACTCCATGCAAGTGGTGTGTGCATAGGACCAACCACCAACAATCACATTGAATACACCATGGTGACTGAATTTCTCATTGATGTGACACATGTTCAAATCAAACAGCTCAAGGTCCACTTGGATTCACAGATCCTCATGGAACAATTGAACAACATCTATCATTTTTGTGATCCATGTAAGAAATATTTACAAGTTAAGATTTTATCAAGGAATTTTGATTCCATTACATTTATCCACCTTCCTAGAAGTGATAATCTATTTGTATATAACTTTGAAAATGATGTCCTATATTTTCATTTGTCTCATTAACACATTCATAAGCACTAGTAAGTAGAAAACAACGTTGCATAACATTTGTAACACATAATTAATCATAATGAATGCTAATAAATAAAACACGTGAATATACAATTTGTTCATCATCAAACACATAATCATAAGTGGAAAAAAGCATGTCTATGTGTGTGTGTGTGTGAAGCACCCAGATTAAAAAAAAATGATTTTCTTTATGCTTTGATCTTAACCATACCAACTCCCTGGGTACCTCTAACTTCACCCTCTTGGACTGATTCAAAATCTTGATACCAATTAATTATTAAAGATGCATGAAATGGACACATGCAAATAATTAAGATTCATGCTAAACTTAAAATGAATTCTTAATCATGTTATGCACATCAATAAACAACAAGAAGGCACATTAAAAATACATGTTTCAAAGATAGAACACACTGGCATGCCAAATTTTAGTCCATACAAGAACAAATTGGAAAAATTTCAACGTTGGCCCCATCAACATGTTAGTTATAAGTGGGGTCAAGTACATGAGAAGGAACGCCCTATTGTTGGATTTTGATAGAATAAACAAAGAATATTTGATTTTCTAATTGTTTGTGTGAGTCGTGTTTGAGTCCAAAAAACCTCCCATATTTTCAATGCATGCATCTAGTCTAACCATGTCAAATTTCAGTCCATACAAGCACAAATTGGAAAATTTTCAACATTGGCCCCATTCACATTAATTATTCTATAGGCTTGTTGTTTGATTGTGGAATTGATTGTGTGAGTCATGTTTGAGTCTGAAAACCATCCATGCCATAATTTTATGCCTCTAGTATAACCATGTCAAATTTCAGTCCATATAAGCATAATTTGAAAAACTTTCAAAGTTGGCCCCATCAACATGTCAGTTATAAGCGGGGTCAAGTACATGAGCTAACATGCCTTATTGTTGGATTTTGATAGAATAACCAAATAATATTTGATTATTGAATTGTTTTTTTACTTATGTTTGAGTCTGGAAACTCTCTCATAACGTCAATGCATGTGTGTTGTCCTAGCATGTCAAATTTCAGTCCATAAAAGCACAAACTGAAAAATTTCAACATTGGCTCCAATCACATTAATTATTCTATAGGCTTGTTTTTTTATTGTGGAATTCATTGTGTGAGTCATGTTTGAGTCCAAAAATCCTCCCATACCATCAATTCATGCATCTAGTCTAACCATGTCAAATTTCAGTCCATACAAGCGCAAATTGAAAAAAAATCAATGTTGGCCCCATCCACATGTCAGTTATAAGTGGGGTTAAGTACATGAGCAGGTGTGCCTTATTGTTGTCTTTTGATAGAATAATAAAAGAATATTTTATTTTGAATTGTTTTTTTGAATCATGTTTGATTCTAGAAACCCTCCCATACTGTCAATGCTTGGGTGTTGTCCTAGCATGTCAAATTTCAATCCATAAAAGCACAAATTAAAAAAAAAATCAACATTGGCCCCATTCACATTAATTATTCTATAGGCTTGTTGTTTGATTGTCTATTTTTTTTGTGTGTCATTTTTTAGTCCAACAACCCTCCCATACCGTCAATGCATGCATCTATTCTAACCATGTCAAATTTCAGTCCATACACGCACAAATTGGAAAAATTTCAACATTGGCCCCATTCACATTAATTATTCTATAGGCTTGTTGTTTGATTTATTGAATTGATTGTGTGAGTCATGTTTGAGTATGGAAACCCTCACATACCATCATTTTATGTGTCTATTCTAACCATATCAAATTTAATTCCATACAAGCACAAATTGAAAAACTTTCAACGTTGGCCCCATCAACATATCAGTTATAAGCGTGGTCAAGTACATGAGCATGCGCACCTTATTATTGGATTTTGATAGAATAACCAAAGAATATTTGAATATCAAATTATTTTTTTGACTCATTTTTTATTCCAGAAACCCTCCCATAACGTCAATGCATGTGTGTTGTCCTAGCATGTCAAATTTCAGTCCATAAAAGAACAAATTAAAATAATTTCAACATTGGCCCCATTCACATTAATTGTTCTATAGGCTTGTTGTTTGATTGTTGAAATGTTTGTGTGAGTCAATTTTGAGTCTGGAAACCCCCACATACTGTCATTGTATGCATTTATTCTAACCATGTCAAATTTCAGTCCATACAACCAGAAATTGAAAAAATTTCAACGTGGACCCCATTCACATGTCAGTTATAAGCGGGGTCAAGTACATGAGCATGCCCGCATTTTTTTTGGATTTTGATAGAATAACCAAAGAATATTTTATTGTTGAATTTATTTTTTTGACTCATGCTTGAGTATGGAAACCCTCCCATATCATCAATGCAGGTGTGTTGTCCTAGCATGTCAAATTTTAGTCCATACAAGCACAAATTGGAAGGTAAAATCCGACGAAAAGGCCAATTTTCTTGACTTGTTTCATGGTTTGGTATTGTTTCTATGTATGCAGGTTGTGTGTTCAAAAAACATAATTCCATTATTTTAAACATGCTCATCACCTCAGATTCACATAAAATTTCTCAAATTGGCATATAATAAACCCAAATGAGCTTCTCTTGGTTTCAATAATAATTAATTCTCTATTGGAAACCACATGAAGGTGGAAGATCCAACTATCCCCCCCCTACTCACAACACTCTCAATTCCCCCATACCTAATTTGATGTAATAAATAACATGTAACACACTACATACAAAAATGGCATAAAACTTAAAAAACATAATTAACCTGTATAAGTAAACACTTAAAAAACAATAAATCATATAAATACTAAATATATAATTAATAGAATAAATCATAGAAAACATATAATCACTTACCTCTTACATTTCAACTTTTAAATATCATTCATCTTCTTCTTCATCCAAATCAACATATGTATCATGATCTAGTTCAGAATCGATAATCTTGAAAGGATCGTTCATATCAACTTCATCATCAATGTCATTTTCACTATCATCATTGATATCATCAATGAGAACATTGTCTGCTACATTTGGATGATGAAATTCTTCGGCTTCTTCATTTGACACATCTGCATCCACCTACTCCTGATCTACATCATCATCTTTTTCTTCAATATTATCTTCTTCCTCTTCATGATTATCCTTTACTGGTCTTCCTCTTGGATCATATCTAACAACGTATGACCAACCTGCTTTACCAGGTACTTCTGAGTAAAAGACATACTCACATTAACTTGGAAGAACATAAGGCTCTGTACCCTGTTCAAATGCCCTTGTATTAACCATGGTAAATCCATTAGCATGCTCAATAATAGTTCTTTCAGGATCATGTTCATGCATTCGTAGCCTATACCATTTGAACTCAAACAAAACTATTTTAAAGGAATTAAAATAAAACTAAATTATATCCTCCAAATACCCATAGTACCTATTTTTAAGTTTCTTTTGGATGCATGTCACTTCTAGAGGAAAAATTAGTGACCTTAAACACTACAGTTATCCTACAATCTGACGCTTTCATCTTATCATCCAACTTTTTGATACGAAATTTACATCCATTACACCACATAGCCTTGTGGTGTTTCAACTGCAACATGGAAAACAAGTAAAAAATGCATTGTCCATTAGTAAACGTCATATAATATGGACTGAGTAAATATATATATCAAAAAATAAACAAACCAAATACATTGATATAATGGTAAATAACTATAAAAATGTGGGTGAATATACTTTCCTTTTTATCTTTTAAACCAAAGGCTAAATCAACTTCCCTTTGAGTAAGATCAGGAAATTCATGTCGATAACGATGTGTTGTTTTAATCATCTTACTGACTCCTTCCCATGATAACCTACCATAGTATTCTTCACATTGTTCTATCCAATACTCCATCCAATCAATATCATTTGCAATGTATAAATGTAGAGCATCCCACTCTCGTCCAACTATATGAAAAAATAACAATTGAATATCAATAATTAGCTATCATTGGCAAAGTTTAATATAGTTGATGGAACAAAAATAAATGAATGAGTATGATAATATAAAATGAAAACTTAAATGTATAATATATTAAATCTACAACATCTAATTACCTTTCATGGTCCTCATTCTACCTTTCCCCAATAGGACCTCCCCTTCAAAATTTTTGATGGAGTCGAGATGCCAAATGCGAGGCACATTCATATTTTCTGCTAATTTATGAAGATATTGACTAATATACACCATGCATTGATATACCATATATACCTCCACCATAGAACCCTCAGGACATGCTCTTTGTCTAACAAAAACCTTCAATTACTTCAACTTATTCTCCACCATCCATATCGACCTTGTGTGTACTCGTCCACATAATTCAATCTCCTCAACTTGGTGTATGAGGTAGTGTTCTTGTGCATTGAAAAATGTTGGAGGTAGATACTTCTGCATTTCACACATTAGTTGGGGAATTTCTCTCTTCCAATATCTTATATCTTATTTATAGATTTATTTGAAATCCACCTACAAATGGTGCAATAAAATAATAGGTTTGAACAATATCAAGGCATATATAAAATTGCAGATAAAACACAGCATGTCAATAAGTTCTGCTACAAGGCACTTAAGAAACATTTTCCATATAAAATGCATCACTTACCTCATGTAATTTCCAAGATCATATATAACTTGTTTTATGTTGTTGTCAAAGTTGTTTGGGAGAGATACAGGTAGAACATATTGTAACAAAAATAAAATCATTAATATTTATTTCCAAATTAGAGAAAACAATTACTAAAAACATGTATACCAATATGTTAATTGTTGACCCAAAAATATGCTTTGGGCTCAACATGGTGTTTAACACCTTTAGTCCTCCACAAGTTAGCCCGAGGGTTTCTCCTAGCATCCCTTTGTGCTATGGTTCCAGTCAAAGATAGTGGCAAGGGTCATAGTTACTATAGCCTCTGCCCTTGAAAGAGTATTATTTGACTTCATTCAGAGGGTTTTTATCTGAGTATGTAAAGACTTATCATGCACTAGAGAGTATCAAGTAACAAGGTCAAGTCAATTGGAAATAGTCCAGGTCAGTTCAGGGTTGTTGCATTCAGTTGGGTCAGTGATTTCAGGATCAGTTGTGGGATATTAAGGTAAAATGGATATACAAATCATGGTTTTCCCTGCCCTATTATCTCTTGTTTGGAAGTAGTATAACAACCACAATCATCACTATTCCCACCAACATCTTAAACGGTACCCAAGCAAGACTATCCCAGTCTTTCTCAGCTTGTTATGGGACCATGTTCTTTTCCCCTTACGGGAGGCCTTCCTGGGGTAATTTGTGAGTTATGAAACCCTCCCACATATTAATGCCTCATTTCAAGGCTCAATTCAGCTTTGATGAGCTAAGCACGTAGTTTGTGAAAATTTTATCGTTGGCCCTCTTCGCTTGTCACTAGGCAGGTCCCATGGGGATGGGGTCCTTTCGCAAAGAATAAAATGAAGTATGGTAACATTTTTGGAAATAAAATTATTCCATATTGTAGGTATTAGGAAAATATTCCCAACAAGATATCATAAGCCTAATTCTGAGTCTGTATGACCCCCTACGGAGGACACAAAGTTCGCGTCACACGAATGGCCAAAACCAATAGCTATGATTTCTTGGTCTGATTCTGTTCTAATTTTTTTTTATATAAAAGAAATAAAACCTAAGGATGGTGTAGGGAAGTGTGACACCTTTCCAATGGTATATCACATACTTGGTTTCAACCCCCAATTGGTGAGAACGAGCCTTCGCAAGTTCATGACCACTTTTGGACACCAGATTCGTTGTAGTGGTTCAGGATTAAACAATTGTTTTTAATGGGTTTTAAATCAGGGATTCAGTGATGCCAAGATGTATTGGAATTATAAAACTTTCCAACGACTCCTAATTTGCCTCATTCTGACCTCATATGGCACAGTTAGAGTTGTCACAAGTTTGTCAACTATTTCAGGAAAAGGGGGCCAACCAGCGTGCATAGCAAGGTTTCATGACAGATAAAATAATCCTTAAGGACCCCAAAAATACATATATGGTAATATTGTAGAATTAATCATCGATACCTTTCCGACGATACTTCATTTTCCTCTATTGGATATCGTATGGCGATGTGGCACCTTTCGCAAGATTGGGGTCATGTGGGCCCACCAGCAAGTCAAGGCCTTTAAGTGGTAATTGTTCCAGGCCAAAATTGAGGGGTGAGGTGGCATCATTTTAGATTGGTGACCACACATTCTCAACGGTCTTGTTGATACCTTCCAATGATGTTATCTACATCCAATTTCGATCCCATCTCATCTGTAAAAAAATTCTGGCTAAGTCAACAAGGTCATGGTCAAAAGTCAAAGTCAAAGTCAAACTTTGACTCGACACAATTTTCGAGGAAAACATTAAAAAATGATGGGAAAAAAATCATAAAATTGAGAAAAGGGGAAAGGTGAAACACATCCCTCATGTAAAAAATAGAAATTAAATTTTTGAAAAATTAAAAAAAAATTACAAAACCCTCCCTCTCCCCTCTCTCAAGTCATTTTGGCATTTTGGCCAATGGGAGAGGTGGCTCTGCAACTGAGGTATTCAATGGTAGAGGAGGGGTTCTAGACAGCAGGTACAGGTCTTCAATGACAACAAGCCATAACCACATACCAACATCATAGAACATAGTAGAGGTAACCTACCATCAATCCCACTTCTGAAAAATTTTGTTAGGTTATTCAAATGAATGCTGGATTTTTGCACTAAAAAAGGTTATTTTTTCCATTAAAATTGTTATTTTAGAGCTGGTTCATGTCTCTGTGTGGTTGTTAGCTCATGTGTATGGATTCTGGTGTGGATGGTTCATTATTTTCCTGTGAAAATATTCAAGGGGAAGGGGATTTGAACCCCTCTTGGGCACCCGGCCCAAGCCTTCAGGCCCCTTTAAAGAATGGAATTTTCTAACTTGAATGGTCATTTGTAGGCATGTACATTCTAACTTGTATGCCTTGGGATTTGAACCCCTACGCCCTCCCTTTTTCCCCACTAAAAATCCCAGAAAATGGCTAAAAATCAAAAAAGGAGGGGAGGGGGTTTGAACCCAAGATCTCCCACTCACAAACTATGAGAAAAACCCACTTTTTACCAAAAACTGAAAAAAGAATCAAAATTTTGAAATTTTGGTGGCCAACCACCTGTCGACCACCAGGGTGCCACCACCTACCACATGACCTCCTCCCATTCCTCCCTCCACCTCACAACCCCCGAGCGCAGTCCTCACTACCTCGCTCTATTTCCCCCTTCCATATCCTCATCTCCCCTTCTTCCTCCTCCCTGTGGGCTCCCTCTTCTTGACAACCCCGCACTAGTCTTCTCCTCCTCTCCCATTCTCCCAATCCTCCCCTCCTCCAATATCCATTCCACCACTCCACCTCCCCTCCTCGTGGCCTACTTCCCCCTCCTCCTCTCCATTCCCTCCACCTCACCACCCTGCGTGCAGTCCCCTTCTGCCAAACTTCCCTTCTCCCCACCACTCCATTCCTCCCCGCATGCAACAAACCCTACTTTTCCCTTCCATCCCCTCCTCTTCCCTTGCGTTATCAACCCTCACATCCCCATATACCAATCCTCCCCTCCTCCACTCTCCATTCCACCGCTCAACCTCCCCTCTCTGTGGGTACCACCACCCCTCCCTCCGCTCCTCCAACCACCACCAACGCCTCTTTTTAGGGGTTTATTTTTTTTTTTTTAATTTAAATTTTTATTTCTATTATATAATTTGTATATATTATAAAATTTGTTTTATAATTTTTAAAATTTTGTTATTTAGTTTTAATTTAGTTTTATTTTTATGGTATATATATATATTTAAACTATACAATAAAAATTGTAATCCCCTCCCCCAGGGTCACTGGGTGTTTTAATGCCATAACCTCGCCATACAGAAGCGGAATTTCGCTCGTAAATAGTCAAAATGGCTCGAGTTAAGTCAAGAATGCATCCATGGCATTCAACTCCTCAAATTCAGCCTAGAATTTCATTGGCACATCCCAGAGTGACAGGGGCTTGTAATTGGTCCAAAAGCACGTTCCAGAAGGAGGCCTAATTGGGGGCCTCTGAGGCCAAATTAGGCCAAAGGAGGAAAACCCACTTTAGCTAAAGGTGTGCAGGCATGTAGCATCCTTTTAATTTTGGTGTCCAACCCTAAATTTTTCCTCAATTTCAATTTTTCCCTGATCAGTCTCTCGACCAGCTCCTTCTCGTGTACCTTTATGGGGCCATATCTTGCTTATCCAGAGTCAGATGTGCGTCAAACCAAAGGTAGCGAAAATCTATTGAATAGAGATACAACATGGACACATAAAAACTTAGTTTTTTTGTTGTTTGGTACAGAGGAAAATTATCCCAAGGTTCAGGCCCAGGGGGTCCCTTCATCGAAACAAGCCCAAATCAAAGCCATGCTTCAGTCAGCTCACAGGGAAACTTATAGGAAGAAAATGGGGGGTATAATCAAGTCTAAAAATTTCCTGAAACATGGGAATTTCCTTACATACAATGACCAAGCCCAAAGGCCCCTTTCCCTCCTAAGCACCTCTTCAATTTCCCCACGCCTTGGGGCTTCATCCCAGTGAATTCGACAGACGTGGATGGTCAGGAACTATCCTAGTTCACTTCATCTACAGTTTCAAAACATGGCATCAATCAAAGAGTCTTTAGGATGGCACAAATCCCAAGAAAAATGATGACGTGGCATACTAATTTTTGTCATTTTATGAAAATGACCTTTTTTTAATAGTTTGGTCTCGAAGGATTTATTTTGGCTTGTAAACAAATTTAATTAAAGGGTCGAATCAAATATAATTTGATTCCCTTTAGATAAGATCCCTTTTGGATAAGTTTAATTTTTTATTAAAAAAAAACAATTTAAGGGTTGGTCCACTTGTCACTTTTCCAAAAGTGACAAGTATCTTGTGAGCTAACCCTAAGCCTTCACCTCTTCTTTATAAATAAGAGGGATGGCATTGTACAAAGGGGGATGAATATAGTACCAAAGCTCTGCTGAAATTTTCCAAAGCGCTTTCTGTTTGTGATACTTATTAAATTTTGGTTGTTGGGCATGTCACTTGTTGGTTAAGGGTTGAGGAGTAGTAGTAAGTACTTGTTATGTTAGTTA
The DNA here is from genome assembly GCA_010110895.2 of Picea sitchensis. Lineage (NCBI taxonomy): Eukaryota > Viridiplantae > Streptophyta > Pinopsida > Pinales > Pinaceae > Picea > Picea sitchensis. The sequence continues at coordinate 166,192 of SNQJ01S0002402.1, read as the reverse complement.
TCTACAGGAGGGGTTGGTTAACTAGGTGTTCGTTTTTGCTTCCTTGGGTTTAACTTACTTGCTTTCATTTACTGATAGCCTTGTTTAACTTGTTTGACATGTTGTAGTGTAGATTTCCTAAAGTATTCAGTTGTTTTCAGCCTTAGTTAGTGGTTGAGAGTCCTAGGGCCCCTTAGGAAAGCCCTTAAATAATCCCTTTAGTTGGTTGTTTATACTTGTTTGCTTCTTTATTTTTCATGTAAATTTCAGTTATGATTTTTTTCTATTAACCTTGTTGTCCCAAACAAGAAAGTTGACCATTTTGATCAATTTCCCCCCCTAGGACAACCATCCTAGTTGGTTGTTATCTAACTTTTGTGTGTAAATTTTTGTTTCATTTATTCTAGTTTTTTCATATAAAATCACTAAATTTTTGTTGTTTTCCTGCAAGGATACAATCCGGTCAACTATTCTACTTCTCTTTGAGGCAAAGGGGCCAGCATGACAATGAAGAAAAAACATCAGATCTGATCAGTAAATCCACCCATTCACACACATTTTCACCTTGAATTCACTTGCACTCATTCTAAAAAAATGTGCACATGTACCCATGTCAATATGCTTTGCTTGTGTAGATAGGTTGACTAGATTGCTTACAAATTTCTGTTTATAAAATATGATTTTTCCCTTCGTAAATAATCATCATTGTTTTGAATTGCATTAAGTAAACTTCCAATCCCCATACAAGAAATCAGTTGGGGCTTTCACACATATGGAATCTTTTTTGCTTGCAAAGAGCCTCAACCCATTCCCTTGGGTTGAATGGTATAATTGTTTACTTGTAATTAGTTTATATAGTCTTTTTTCATTGTATATTTTATTGTATACTAATCTACAAGTGGATGCACCTAAAGGGGCCATGCAAAATCAACAAGCTAAAACATTTAGAAAACCACATGAAAAACAAGAAAACAAAGCAGGGGTCTGCCCATACACATTCAAAACAAAACCTATATTATTTAGCTATATGTGTACACATACTATTTATCCGTGATGTATATGTCACATATTTATTTACTTATTTTTTGTATAAAGATTTAGATAGATTTCAATTTATTGACCAGGTGGCACGCTTGTGAAAGTGAGACGTGACCTCATTGTTGGGCTCGTGATATGGTTAAATTAATGATGATGATTAGATCCTTTTTGTTCATTATTATGTGTGTATTTTACTATTTTAAAGAAGTTTTGAAGGATTCTTATATCAAATCGCCATAACTTATACCAGGTATGTATAATTGATGTTTTGTAATGGTTTCAAGTTTAATTCAGCATGATTTAATGATTCCAAGGAGATAATGTGTGATCTATGTGTCACAGGGAAAAATTGCATGGCGTTTTTCAATCCAATAGTTCATTTGGTACTTCATCTGGCACTATTACAGGAAACTAACTTAAATATTAATGTGTGGGAGCATGAAGTGGAATCTGAAAAATATGGCAAATGGGTTTTGTGCGTAATATGCCCAATTAGGTCCATTAGGCCGTTTCTTGGAATTCTGAATGGATTGAGAGCAATTCATGGATTTCAATTCGTCATCTAGTACTCCATCCAGCACTACGTCTGACACTCCATCCTGCACTAAAACCGTGGGCGAGTTGGTGGTAGTTATATTGGCGGCCAGTGATGGGAAAATCGACGACATGAGTTTTTCTTGTGCTTGTGGCCTCTAGCTACTGAGCTTATGACAACTTGGATTGGGTTGTTATACTGGGTGTTTATTGGCTCGCTTAGTTTCTAGAAGCCACCGACGGTTAAAACGCATTAAGTGTAATTTATTGTTTTTAGAGGAGGTCGACCCTTCCAGTGGTCGACCTCTTAGCTTGTAACCTCTATAAATATGACAGCAGTGGTCAGACAAATAGTGAAGGATATTTAAGTTTAGAATCGTGAAGCTAGCATTTTTTTTGTTGTTTCAAGACATTTTCATAAACTTATGTAAACTGCGTTTTTAATTTAAATGTTGAAATAATGTTACTTGAGCTCGTGATTCACTAGTGAGGAGTAGACACGACCTGTTGGGGGGCCCACCAGTGGTCTAGGTGAATATTTAGTTAGTTAGCTTGTGAATTCAAGTAGTGTAATTGTTATTTATTTTATTTCATGTACATGAGTTTTTATCATTTCTACTTACTGTGTAATTGTTGTTCATAGTTTAATTGTTTCAGTTTCTTGTTGTAGGTTGATTATGAAGGATAGTGTTAATATGCCATGTCTCTTTAATTAAATAGGAAACAAGCTTAAGCTTAACCCATTAACCCATGTGTGATTAAATGATAGATTAGCATTTTTGTATGCTGAAATAGTTAGAAGTTAAAACAGAGTTAAAAAGGAGTAATTAAGTTAATAGTTTCTTTGGCAAAGTTTCGGTGGATGGATAATTGTTAGTTTTAGTTTTGATTATAGTTTGCTTATTTAGGTTCTATTTAGTTTGTTTATCTAGTTTGATATTTGCTTATCAATTCTCTTGTCATATGCTGAAATAGAAATAGGATTTGAATTATGTCTTTATGAGTATTTCCCTTTGCAATTTAAATTGTTAAAATAGGATTAGTTTAATTTACTTTATGCAATTTCCATTCTAGATTTAGATTGCAATTCCAATTTGAAGTTTTCTTGTGAGTTTAGTTCTTAGTTATAAATCTCTAGTAGTATGAATTTGCTTACATTAGTATAGGAGTACATTTGAATTCAGTAGCATAGTGTTTTCATATTGTTGATGATTAATGCATGAATTGAAGAATCACATGGATTTTCAGGGTAGTTGATGTTCCTTCTATAATGGCCAAGTTCTCATTAGATTGTCTGATTCATACCTTTCATTTTGCTATAGAAGTTAATATTGAGTTTATCCCTCTTGAATTATCGTTAATTGTTAAATGTCATCGTGATGTCATAAGACACCGAAGACATAATCATCAACACTATATTTGAAGTTTTCTTGCTATTGTAGATTAGAGAATAGTTTTCTTGTTATTATAGATTAAAGAGTAGTTGTTGATTAATCTTTGAATATTGTCATGATGCTTTTAATTCAATAGATTAAGATTTCCTTTTGTAGATTAGAAGTAATTATAAAGTTTATCTTAAGAATAGATTTCACTTGTTTAATAGTTGATTAGTTGCTTGTTAAGTAGTTTTTATTAAGTTACTTGTTGCATAAGTTTTAATAGAGTAGTTGCTTGCTTGTTTACTTGTTTTAATTAAGTTAGTTGCTTGTTGCTCATTGAATTTGAATAGATTAATTAGATTAATTTGTTGTTGGTATTGCTCATTAAATAGATTAAATAGATAGTTGGATTTTTCTTATTGAATGATTAAGTTAACTTGCTTAAACTAGGGTTTTCATTTGCTTTCTTAGGACTATCCATCGATCCATTGTTCAAACGTTACTTAGGGTAAATAGTTTAAATTTCTTGATAGTATTTGCTTAAGTAGGTTAGCCTTAGATAAACCATTTCCTTAGTTAAACTATACTACCTCTAGCCTTTCTGTCTTGGCACATATAGTGCTACAACTCTAAGTTTACATACCCCAGGTTGACAATTTAATTGAGGGTTTTTATTGCATATAGAACACCCATCATTTTTGGCGTTGTTGCCGGGGAGTTGTCTCAAGGTAGGAATTAGATTATTTATAAACCTTAGCATTAGTTTGGTGGGGGGGGAACTTTAATATGAGAGGTAACAACCTACGCATATGCTATAGCAAGTTCCCCCAAACCCAATGGTATTTTTTCTTTTTTTCTTTTTTTCTTTCATGAATAGACCTAGAGACCCAAGAGGTAGATACATTAAATATAAATCAGACCTTTCAACCAAGGTTCCTTCTGACCTTTTTGGGGGAAGGAACATTCCACTCATAAGCTCCGCAGACCGATACTGAAAGATAGGAGCTAGCTCAACCCAAAGAGATAAATCAGTCTCTAAAGAGACTAAGACAGGGAGCACTATAGACCAAAAAGTTGAAGCATCAATAATAGTGGGACAGGAGGCAAGGCCACTCGAGCCCTATGCAGAACCAAACAACACAACCTTTGTTTTCTTACCACCACTAGGAAAATGAATTCGAAGGTGACCATTAGTTTGAAAGAACTCTCTCAAATCCTAGAAATAGATGGGATGTCTTCTTCTTAGGAAGAACACATCTTGAAAATAGCCAAGAACTTTTATACCTCTCCGGAAATATTAGAAGAATCAAGGTCGTATGACCTACAAAATGATTTTCCTTTCCAAAATGTGAAGGAAGCAGAAAAATTATGGACTACATCCAGTGGAGAGAAATCATTAAGACCTAAGATTCAGGAGTTCTCAACATCCATCTCAGTAGATCATTTATGTACTTCAGAAATCAATCATCTAGAAGAAGAGGATCTGCATAGCATGATGAAGGAGAGCATAGAAATTATTGTTGATGAACATCAAGATTACATTGAAATTTTGTTTCAAGAGGTCATCGGGCCACAATACTATTCTCTTCTTCAACACCTTCGAATGCCAAAACAAGTAGGTTGGTTGTTTCTTCATATCCAGGCAATCATTGCAGTAAATTTTTTATATGTGGATATGAGTATGTTTCTTATCTTTCTTCGTACATGGTCACATTGGAAAACTTCTTACACTTGAATAAATATTTTCCTTTATTTTTAGGTAGGGTAGGATAACAAATAAAAGTTGCATGTTGTTAGTTTAGCTTAAAGTCTAATGCAGTCTCATTTTACATTTTATTTTAATAAAAAAACTATGAGATACATGTTCCAGTGACTTGATCCCATTGAGCTCATTAGTCTTTGATATTTTAGAGTGTGGTTTTTGACAAACAATTCTAGAGATTTGTGTAGGAATTTATTTCACCAGGAGTAGACAGTTTCAAGGAGATTTAAAGGAAGTATGTTTCTTCAAAATATTGTTATATTTGAACCTTATTGTCTACTAAGCATCAAATGAATAATGACTTGTTGTAATTAGCCATATTTTTGAAAAGATTTTCATCTTTTTTTTTTCTCAAGGCTTCTTAAATAGCATCTGCTCTTAAAAACCTTCACCACTATATAAGGAAGTGATACTGTAACCATCAAGATTAGAGGTCACTTGTAAATTTTCCCCAAGAACCCTGAGTAAGTAAGTAAAGTATCTTTATTAAAGAGTAACAAGGAGGTCTGATTAGCGGTTAGTCATGGAAACATCACAATAACTTAAAAAAAAAAAAAAGTGAGTTGAGCCTAAAGATGCCTTTCTGTTATCTCACTTGTACAGTTTCCCTAAGAACCCTGAGTAAGTAAGTAAAGTATCTTTATTAAAGAGTAAAAAGGAGGTTTGATTAGCAGTTAGTCATGGAAACATCACAATAACTTAAAAAAAAAAAAAAAAAGTGAGTTGAGCCTAAAGATGCCTTTCTGTTATTTCCCAATGGTACCATCCACTACACACTAAAAATGCTTAATTATATCATATATTTAGATAGGCTACATCTTCTTAAGTACCCCTTACATCAGGACAACCTCTAAGGAATATATAATGAAAAGTCATCCTCTAACATAAATACCATCCCAATTGAAAGAAAGAAAAAAGTTGTTTTCAGAGTTGTCCCACCATCTTCTTGCATAAAGCAATCTTATACTAAGAATCTTAAAATATGGAGGGTCAGTCACTGGGGGTGTAAAAGGCTAACCCATCGAGATACTGAATAGGTCTACTGGCAGTGGGTACTGGCCTGTGGTATGACTGGGTAAACCCATCGAAGTACTGAACAGGCTTGCTGGCAGTGGGGCATTCTACCTAGTGAGGATGGTAATTTGACAAAATAATAATAAGAAATTCCTAAATATTAAACTTGTCCTGATGTACGACATTACTTGTAGACAAAGCTGACACAAAGTATGTATGGTTAAGCCAAGGTTAATGAACTCCATAAATTTTTCATTGGGAACTAACTTTGATACTATCTCGAAACTCTCTCCCCTACCTCTTATTAACTATATATAGGATTGTTACACGTTATTTTGGTCACTCTGGTGATGTCTCTACAAGTGATGTATTCAGGCTCCCACAAGGACTTTTTTCCTGAGAAAAGTGACCGATGTATTCTTCCAAAAAGCATATTTTTAAGATGAGTTCCCAGGCTGCCTATGTTATAGGGTGAAAAAATCCTTCATTATCACAGGCAACCCAAACTTAGGGTGTGAACCGTTCACAGTCTGCTCTATAGGTAGGGTGCGAACCTGTTTCAAAGCTTGGAAAAGAGAAGAGGTCACGAAGGTTCTAGAAGGGAATCTTCTAGAAAATGAGTTGGCATTTGCATGGTTGGCATCCTACTGACTTCTCAGATTTAGTGGGATCATACTCATCCATCTAACCATCTCTCCTTCTCCTATATATTGAAAGGTTTCTCATGGAAAAGGTTAAGCAAGATTGAATGAAGAATTGTGTGAAGAAATTTGCTTGGATAGAATCTTGAAGACTCTATTTAGTTTATCAAGTTGTATCGGATCTTCTTCATGCAAATGTAGAGCAAGTGTGTGTGTTGGAACCAAGGGTCACTGAAAGGAATATTGTGACATCAAGGCGATCTGGTTGTTTCTTCTACTTTCATTTAATATAATACAGTGGCATGTCTCTTTCCCATAAAATCACTCTTATTTTATTGCATAACTCCTTGATCATATGCATAGGTTGACATTGAATATACTTTTCTATCTTTGCTTGGGTTGGTTTGTGTAGTCTTGGACCTAATTTCACAAGAGAACTGGAGCGAAGCGGGAACAACAGAGACCTAAGGAAGTGATATAAAGGTATGTCACTCATTTCTTCTTAGTAGTAGATCCAATGACCATAACTTAGAGAAAGAGTCATGTCATGTCCTGTTTTTTTCTAGATCCAGATGGATCTAGGGAGATCTGTTAGTGTCTGCACCTATCGATTTATCCGATAACAAAATTGGCGACTCCACTGGGGATACAACCCATTTTGGTGGTTTTTACCTGGCCATTTTCTCTTGACCTACCCTTTTTCATTCCCAATCAATCTCTGAGTCTTGAGGAGATCCTTACAAGTTCCCTCAAAAGCTCTGTCATTTTTCCAAAATTTGATTGATTACAAACCTTCTCGCACAACAACTTTTTGTAGCCTGCGAGAATCACTAAAGTTCACACCCTAGTGTTCAGTTCAATGCGAACTTCTTGCAATATGCCTATGTCTAGCCTGCAAGAATCCTCAATTCTCACATTGTACCCCACTGCCGGACTGCGAACTCACTTGTAAAAATTTTGGATTAAGTCTTTTGTGTCTTCAGATGCCCAAATTTGTTGGTGTGTCTGGAAAGAACTTATCTGGCCAGTGATTGAATGTTCCTTGACTTCAAATCTTGTGAATGATTAGTTTTCGGAAATTGAAAACTCTTCTTGATCGTTTTTTCTCAACTTTTACCTCTTGACCTTTTCTTAACAAGGGTATAATCTCCGATTCTGAAATCCGAGTGCTTGTTTGGTCAGGAGCCTTTGATTGGATTAAAAGTTGAGATTAATTGTCCTTTTCGATTGCTTATTACTTGGAAAATAGCTACCCATGTGCATTTTAAGAGACTGGTCTTGCCAGTTTTTTATTTTTGTCTTCATTGAAAGATCAATTTGGGTGTTTGTTGAGCATTTCATTTTTGTTGGTTGCTTACTTTTCTGAGTTCCATCCTTGTTGCTTGGTTTCTAATAAAAAATTTAAAAGACTTTTTTCTTTTTTTTAAGCAACCTTTTATTCAAAAAATAGTGGCATTCAAGTATTAAAAGAGAACGAATAGGGAATTTGCATTGTTCATGATTGTTTGATATTACATTTCAGAGAAGATCATACATCGTAGTTCACATTGTTCCATAAAACTCCTCTTTCCCTCCTGTAAATAGGATTCATCGAACAAAAATTTGTATCATTCATCCCTATTTACACATTGTTGGGTCCGAGTCTCACACAACATCGGTTTCATTTCCATCTCCTTTTTGCGTAACAACAACCTTTAATAATATTGCGCAACTTTAAAATTCAACTAGTAACTTTTTCTCGGGCTCTTTTACACCAACATTAGCTAGGCTAGAGCTTTGGAATAGGTAGTGAGACACACTCTCCAAAGCACAAAACACACAATAGTATCTTGTGATAAGGAGTGTCAAATTCCATTTGCAGCATTTTGTCTTGGGAAGCCCTTCTCACATAAGGGTCAAACCTAAGGTCTCATTGAGATTGACAAAGTTACTCACCCTGCTTTGTTGATATTGGTGTAGAGATTGCATGTATTACGAGGGTCACTTGAAAGTATACCCACAACGATGAGTGGAAGCCTCTCAAGTTGATTTCGGGCTAGATACCCTACCCTTGCATGTGGATCGAACTATCGATTGTTCCCCCATGCATCATTGTTGTTGGTGGTAACCTTAGTAGCCTATCTTCGTAGGGTCTTACACAAGGTGACTGTGAAGGGGTAAGTTTTCATGGTACCTGGAATCGATGTTGGCCAGACTCACTCGGGCTCCTTGGAGGGTATACCCATGATTGTGTGTGGGAGCTTGCACTAGGGTGTAAGTCTGTTAAGCAGGTCATCAACTTAACTTTTCCACCTTGGCCCAGCCCCTTCTTGTCTCATTGTCGCGATGTTGGATTTCATCACCAACTAGTGACTTCGGAATTGGAAGGTCTTATTTGCTTGGTTTTGCTTCCTAGATTTTACTAGCACGTGTTGTTTATTTACCCAAGTTGGCCATAGAATTTATTTCATAAGATTCTAACTCTATCACAATTGACCCTCCACGCCGTTCACGTAGAATGCAAGGCCTACCCCCAAAATATCTGGAAGGTTCTCAACCCTTTCCTACCAACTCACCGGAGGGATCTCCTCAACAGAGTGAAGTCCAAGACATTGCCACTCCACAAGTGGAAAGAACTAACTCTTTAGAACGGTTCTGAATTACCAATTCTCACGAGGACTTCTGACTTCCTCCCAACTCCGAGAGACGTATTGTTCAAGTGAATTCTTATGGAGATATAGTTATTCAGTCTTCTAGATTACCAACTAGACCTTTCATAGGACCTGAGGGTCAAGATCCTTTTTGGACTACTGGAATTTTTAGATGGGATCTCTTTGGCTAAGGAGCGGGCATTTATATCACTGTCACACCTGAGCTGCCTGAAACATCTGATCCAGACGCAATACCTTTTACTACTGCCTATTATTTTTCTGGTATAGTAGCTCCACCAGCTAACCACATCTTGACTATCCCTCTACAAACGGTCCATTACGCAATGGTACCAGATACTACGAGTCCTCACACCAGGATTACAGCTGCTAACCAAGCCCCCATTGGCACACTTCTTTCACCTAGATTCACCCCAACACTTCTGCCTAGATATCATGCATTGAATACTTCTATTCCCTCTCCTACACAAATCTCATCTGGGACTCCTGGAATTTCCACTCATTCTAGGCACCACCTTGTTCCCAGTTTCATTTCGACACTTCCTCGACCCCCTTTCAGAGGACCTCTTCCATCCTCTATTGGGGGCACTGACCCTAGTGGCACCATCCCGTCTTTCACACCTAATTACCAGATTCCTGTAGGTGGACAATTTCACTAAGGAGGCCAAACCCAATCCCCTTTTGCAGGAAAAATCCCAATTGGGATGCAACCCCTGATTGGAGGGAAACCCCCACCGACCCTGCCCTATGGACTCTGTTCAATCTGCCCCTACCAGAAAAAATAAATCCAAGAAAGGAAAGGGTAAGAACAAGGAAGATAAAAATAATCCACAATCTGAGAAAACCAAAACACCACCTGTTGACGATAAGGATAAGAGAAAACCATGATACCCTTGTCTTATATGTGGTGATGATCACTACACTAAGGATTGTCTATGACGAGCCGAGGTTACTAAGTTCCTTCAAGGAACCCCGAAACCCCCCACTCTGGCCGTGTTGTCACAACCCTTCCCTTCTCAACAACAGGCCCAATTGGTCATTCATGACCAACCTTACCCCTCCAATACATCCTATGTCTTAATGTGTACAGGTGATTCAAAGAATAATGACATCACACTTACCACTCAATCCAAAGATTATTCTTCCTCCAAAGAGAAGGTCGATGCAATACCTCCTTCATTGGTCCAACCATCTCCCACGACTCCACCTACCAACATTCCTCTTCATCTCGAATGACCAAGCCTATATATAGTTCTTCACCCTCCCCCAAAGGGTGTTGTTCAAAAATCTTCTTTCAATCCTCATGCACATGCTGCCCAGAACTACAGTATTTTTGAAGATCTGGCCCAAGCACCATATGCGATGTTAGCCATCGAAGTCCTTCAAATTTGTCCTATACAACGGAAGGCACTGTTGAAAGCTATTGGTGGAATCGACCCTACGGATACAAATTTAATATTTTTTGACTTGGAAGATCACATTCCAAGGCTAACCCCTCAACTCGCATTCCAAATACAAGTTATTGTCTCTGACAAAAACAATTGCAGAATAGTTATTGATGAGGATGCCTCGATGTGTGTCATGTCTATTACCTACTGGAAAGCCATCGAATCTCCTCCTTTAACTGAATCCCACAACATGCTCAAAGCCTTCAATGGCTTTGGTTTTAAGCCTTACGGTGTCCTCCCTTCATTGCCTATTACGTTAGAAGGAAAAACGGTCAACGTTGAAGTGGAGGTCTTTGACGCTCCTCTCGATTACAACCTTCTACTTGGTCATAGCTGGATCAATTCCATGCGTGCAGTTGTGTCCACTCTTTTTCGTGTCATGCATTTCCCAAATTAAGGAAAAGTAGTTACCATAGACCAATTGGCCTTCTTTCACTCTGATGCACGTACCAACAATGTACCTCTCATTGCAAAACCCCCCCCTAGATATGAGAACGTCGGTGTCGGTCTTCTTAAATATTCCTCTTTGATGGGTACTTTCCCCATTCCACCACCCGATGTTCCACATCCATTTTTCACCTTGATCAACATGATCTCCACCTCTATTCACGGAACCCCTGCGTCTTATGACCCGTGGATGGTACCCAACCTCGGTGATCATCTTCGTTATGGCAACGAAATGCCTTTGGGTCCGGTCGAATCCGCTTATCAAGCCATTCAATCGGAAACCCATTCTACCCCCTCTCTTGGTGATTTATCTCTAGATCCATTCCGCGTCATTTTTCCCACAAATGAGATGATTATCTCTGTTATGTCCATGGAAGACACCCCTTGGGATGATGGAAATCATCGTTCCATCCTCTTCTTGGAACAACACGCCATCAAGGGTTACCAATGAATCTCGACCCTGTCGACCGTTGTCATCATTTCTACCATTCTCGAGTCTACACACGATATGTTCTACGAAGGGAACTTAAGTAATATCTCACCCACCATCCCCCTCGACATATCCATAAAACTTGGAGTTGTCGAAAATGTGCATATCAGAGCTTCATGTTCCCATGATGAAGTTGTCACCTACAAGTCTCTTTTCCAACAATTTTGTGACGTCTTCACATGGATCTATGAAGAAATGTTGGGGATTGACCCCGACATTGTGGTACATGAGATTAAGACATACCCTGGTGCTAAACCCGTCCAGCAACAACTTCGTCCGGTCTACCCACGTAAAGTAGCCGCTATCAAGCTTGAAGTTGAGAAACTTCTCAAAGATGGCTTTATTTACCCTATGGCTCTAACTGACTGGGTTTCCAATCTTGTTCCAATTGACAAGAAACAAGGCACAATTCACGTGTGCGTTGATTATAGAGACATTAACAAAGATTGTCCTAAAGACAACTTTCCTACCCCCTTCGTTGACCAGATCGTCAACGATTGAGATGGAAGTGAAATATTCTCTCTGATGGATGGTTTCTCCAGATATAATCAAATCAATATCGTACCCACGAACCAACACAAGACCTCTTTTATTTTTCCTTGGGGCACTTTTGCCTACCAGAAACTTCCATTCGGTTTAAAGAATGTCGGTGCAACTTTTCAATGTGCTATGTCTTACACCTTTCATGATATAAAGCAAATTGTGCAGCCATATCTCAATGACTTACCCACTCATTCCATGCGCCGTGTAGATCATCCAATACACCTCCGCGCCATTTTTCATCGATGTTGGTTTTACCATATACGCTTGAATCCCCACAAATGTGTTTTTTGCGTAGAATCTGGCCGACTTCTGGGATTTATTGTTTCATGAAAAGGGATTAGGGTAGATCCTTTGAAGTTCAAGGTGATTCTCAATCTCCCTCCTCCTTTCTCACTTCGCCAGTTACAAAGTTTGCAAGGGAATGCAAACTTTCTCCGTCATTTCATCCCGAACTATGCTGAGCTAACTCTTGGATTTACATGACTACTCAAGAAAGATTCTGAGTTCATATGGGATACCACTACCGAAAAAGATTTTGAAGCTTTGAAACTGTCTTTAACACGTACCCCATTACTCTTCCCACCTGATTACAGTCAGGATTATTTCCTTTACCTCGCAGCCTCAGACTATACCATCGCTATGGTTCTAGTCCAGGAGGATGATTCTCATGATGAACATGTCATTTATTACTTGAGTCGGAGTCTCACAACTACCGAAACTAAGTATTTAAGTGTTGAAAAACTAGCCTTGGTAGTGGTCCAAGTTGTTCAATGTTTCCAGCACTATATCCTTTCTCGCAAGACTACGATAATTTCTAATTGCAACCCTATGCAGCACATTCTTACACGCCAATTGCTAGGGGGAAGATACTCCAAATGGATCATAATACTCCAGGAGTTTGACTTAGAATTCGAACGTGCTAAGTCCAAGAAATCCTTGGTGTTTGTCGAGTTGATATGCGACCTTCCCTGCTCTGAGACGGAAAAGGTAGCAGAAGATTCATTACCCGATGAATCCCTTTTCCTGATTAGTTCCAATGACCTTTGGTATGGAGATATCATCATATATATCCAAACCCAGACTTTCGACCCAATTTGTCTAGCACTGACCACCGTCAAATACGCTACCAATCCCGTCAGTATATTATCCTCGGTGATACTCTTTATCGTCGTGGGATTAACTCTGTTTTTTTACGCTGCCTCATGTTTGACAAAGCCGAGAAAGACTTAAATGACTGCCATTCTGGAGCCTGTGGTGGTCACATGTCTGGGTATGCTACTGTCCAGAAGATCTTACGAGCGGGGTATTTTTGGCCTTCTTAATTCAATGATTGTATAATTGTTGTCCAAAAATGCCACACTTTCCAAACCTACAACAATAAAATACGATCACACCCTGCTCACATGTCACCCTCACTCGGTCGGGGGGCATGGATAAATTATTGTAGCCATAGATTATTTTACGAAATGGGTCGAGGCGATGCCAACATTCGACAATACCAGAAGGACTGCAGCATTATTTATATTCAATCACATCATTGCTCGGTTTGGTGTTCCTCAAGCTATCATTACTGACCACGGTAGCCACTTAAGAAACTTCATGATGTCCAAACTCACAGAAAATTTGGGTCTTCGCCATGAAAACTCAACACCCTATTACCCACAAGCCAACGGCCAAGTTGAAGAAATAAACAAAATCCTCATTACCATGCTTCGATGAATGATAGGGATTCACAAAACGAGTTGGCACATGATATTGTTTTTAGCATTGTGGGCTTACCGGACATCTGTTAAGTCTGCTACCGGGTTTACACCATACCAGTTAGTCTATGGTCTAGAAGTCGTCTTGTCGATTGAATGTGAGATACCCTCCCTAAAACTAGCCGTCAAACTTCTCCCAAACACATCTGCCGAAGAAGAACGTCTGTTGTATCTCATGCAATTAGACAAAACCTATCGCGATGCCACCCTAGTTATAGAAGCCCAGAAGAAACGCATCAAATACCAATACGATAAACATGTCAAGCCATGTGTTTTCTCCAAAGGTGATCTGGTTCTCCTTTACGAACAAGATCAGGATATGCTAGGAGACGAAAAATTTCAAGCTATGTGGCGAGCTCCTTATATCTTCAGACGAGTTTTGGAGAAAGGAGCTTACAAGTTGGTGGACTACGATGGTATCCCTTTGAGTGAACCTAGAAATGGGTTGTACTTAAAGAAGTACTATGCTTATGATCACCTACGCATGAGGGCTTGTATTTTATTGTATCATACTTTTTGTGTGTTACTTTAGTATGCTTTTTAGTTATTTGGTCTCTGCCCTCAACCGCTTATCTTACGTTGTGCTTGGTTTCTAGATGTCGGAGTCTTCGCTACGCCACATTGGCTTCGCCGAAGGTGCTAGTCGTAGTACTCAGAACCTTGCTTCTGCTACATGGGCAATTTATGCCCCTACAAACGAACTTATCAGTCTATGAGGTGTGTGCCTCAGTCGTGTGACCAATAATATTGCAGAATATAGCATCGTCATCAAATTTTTAATTGATGCTATTTCGCTTGATATCTGCCACCTGGTTATACCACTCAATTCGCAGCTATTAGTACTACAGTTAAGTAATGTCTATGCTATCCGAAGTCCTACTTTATTACGGGTATATTTACGAATTCGCTTCTTGGAACATTATTTTGATTATATCAAATATCAACACATTCCTAGATATCTAAATACATTGATTGATGCCTTACCTAACTATGTGTTAGACAGACATTTGAGACATTTATAAACCAATCACACATCACATGTATAACACAACACAAAATAAGCCGGTAGAAGCCGTATATATGTATATAACGATCAATTTTTTTTACAAAAAGTTTATGTCCAAGCATCAAGATCTCAAAATATGAAGTCCGTAGCTTCTACAAAATAGCATCATGGATGATGCTCACGATAACACATAACTTCTCGGGCTACCCTACGGAGCAGTCGATTGAGAGACTCAGACACGCCCATAGTATGGCGCTGGTAACGTCTCGGGATCTCCCCAATAGCAATGTCTGTGACATCCGTGGTCAACCCCTCTAAGTTCTATTCCCCTGCCTCGTAGTCTTTGGCATCCCATCTCGCCAATGGAGCCGCTTCTCCTCACCTTTGAATGGGAGACATTCCTGGAGGTCGATACGGCCCCACATCTGTGTCATCAAAAATAATTTTCTTTTGATTAGTCCTTGGATAAACATAAAAACATTTCATATGATAAAATTTGCAAAAACATTTAAAAAATAACAAAATGTGTACTTCTTACCTAAGTCACCCCACTGAGCATCCTCAGGCAGGACCAAATCCGGATCCCCTTGAAAATCCAAACCGGCATATGCATAGTCGTTGATCATCAGCATCTGGGGCCTGTTAACGCTCTATAAATTCCCAGAGGTTGTTAGGAAAGGAGAAATATACGAGAGGTAACTTTATCCAACCACTTCAAAACTGGAATCTATCCCTACCAGCTTCAGAGAGGGATCTCTCTGTATGATTTAGATATGTTTTGAATTTAAGATATTAAGCTAGTTAAATAAATAAGAGCGAAAAGGTTTGTTGTTTTTGTTGAGTTGGCTGAAAGCAATTCACGCATCCATTGGGCTATGGGGTCTGTGTTATAAAGATAAAAATCTAACCAGAAAACAAATATTCCTTTCACAGGGCCAGATAATGCATTCGGTGGATTCCTTTAGCAGTAAAATTATGAAAAGTGGAAAAGATGAGAATATAAATTAAAGTAAAGAAGCAGTTAAGAATTCCTTTATTGTAATATCAGAAGATAAACATTAAGATCTTTCAAAGTCTGAAACAGGGTATACGAAGATAAATCCTACAACATGGGTTACTTTTAAAGATTTAGATTAGAAAACAATATGACAACTGAGCAAGAAAATATTCAACATAGAAAAGAAAACATCACCAAAGAATAACACGCGAGAATCCTGTGAAAACATCTTTTTGTATTAATGGAAGATCTCTTGAAAAAGATTACAATCTTGTAGCTTTCAGGGCGTAAAGATCAACCCTCAATACTTCAAAGTGTGAAGTATTTATAAATAAGAATTACAAATGGTCCTATCATTAAATATCAGGACATGGAAAATCTAAATTTAGCTAACTAACTTAACAAGATACTAAAATCTAGGAAACTGTTTGATGATGTGTCGAAACTTCATGTTGTTTTCTGGGTGAACCATTGGTGAGGCCTCTGCATGAACTCTTCTGACTGGATAGTTGGTTGGGCTTGGATAACTCATCGACTTCTTGATCAGATTGCAAAGCTCTTCCCATCGAAGGTGACTGGAAATGCTGACTTTAGGCAATATACGGTATACTTCATCCATCTCTGTGTACTTGGAAAAAGTTGGCTTGGTGATGAAGATGTATTGGATCTCATGTTGTATGTTGATGTCGAACTATAAAGAATCCAAGAATGCCTTACTAGTGATACTACCTTGTATACCTGATAATTTCGAGCTATCCTTAGCCACAGTGGCTAGTCTCTTTTTATAATTTGGGAGTGTCATCAATTTGTCATTTATAACTCTCACACCAGGAAGGCCTTTATTCTGCAAAGCTTCGATCTTGCTGAAAAATATTTGTACCCCTACGTACATGGTCTGGACCTTCTCCTCCAGCTGTAGCATCAGTCCTCTCTTGGTTAGGACCCTTTTAACCTCGAGGATGGTCTATGTCCTATCTTCAATCCTCAACTCCTCTAGCTCCTCTCTAGTTTTGGAATTTAGAAATTTGATGATCTCAGTCACTTCTGTGGGCATCTCCCCCAGTTCTGCTTTTATCTTCTCAATGGCATGCTAACTTCTTTGCACCAACTCATTTTGCTCGAACATGATTTGTATCATCGGCCATATTTCATTCATGAACTTGGTGATGTCCATCCATACACTTTCTTTGACCTCAGCCAGTGTTTTGCCCGCCACTGTTTTCTTTTGAAGTTGTTGCAATTCCTGTTTAAGTTTGTCTGAAGTTTGTTTCTCCTTGGTGTAGCTGGTTTGGAAAGAAGATTTGAGTTCCTGAAGGTTCTCAATCTCCTCTTTAAGCCTGTTAATCTTTGTTTCCTGAAAATTCATGTGTTCCATGGATTTCACCAGCTCGACTGTCTTTTCCATAGCTGTCAGTGGAGTTGCCGAGGGGATTTTTACTACAGATGTGCTCACTCCTGTGAGAGGAGCTACGCTCAATGGGATGACTTCCATGGGCTTTGACTGCTCCTTCTCTTTTAACATCTTTTCCAATTCTTCTTCCATTTTTTTCAACTATGCATTATGCTCCATGATGAGCTTGAGAATCTCATCCTTTTCCCCTTCTGTCTCCGCTATTTCCTTTGCCTGTGAATATTCTGTTGGAGGCAATTTCAATTGTTTCCTTAGGGATTCTATATCGGCATTTTTATTTTTGAGCATCTCCTCGACTGCTTTCACGTTTGAGGGATCATTTCCGATCTTGAGGACTAGTTCCTCCAAAGTCTTAATCCTGTTATCCTTGGCAAAGGATGATATTTTTTCTAACTTCAACTGCGTCTGGACATTATTCAGAGATACTTGTAACTTGGAGGCAGCAGTGGAAGCATGTGCCAATGTGGAGAAAACCATTTCTCTAGTTTTCCTGTGCAGATCCATCTCATCAGCTGGATTCACATCTTTAGTCTGAAATTCAAACGTTGCCCTTTTGTAATCAGTGATTACCTTCGGGTCTGGCACCTATGCTTGTAGAAACTCCATGTGCATTCTACCCTTCTCAGTGTCGAATGCAGACAATAGTCGATGTTGTGTAGTGGATGTTTTCTTCCAGAACTGAGCATATGTGTTGTTGGTCAGCATCTGATTTTTCTTCTTGATCAAATCGTACTTTTCAAAAATGCTCAATTTTTGTCTAATTTTGCTCGGCTGGATGGCTGGTGGAGTATATGTAGGCTTTCTGGGTAGCACTGTAGTCATGATTTGTTTGCTGCTTGTATTAAGGAGTGATCGATCAACCTCTAATGTGGCAGTGGATTACATTCCCTTTTCACTAGTTGTGTCGAGTGCCAGATTGGTTTTTGGCCTCTTGGTATGTAGTTGAAATTCTTCAGATGATACTTCAGTGAAAGAAGGTAACACATATTTCCTAGGCCTTTTCTCCTTGGAAGCCTATGGTGTGGTCATCTGTGAGACAGTGACCGAGAGGTCCTATTGTTCTGTCTCAACCAGAGTATTTGGCTCCCATTCTATTTGGTTGACAAATTTTTCTATCTCAGGCCTGGATGTGTGAACGTACGGGATATTTTTATTTTTGACCCTCATCTTGGAAATTATCCCACATGGATCATAGTGCCATGCAAAACTAACAAAAAACTTCATCTCTTTCAGTAGTCTGTCTTCTTCCTCCCCGACGCCTCAACTATTGCAGACGAAATATCCAATCTGCCCTTTGATTCTAAGTTGTTGCTTCTTCTTCAGAGACACAAAATGTATGTCGTCTGAATTTATCATT
Source organism: Picea sitchensis (assembly GCA_010110895.2). NCBI lineage: Eukaryota > Viridiplantae > Streptophyta > Pinopsida > Pinales > Pinaceae > Picea > Picea sitchensis. The sequence goes on along the minus strand of SNQJ01S0002402.1, from coordinate 147,738 downwards.
TGCCTTATGTATTCCAGGGAAAAAATCCTCACGGGTAAATACCTGAACAATTTACATGTTACACTCTGATCTCAGTGTGGTTTTGGTATAGGTACCAATCACCAGTCTTTGTAAGGACCGAGAGATGTAAAATCCTCTGAATTTTCTCGTTAATTCTAGGTTCGGGTTTGTCACTGAGCATACTCACCACTGGGTGGTAGAACTGCTCAATGAACTCCTTGAAACTGAATTTTGTAGAGTTATGTATGAGCAATGAAGTCCATGTTGTCACTGCCTGTGGTATCCCATCTTTATCCATCTTCTGCATTGAAAAGGCAAATTTGACTGCTTGAAAGAACACGAACAGGTAAGCCAATATTGAAGAATACCGGAACATGAATTCTATGGCGAAGTTGATGAATTGTTCATGAATGTTTTCCGCCAGGAACGTACTGTAGTCGAACTGAATAGTGGGTCCCTCATCAGTGGAAAAAATGGACAGAAGTCCCAAGATGGGTTCGTCCACCCATTGATCCAAAAAATATCCAAGCAAGGCACATAGTGATGTGATAACCTGGTTTCCCTTTACTGAGAATAGGGAGGAAGGATAAGGGAGGTTTGTAGTGGGGAGTTGAGCGGATTGTGGGAGGAAAAGATAAAAAAATCTGAGCTCTTTGTGGGAAAGACAACTTTTGGTAGAGCTCTGTGATGATTTCAAGGTTGAAAGGTGAGGGGGAATTGGCTCTGGGTATCTGCAACATCTAGTCGATAGTTTCTGATGTGATGAGGAAAAGAATTTCTCCAGATGAAGACATAATGGCTCTTTGTTCAGGGATATAATGGGCCTGGCAATTGAGGGCGAATTTGGGAAAGTGGTGAATCTGGGGGAGCAGATACAGGGGAAGATTCGACTCCCAGAGTCCAATCTCATCGCTTTGGTTAAGGAAAACCTCTTTGAGCCATGACAGCAAGTTCGCGAAGTCGAAATCACATCTGGTGTCTGCAATTAAATAGTCTTTGTCGGTTAAGGGGATTCTATCGAGGTCGACAGGGGGCGGGAGGAAAGGATTTTCCTTCACTTTTTTCCTCTTTGATTTTGGCACCATCACTGTAAAAATACCTGCAAATCAAACACTTGTTAGTGGGGATGATGGTGGCTTGGGATGTTTGACTGAAACAGAGAGAAAACGGGGAAAAATTCTCTGGTGCGACGGGAAAAGGTATTTTCTGGTGAGACGACACGGTAAGTAATGGAAGAAAGAAGGGAGACAGTGGTTTTGAGTGAATGGATATCCATTGGGCACAGGGGACAGGTCAGCGAGCTAACGGATAAGTTACCCAGTAATAAATTACCAACGGGTTGTTTGGAGCGTGAGATGGTAGGTAATAATGAATGACGAATATGACCAGGTAAAGTGGCAGGAGCTAATTGGGGAGTGAACCTGGTGAGAGGACTTGTAAGGGGCGTACAAGGGGAGAGGGACTGACAAAGTAATGGGACGTGACCTCTTAGGAAAAACGTGGATGATGACATTATGGGGTGACGGGGCATGTTAGAAATGATAGGCGGTGGGACTCTGAACCAATGAATTGATGCCACGTAGAGGAAAAGGGCCTACAAGAGAATATTCCATTACCAACCCCCCTCTATGTTAAAAATAGATCGGTCGGGGGGGTCTGAAAAACACTAAGAGTCGTTGATCTGTGCGCCTTCTTTTCAACTATTGATCTGTGTGTGATAGTTAACCAACATTCTAGACCTCCCCCTCCATTAAAGGAAGAACGGTCTAGGGGGTCCGAAATCCAATCTGATTCATGGATCTGAGCACGCACATCTGATCCATATGTATATGCGCCTTCGTTATTTCCGATTTTGG
>SNQJ01S0002402.1:133863-145779 GCA_010110895.2 Picea sitchensis | reverse complement strand
CATAGATCTGGGTGCCCGCTCTCAGGCCGTTCATCTATGTGTTGTGCTTAACTGTGAGCACGAAGGCATATGTGCTCCAAAAAACTTAGGATAAGTTCACATTGTGGGTTTTTCCCGAGCTTTTCCATGTTTCTATCACCAAGGGGTTAGACATCAAACCCTTTAAGCCTCAAGGACATGGTTCAACATTGATCATCGGGATAGTTTTATTGATACAAATCCAAGTATCCTATGTTCTAACCTAAATACCTTTGACAATTAGTCCAGATTAAACTGTTGGACTAAGGAATTACTCTATCCTGGGGTTATCTGACCAAGATTAGGCAGTTTGGTCAGATTTATTCACTAACTAACCTAAATCACTTGGCTAAGATTAAACAGTTTAGCCAAGCTTATTCACTATTCCTATCAACATCAATTTAAAGAATTTGGCCATGCTTGAAAGGTATGGACCAAATCATGTTATTGCATGGGACTCTATTGAATTTATTTTATGCCCTCTTTTATTCTTTTTCTTCTTTTCTTTTCTTTCTTTTTCTTTTTCTTTTCTTTTAATTTTTCTTTTCTCTCAAATTATTTGCAGAATGAAAAACCATTTGACAAACAAAAACATTTAAAGAGATAATATTTCAGTCACCAGTTGATCCTATAGATTATAGGGTTATAACAGCGGCTCCACCTGGGGATGGTACTCTCCTTGCGAAGTGCCAAGAATCTTGATTCCTAATGTTCTGAAACTTTCTCGATAGTTGCCTTTGTTGCTTGATTGGTTTTATTTTTGAAAAACTGGAAAACAATGTTCAGAGGCTTAGGGCCTTCTCTGCGGGCTTCAACCATCTGATTAGATTTATTTCACTCAAAAACTTGTAAACAAAATGAAAATGGAAAATGGTTTGTACAATGGAAAAGAGTGACTGCGGGTCCCTACTGAGGAGGTGAATAGTGCTTCAGTATTCTACCATTTACAGGTCCTCCTGGCAGATTTTCCCCATCATTGTTGTTGAGAAAGAAGGCATTATTTCCTCTGAATGCTTGAATCATGTAAGGTCCCTTCCATAGACTGTCGAATTTTCCATGCTTCCCATTATCTTCATTTCGGGCATCCCATCTCAGAACCAAGTCACCTAGCTCAAAGTCATCCTCTTTAGTTCTTTTGTCAAAGATATTTTTAATACTTTCTTGGACAACCTGAGTTTTGTTGTATACTTCCTCTCTGGACTACTGCAATTGGATCATCTGGTTGATCCTTCTTTGGGAGTCGTTTGGCTCGACTTGCATCTCTTGTAGAAATTTCATGACAGGAACTCCTAAGGAAGTGGGGAAAACTACTTTAGTGTCGTAGACCAGCTGATATGGTGACATACCAATTGACCTCTTGGTGGTTAGTCTGTCATCCCATAGTGTGAAAACCAACTTGTTATGCCATGATTTTTTGTTTTCTTGCAAAGTCTTCTTAATAATGTTCACCAAAGTCTTATTTGATGACTCCGCTAGCCCATTTCCCTGAGGGTAATAAGCTATGGAATGACCCAAACCAATATGGTATTGGTTACAAAAGTCTATGAGCTTCTTAGATCGAAAATCCACTGCATTGTCAGTTACAATATTTCTAAGACATCCAAAACGAGACAAGATATTATTTTCAAGAAAGTTAATAATGATTGAATCATTAGCTTGCCTGCTTGGTACAGCTTCGATCCATTTTGTGAAATAGTCAGTAGTAGTGAGAATCCACATGTGCTAGCCCGAAGAGGGAGGATGTATTTCTCTGATAAAGTCTAATCCCCATTGCTATAAAGGATCCTCTATCGAGATTAGTTTCAGGGGCAAAGGAAGGAGCTTCTTTTTGCCCTCGAAAACCTGACACTTATGACACGAAGTCACTTTTTGATGCACATCAGTGAACAACGTAGGCCAATAAAACCCATCTCTGAGAATTTTATTAGCTGTGGTCTTCTAGCTTAGATGACCCCCACAGTCTCCTACATGAAAATCCTGCAATACTCTGTTAGCTTCATCTTTTAAAAGACGGTTCAACAAAATACCTCCAGGATCCTTCCAATATAGATTGCCTTCTAGAATGCAAAATTTTAATGCTTTCAATTTCAAAAACCTAGCTTTAGTTTTGGTCAGACCAGGGGGAGCTTGTAAGTTATGCAAAACAAATATCAGGTCTGCGTACCATGGAGAGTTCAAAAATACTTCTTTCATGCTTGGAGTCACCTTCTCTCCCTGTTCATCTACTGCAGCTAAAAAATTAATATCAAGAGCATGGAAATTGGATTCATCCATTAACTTTGTTAGACATTGACCTTTAATCAGTTTAGTAGGATTAATCTCTATGTCATACTCCAGAATGATAGAAATCCATTTTCCTCTTCTACCATCTGGACTGTCCTGAGTTAAAATGTATTTTACTACCGTGTTCGGAACATATGCTATGGTGTGGGAATGGAGAATATATACTCTAAAATCCTTGATGGCTTTTACCAGGGAAAAAGCTTGTTTCTCCATTATTTTATAATTCAAAGCAGCATCTCTTAATGCCTTACTGAAAAAGGCTATGGGTTGTTCATACCCTTTTTTGTTTTTCTATAGTAATACTGCTGCAATGGTATGTTCAGAAGCGAAAGAAAAAAGGTAAAAATCCTTGGTGAAATCGGGACTGATCAAGACTGGAGCCTATGTGAGTGCATATTTGACTTGTTCAAAAGACTGCTTAGATTCAGTGTCCCACTTTATTTTTGTGTCCTTCTTTAACATGTTTTTGATGTTCCTGAGAAGTTTGGCCAGGTTGGGTATGAATCTTCTCAGAAAGTTTATTTTTCCAATGAAAGACTATAACTCTTTGATATTTCTTGGGTGTTCTAATTTCTAAATGGCCTTGATTCTGCTGGGGTCTATCTTAATTCTGTCCTTAGAGATTATGTTCCCTAGTAGTTTACCTTCCTCTAATCCGAAAAGACTCTTCTTAGGATTCAAGAAATCCCAAATTTCCTGCATTTCTCAAATACTCGTCTGAGATGTCTTAAGTGCTCATCATCGGATTGGGAAAACACAGTTACGTCGTCTAGATAAAAGACAATAAATTTGCTAAGTTCTTCCACAAAAGTGATATCCATCGCTCTTTGGAAAGTGGCCCCAGTGTTCATCAACCCGAAAGGCATTTTCACGTACATGAAGGTGCCACAAGGTGTTGTGAAGGTTGTTTTCTCTTGGTCGTCTGGGTGAACAAGGACCTGGTTATAGCCTGAGAACCCATCCAGTAAGGAAATTTGACTGGATCCAACTACCCTTTGTAATATGTGGTCCATTTTTGGCAATGGGTAGTTGTACTTTAAAGAAACTTTGTTCAAGTTTTGGAAATCAATGCAAAGCCTGATTTCCCCAGACTTATTTCGGGTTGGGACCAGATTTGAAACCCATTTGGAAAATCATAACGGAACTATGATTTTAGCATCATACATCTTATTGATTTCTTTATCTATCAGGGGAAGTAACTTGGGATTGATTCTCCTAAGTTTCTGCCTGAAAGGTTTTTGATCTTCTTTTATTGGGATTATATGTTGTATAATGCTCGTGTCGTAAGATTTCAAGTCCTCGTAACCCCAGGAAAATACGTCTGAATATTCCTTGAAAAGTTCAATGTATTTGAGTTTCTGCTCAGAGGGTAAGGATTTAGAAAGTTTTAGTATCTTCGTATTCTCTTATGTTCCTATGTTAACGTCTTCAACTTCTTTACCACTAGCTTCAATTTTTGGTTTTTTAGCTACATTAAAATCAAAAAGGTCTTCTAAAGGAACTAAAACCCTAGGTAAAACATTGTTCTTTAAATGTAAAACATCAGATTCTATCTCATCTTCACCTAAATCTCCCGAATCTATCTTATTTACACTATCATTTCCAAAATCAGATCTATTTACATTTTCATCCTCATTTTCTAAGTCTATGTTTGTACATTCGAAATCATTTTTACATTGCAGAAAATCTTCGATTTGGTCATCGCTCCCAAATACATGCCAGTATCTAATGTTGTTGGGAACAGTTGGTCTGCACTTCACCTCCACCGTGTATGGACGAGTGGAACGAAAAGGTATCTTGCATGAATCTGTCGACGTAGCTAACCCATCCGCTAAAATATTCTATCCCTTGGGCATAACCTATAAATCAACTTCAGTGAAACATTTAAGGACATCCAAAACAACATTCCTATAAGCTCTGAGATGGGGATGTTTTGTTGCATACTCACCTTTGATTTGCTTGATAATTAATTCGGAATCGCCTCTTACCATAATTTGTTTGGCACCAACTTTCTTTAGAAGTTTCAGACTGAGCATCAAAGCTTCATACTCGACAATATTGTTAGTGCATTGAAAATTTAATTTGTAAGAATGGTTTTCAGAATACCTAGATCTGTGATTGTGCAACCAAACTCCTGCTCTAGCTCCTTCTTTACTTACAGCTCCATCGAAGTCCATGCTCCAGAATTCTGCTGGCAATTCTTCACTTATCACATTTTTCTTTCTATTTTCCTCGGTGATCTCTTGGTCTTCATTCAGACCAGACGTATCTTCTTCCAGCTAAGTGATTTGTTCTCCTGTATCGCCATCATTATATAGGATAAAGGAATCTAGGTCAGAATGTGTAGAGTACAGGGGATAGTTATGTGGCTTTTCTTGGCTGCTGACCATATATTTCATCAACGTCTCTCTGTATCTTCTCTGTTGCCCGAATACTGGGATGGTGGCATACGACATATCCAACTACAAAGTTCCTTTCAACTTGGCCCCCCAAGACCTGGACAACAACATACCATATTTTGGGGGAATGTCTGCGACCACAACATCCATTACCATGATTTTTGATGGAATCTGAACTAGAGTGATACATAAGTCTTTGATCAAACCGATACATCTGATTTTGTTGGAATCAAAAGAGTGTAAGTCCTTGTAAGGTCTGGTGACCTCGAGTCCCATCTTATCCATTACTGCTTTAGGCATCAGGTTATGGGAAGCACCTGAATATAACATAGCATTATGCAGAATTAGGTCGTGTAGATTAAGGCTGATGTAAAAAGTAGCAACAACGCCATTGTCAGTTTGACCATCAACTTCAGGACCAAACAAGAGTTCAGGTTGATCGTCTGTAATATTTACAGTATCTGAATGATTTTTTTCTCCAACGGTTAAGGCCTTCATGCCTATATCAGGTTCAATGCTCAATGCTTTAATCACCTGTGAATGGTAAGAGTCTTTACTCATCAACTTGGAAAGGGGAATGAGAATTTTCACTTTGGCTAATTCCTCTTCGAGGCTGAAAGGTGTAGGTGCTCTGCTTTGGCTCAACAATTTTGATTTGTCCACCACAGTCTTCTGGCCAGAAGTATTTGGTGGGTTAGTTGATGAAACCTCAGTCTGCGATGATATTTTTAGAATAGTAAGGTTTCTTTTTTATGGAACTTCAGCATTACCTTTCTCAGGGCTCTCTCAGTAGAAGGCTCAGGGGCTCTCTTGGTTTCGACTATCTTCTTCATTTCGGTCACCTTTTTTGGGGAAATTATGTCTGTCTTTTTACTTCGCAGATTGTACTGTCTGTGTACCTCCAAAATAGAATTTTCAAATGCTTGTTGTTCGGTATCTTTAGCTTCTTCACTTACCTTTGTTTGAGAGAGAATAAAAAGTTATTGCTCTTCCTGGGTGAGGAAAATAGCTTCGTTATCATGAATGCCCATGAGGTTTATGTGGGTGTCCTCTAGTTCCTCAATTACTTCTTCTCCTTCATTGGCATAATTTTCCTATAGGGGTGGTCTGATCTGTTGATCAAGACCCCTCTATTCTCTTTGATCTCTAGGATCTCTCTGCCTGATTTGAGGAGGATTCCTTCTGAAGTTGGGATTCTGAATTTGAGGAGCTGGTTGGTTTTCTCTAGGAGGGTTTCTTTCAGATACAGTGAGTCACTCCATCATCCTTTCCATTTCTCTAGCTAAGGAATCCAATTTGGCATCAGAAGAAGATGTGGAAGGTTCTTCTTTAATCGTGACTCTCCTCTTCGTCCTCTGTCGTGCCCTTTTATCCAGCAAGTTAGCCTCCACACTTATTGCGCTTTTCTTCATGTCTTCCAGGGTGGTGGAATTTCTTTCCCTTAATTGATATGACATATCAGTGTTGAAACCGTCAAGGAATTTTATTAATGCTAAACCTTATGGGGGTTTAATATCATCCGGAATTGTGTTGTACAGATTATTGAAGCGAATACAGTAATCTTGAACGGTCTCACCATGATTCCTTCTGATGTTTCTGTATTCTGACAAGATTTGGAGAGGATTTTTCTTTACCTCCCATCTGTCTAGAAAACTTCTTTGAAACATTGTAAGGTCAAGCATTGAGGCAACACGTAAACCCTTGTACTATTTCTTAACGTCATCGGTCAAACTCTATGCAAACAATCTCATTTGAACGTCAACCTCATCTACCTCCTGCAGATCAAAATAGTCATTCATTTTATCAATGTGTTGTTGTGTTCTCAAGGGCCCTATTCCATCGAACTATGGAAGTCTTGTTTGATAATCATGGGGCATAACATGAAGAGGTGCGGCCAACACCAAGGGAGCATATTTGGATGCCATGATAGGTGGAGGGGGAGGGACGACAACCTGGATGGCAGGTGTGGTAGTGACAGAAGACGAGGAGAAGGAGGGGCTTGTTGGTATGGAGTGAGTAGTTTGAGGGATCGTAGTGGGAGATAGTATTTTAGGGGTCCGGGGTTGCAAGGTTTTTGGATCTAAAACGATTTCAGTCACAAAGCTATCAGATTTCGTTCTAAACAGGCTTTGTTCAAAAATGGTATCGAAGTTAAGATCTTGAATGGTAACAAGCTCCTCTGGAAGAGAAGGGGACCTCTGAAAGAGACTATGACTTCCTAAACCTTCTACAATGGTCTTCTTCTTAAGTAACTATTCTGGATTATCAGTTGCTATTGCAGGTTCTGGGTCTGGGTGAGATCGAGTATAAGCTCTTTTGGGAGCCAGATTTCTTTTTGGTTTTTATATATATATTTTTTAGTTTTGTGAGTCCAAAAATTAATATTCACAAGCTTTAATGACCTCTAAACATTATTGTTTTTTCAGATTTATGATTTGTTTAGAAACAGAGCTTTCTTTTAAGGGAAAGAAAATGTGGGGTTGAAAAATTCTTCCCCAGTATGGTCGCCACTATGTTAACGCTCTGTAAATTCCCAGAGGTTGTTAGGAAAGGAGAAATCTACAAGAGGTAACTTTATCCAACCACTTCGAAACTGGAATCTAGCCCTACCAGCTTTAGAAAGGGATCTCTCTGTATGATTTAGATATGTTTTGAATTTAAGATATTAGGCTAGTTAAATAAATAAGATAAAAAAGGTTTGTTGTTTTGATTGAGTTGGTTGAAAGCAATTTACGCATCCATTGGGCTATGGGGTCTATGTTAAAGATAAAAATCTAACTAGAAAATAAAGATTCCTTTCACAGGGCAAGATAATGCATTCGTTGGATTCCTTTAGCAGTAAAATTATGAAAAGCAGAAAAGATGAGAATATAAATGAAAGTAAAGAAGCAGTTAAGAATTCCTTTACTATAATATCAGAAGATAAACATTAAGATCTTTCAAAGTCTGAAACAAGGTATACGAAGATAAATCCTGCAAGATGCGTTACTTTTAAAGATTTAGATTAGAAAACAATATGACAACTGAGCAAGAAAAAATTCAACATAGAAAAGAAAACATCACCAAAGAATAACAAGCGAGAATCATGTCAAAACGTACCTTTGTATTAATGGAAGATCTCTTGAAAAAGATTACAATATTGTAGCTTTCAGGGCGTAAAGATCAACCCTCAATACTTCAAAGTGTGAAGTATTTATAACTAATAATTACAAATGATCATGTCATTAAAGATCAGGACGTGGCAAATCTAAATTTAGCTAACTAACTTAACAAGATACTAAAATCTAGGAAACTGTTTGATGATGTGTCGAAACTTCATGTTGTTTTCTGGGTGAACCGTTGGTGAGGCCTCTGCATGACCTCTTCTGACTGGATAGCTGACTAGGCTTGGATAGCTCATCGACTACTCGATCAGATTGCAAATCTCTTCCCATCAAAGGTGACTGGGAATGCTGACTTTAAGCAATCTACGGTATACTTCATCCATCTCCATGTACTTGGAAAAAGTTGGATTGATGATGAAGATGTACCGGATCTCATGATGTATGTTGATGTCAAACTATAAAGCATCCAAGAATGCCTTACCAGTGATACTACCTTGTATATCTGAGAATTTCGAGCTATCCTTAGCCACAATGGCTAGTCTCTTTTTATAATCGGGGAGTGTCATCAATTTGTCATTTATAACTCTCACACTAGGAAGGCCTTTCTTCTGCAGAGCTTTGATCTTGCTGAAATTTTTTTGTACCCCTACGTCCATGGTCTGGACCTTCTCCTCCAGCTGTAGCATCAGTCCTCTCTTGGTTAGGAACCTCTTGACCTTGAGGATGGTCTCTGTCCTATCTTCAATCCTCAACTCCTCTAGCTCCTCTCTGGTTTTGGAATTTAGAAATTTGATGATCTTAGTCGTTTATGTGGGCATCTCCCCCAGTTCTTCTCTTATCTTCTCGATGGCCTACTGACTTCTTTGCACCAACTCATTTTTCTCAAACATGATTTGTAGCATCGGCCATATTTCATTCATGGACTTGGTGATGTCCATCCATACACATTCTTTGACCTCAGCCAGTGTTTTGCTCGCCACTGTTTTCTTTTAAAGCTGTTGCAATTCCTGTTTAAGCTTGTCTGAAGTTTGTTTCTCCTTGGTGTAGCTGGTTTGGAAAGAAGATTTGAGTTCCTAAAGGTTCTCAATCTCCTCTTTAAGCCTGCTAATCTATGTTTCTTGCAAATTCATGTGTTCCATGGATTTCACCAGCTCGGCTATCTTTTCCACAGCTATCAGTGGAGTTGCCAAGGGGATTTTTGCTGCAGACGTTGTTCTCACTCCTGTGAGAGGAACTGCGCTTAGTGGGATGACCTCCATGGGATTTGAATGCTCCTTCTCTTTTACCAGCTTTTCCAATTCTGCTTCCATTTCTTTCAACTATGCATTCTGCTCCATGATGAGCTTCAACATCTCATCATTTTCCCCTTCTGTCTCCGCTATTTCATTTGCCTATGAATCTTCTGTTGGAGGCAATTTCAATTGTTTCCTCAGGGATGCTATATCGGAATTTTCTTTTTGAGCATCTCCTCAACTGCTTTCACATTCGAGGGATCATATCCGATCTTGAGGACTAGTTCCTCCAACGTCTTAATCCTGTTATCCTTGGCAAAGGATGATATTTTTTCTAACTTCAACTGTGTCTGGACATTATTCAGAGATACTTGTAACTTGGAGGCAGTAGTGGAAGCATGTGCCAATGTGGAGAAAACCATTTCTCCAGTTTTCCTGTGCAGATCCATCTGATCAGCTGGATGCACATCTTTAGTCTGAAATTCAAACGTTGCCCTTTTGTAATCAGTGATTACCTTTGGGTCTGGCACTTGTGCTTGCAGAAACGCCATGTGCATTCTACCCTTCTCAGTGTCGAATGCAGACAACAGTCGATGTTGTGCAGTGGATGTTTGCTTCCAGAACTGAGCATATGTGTTGTTGGTCAACGTCTGATTTTTCTTCTTAATCAAATCGTACTTTTCAAAAATGCAATTTTGGTCCTATTTTTCTTAGCTAGATGGTTGGTGGAGTATCTGTAGGATTTTTGGGTAGAACTATAGTCATGATTTGTTTACTTCTTGTAGTAAGGAGTGATCGATCAACCTCCAATGTGGCAGTGGATTTCATTCGCTTTTCACCAGCCGTGTCGAGTGCCAGGCTGGTTTTTGGCCTCTTGGTATGTAGTTGAAATTCTTCAGATGATACTTCAGTGACAGAAGGTGACACATCTTTCCTAGGCCTTTTCTCCTTGGGAGCCTGTGGTGTGGTCGTCTATGAGACAGTGACCGAGAGGTCCCGTTGTTTTGTCTCAACCAGAGTATTTGGCTCCCATTATTTCTGGTTGACAAATTTTTCTATCTCAGGCCTGGATGTGTGAACGTACGGGATATTTTTATTTTTGACCCTCATCTCGAAAATTATCCTGCACGATCATAGTTCCATGCAAAACTAACAAAAAACTTCATCTCTTTCAGTAGTCTATCTGCTTCCTCCCCGGTGCCTCAGTTATTGCAGACGAAAGATCCAATCTGCCCTTTGATTCTGAGTTGTTGCTTCTTCTTCAGAGACACAAAATGTATGGTGTCTGAATTTATCATTTGCCTTATGTATTCCAAGGCACAAATCCTCATGGGTAAATACCTGGGAAATTTATATGGTGCCAACTCGCACCCATACACTCTGATCTCAGTGTGGTTTTGGTACAGGTACCAATCACCGGTCTTTGTAAGGTCTGAGAGATGTAAAATCCTCTGAATTTCATCGTTAATTCTAGGTTTGGGTCTTCCGTTGAGCATACTCACCACTGGGTGGTAGAACTACTTGATGAACTCCTTGAAACTAAATTCTATAGAGTTATGTTTGAGCAGCGAAGTCCACGCTATCACTGCCTATGGTCTCCCATCTTTATCCATCTTCTGCATTGAAAAGGAAAATTTGTCTGCTTGAAAGAACATGAACAGGTAAGCCAGTATTGAAGAATACTAGAACATGCCTTATGTGGCGAAGTTGATGAATTGTTCATGAATGTTGTCTGCCAGGAACGTATTATAGTCGAACTGAATAGTGGGTCTCTCATCAGTGGAAAAAATGGACAGAAATCCCAAGATGGGTTTGTCCACCCATTGATCCGAAAAATATCCAAGCAAGGCACATAGTGATGTGATAACTTGGTTTCCCTTTACTGAGAACAGGGAGGAAGGATAAGGGGGGTTTGTAGTGGGGAGATGAGCAGATTGTGTTAGGAAAAGCTCAAAAATCTAAGCTCTTTGTGGGAAAGACAACTTCTAGTAGAGCTCTGTGATGATTTCGAGGTTGAAAGGTGAGGAGGACTTGGCTCTGGGTATCTGCAACATCTAGTCGATGGTTTTTGATGTGATGAGGAAAATAATTTCTCTAGATGAAGACATAATGGCTCTTTGTTCAGGGATATAATGGGCCTGGCATTTGAGGGCGAATTCAGGAAAGTGGTGAATCTGGGGGAGCAGATACAGGGGAGATTCGACTCCCAGAGTCCAATCTCATTGCTCTGGTCAAGGAAAACCTCTTTGAGACATGACTGCAAGTCCTCGAAGTTGAAATCGCATGTGGTGTCTGGAATTAAATAGTCTTTTTCGGCCAGGGGGATTCTGTTGAGGTCAACAGGGGGTGAGAGGAAAGGATTTTCCTCCGATTCTGTCCTCTTTGATTTTGGCGCCATCGCTGTAAAAATACCTGCAAATCAAGCAGTTGTTAGTGGGGATGATGGTGGCTTGGGATGTTTGACTGAAATGGAGAGAAAACGGGGAAAAATGCTCTGGTGCAATGGGAAAATGTACTTTCTGGTGAGACGACACGGTAAGTAATGGAGGAAAGAAGGGAGATGGTGGTTTTGAGTGAACGGATACCCGTTGGGCGCGGGGGACAGGTCAGCGGGATAACGGATAAGTTAGCCAGTAATAAATTTCCAACGGGTTGTTTGGAGCGTGAGATGGAAGGTAATAATGAATGACGAATATGACCAGGTAACGTGGCAGGAGCTAATTGGGGAGTGACCCTGGTGAGAGGACTTGTAAAGGGTAGACAAGGGGAGAGGGACTAACAGAGTAATGGGACGTGACTTCTTAGGAAAAACATGGATGATGATGTTATGGGGTGACGGGGCATGTCAGAAATGATAGGCGATGGGAGTCTAAACCAATG
>SNQJ01S0002402.1:114679-129336 GCA_010110895.2 Picea sitchensis | reverse complement strand
GTGTGAAGAAATCTGCTTGGATAGAAGCTTGAAGACTCTATTTAGTCTATCAAGTTGTACCGGATCTTCTTCATGCAAATGTAGAGAAAGTGTGTGTGTTGGAACCAAGGGTCACTAAAAGGAAGCTTACGACATCAGGCAATCTGGTTGTATCTTCTACTTTCATTTAATATAATACAGCGACATGTCCCTTTCCCATAAAATCACTCTTATTTTATTGCATAACTCCTTGATCATATGCATAGGTTGACATTGAATATACTTTGCTATCTTCGGTTGGGTTGGTTTGTGTAGTCTTGGACCTGATTTCACAATAGCACCGGAGCGAAGCGGGAACAAAAGAGACCTAAGGAAGCGATATAAAGGTATGTCACTCATTCCTTCTTAGTAGTAGATTCAATGACCACAACTTAGAGAAAGAGTCATGTCTTGTCCTATTTTGTTCTAGAGCCAGGTGGATCTAGGGAGATCTGTTAGTGTCTGCACCTACTGATTTATCCGATAACAAGGATGTTCTATCCTATAGGTGGGGGCATATTCTAACCATATCATCAGACCGATATGTGAAATTTATCTCTATACTTAACAAGATGTAAACTTCGGCTATTGGGAGAATTGACTAGTTTCCTATATTTTTTATTGTGAGGTGTCACAATACTTAGGTGCGGGGGAGGGGTTTCATGAGATGATAAATGATAAATACTGCCTATCTATAATCCATGAGAAGAAGAAGTAGAATATTTTTAAAAATTATGTATATTTCTTTCATAATATGGGATATTATATCGACAGTTATTTTTTTATTGAAATGCTAAATTAGATACCACTGACATCACTGTGTGTTATAAGCCTGATGTGCATTTTATTTATTTTTATGTTTATATAGTGGAATAATTATTAATTGGTTCTTTGTGACAATTATAGATCGATAACACATTTTTAAACTCACTACAGATCGGTGTTACACACCTATGAATAGAGGAACAAGGTTAAGTGGCTCTGTATTAGGCTAGGTATTTAGTTCAGTATGGTTTTGATTTGGAGTTTTCTAGATGAGAATATAGGTCTAGGGAGCTAGGCCAGGGTTTCCAAAATTTGAGTTGCAAAGATAGAATGGGGCAAGGTAGGTATACTCAGTAGCATTTAGGATAACCCCTTCACAATTGATTTGAAAACAAATTGTCCAAAACCGCAACGACTGTGACAAAAGCACAACATAAAAATAAGGGTCAAAGATAGGGATATAACTTTTTAACCATAACACATTTTAAAACAAGAGGAGAGGTTTTTGTATATAATGTTGTTTTTAAGATAAACCTCTCTCATTTTTGTGAAATTCATTCCCATGTTCTTGTAATATGTGCCACACAATCATGACTAAAACAAGAAATTAAATTGGAGAATTTGATTTTCTGAGATGGGCCTCCAAGAAAGTTGAATATCTCCCGCTATATGCTACCTATGTAAACAATGAAGGAGTTTATAATTATTTTGTATGTCTTTAGAAAAAACCTCCTTTGGTTTTCCAAAATTCATCTTTATTTGGTCAAAAAAATGTTTTGAAAATAATGACTAAAACAGGAAATTAAAGTGGAGAATTTGATTTTCTGAAATAGGTCTCCAAGAAAGTTGAATATCTCCCAATATATGATACCTGTGTAAAAACTGAGGGAGTTTATTGTGATTTGTTATTTCCTTAGAAAAAACCTCCTTTGGTTTTCAAAAATTCATCTTTATTTGGTCAAAAACATCTTTTTAAAATGGTGACCAAAAACAGAGTCAAAAGCGTAGCATGGTCTCATAGAACACTTTTTGTGACTTTTCCTAATCCATTTTTTGATGTAGTAGTGTCTGGCCATGTGTTTGTAAATCTTGATGTCCCTATTGTCCTTTTTCAAGAGAATCTCTAGGTGTTCATTGACTCTTCCAATACAATACTCTTTGTCCTTTTCAAATTCTATTGCAATGGTGCATTCAATGTCTTGTTGACATAATGAAGGTAGATACTTTGTTTTCAAAGCTTGTCATTTTTGTCTATTAGCTCATTTTCAATTCAATAAGCCATTTAATTTTCCTTTTTACTTCTTGAAAAGTCTTGAGAAGATGTCTTCCCAAGTACGAAAGAATGTGGCCAATCCTCATAATAGTGTATTCCACCATGGCCTCATCAAATTGCTTGTTATAGTCGAGTTGGAAAAACAAGGGAAGACATGGGATGAGTTAATTTATCAATTTTTAAACCCCCATCTCACAATCAAGACCAACAAGAAGACGCTTGATCTAGGAATTGTTACTCCATCCAAACCCCATTCTTCGAAGACTCCAAACCTTCCTGCACAAGCTATTCCTTTACCAAACCAAAAGTCCAAGAAACATTTTGATACCCCTGGAGCCTCATCAAGCAAGAATACCAAGAATCATATTTATAACCCCCCAATACCTTCAACGTCCATTGATCCTGCACTAAAAAATATACAAGAGGTAATTCAACAAGACTTCTTGGTAGTTCCCACAAATAGGAGAGGAGCTAATCGATTTAATAGAGGACCCTTTCAAAAAATTACCAGGAGCATAAGAGGAAAACCTTATGAAAAACCCCTGACCACTTCCAACCCTATCCAAGTATATTCCGATCTTGAAATCCCTCAAAAAAGACTTAGGTAGTATCTGCAGAAGAATTGAAGCCTCATAGAAAGACAAAATTTGAAGCTACTTCTCCTTATAAACCCCCTATTACTCCTACTTCACAGATGCCTACCACAGATCCTAAAACTGATAGACTTTCTACATATTTCAAGGGATCAAATCCCTCTTCCGAGAAATCTGATCTTGCTCCAACCATTGAAAACATACAATAGGAAAATGATCAGTTGTTGCAACAATTGGAAGAGAGGAAGAATTTAGATGAGCATATTCACCATGACAATGCAATACTCCAAGCAAAGGTGAATTCCCTTCAATGGTTGGTTGACAAAATGACCAAAACCAATCGCAACCTCGAGGCACAATTGAAGCAACATAAGAGGCACAAGACAAAACCTTCAGGGCAAGAGGGAGAAGCTTCTAAAGCTAATCCTTCTCAGCAAGTCTAGTTACATGGAGAAATTCATTTTTGTTTGCAGTGGGTCCTGCAAAATCTTAGGTATGGGGGTAATGTTGGGCTCGTGATATGGTAAAATTAATGATGATGATTAGATCCTTTTTGTTCGATATTCTGTGTGTATTTTACTATTTTGAAGAAGTTTTTAAGGATTATTATATCAAATCGCCATAACTTATACTAAGTATGTATAATTGATGTTTTGTAATGGTTTCAAGTTTAATTCAACATTATTTAATCATTCGAAGGAGCTAATGTGTGATCTATGTGTCACAGGGAAAAATTGCATGGCGTTTTTCCATCCAAGAGCTCATCTGGTACTTCATCCGGCACTATTATAGGCAGTTAATTTAAAACTTAATGTGTGGCAACATGAAGTGGAATCTGAAAAATATGGAACATGGGTTTTGTGCGTAATATTCCCAATTAGGTCCTATGTGAGCCCTTTCCTGCAATTATGAATGGATTGAGAGAAGTTTGTGGTTTTCAATTCGTCATCCGATACTCCATCCAGCACTACGTCCGGCACTCCATCCGATACTACATCCGGCACTCTATCCTGCACTAAAACCATGGGAAAGTTGGCGGTTGTTATATTGGCGGCCAGTGATGGAAAAATCGGTGACATGGGTTTTTCTTGTGCTCATGGCATTCGGCTACTAAGATTTTGAAAACTTGGATTGGGTTGTTATATTGGGCATTTATTGGCTCGCTTAGTTTCTAGAAGCCACTGGCGGTTAAAACACATTAAGTGTAATTTACTTTTTTTAGAGGAGGTTGACCCTTCCAGTGGTCAACCTCTCAACTTGTAACCTCTATAAATACCATAGCAGTGGTCATAAAAATAGTGAAGGATAGTTAAGTTAAGAATCGTGGAGCTAGCATTGTTTTTGGTGTTTCAAGACATTTTCATAAACTTATGTAAACTATGTTTTAATTTAAATGTTGAAATCGTGTTTCTTGATCTCGTGATTCACTGTTGAGGAGTAGCCACGATCTGTTGTGGGGGGCATCGATGGTCTGGGTGAATATTTAGTTAGTTAGCTTGTGAATTCAAGTAGTGTAATTGTTATTTATTTTATTTCATGTACATGAGTTTTTATCATTTCTACTTACTGTGTAATTGTTGTTCATAGTTTAATTGTTTCAGTTTCTTATTGCAAGTTGATTATGAAGGATAGTGTTAATATGCCATGTCTCTTTAATTAAATAGGAAACAAGCTTAAGCTTAAGCCACTAACCCCTGTGTGATTAAATGATAGATTAGAATTTTTGTATGCTGAAATAGTTAGAAGTTAAAACAGAGTAATTAAGTTAATAGTTTCTTTGGCAAAGTTTCGGTGGATGGATAATTGTTAGTTTTAGTTTTGATTCATAGTTTGCTTATTTAGTTGCTATTTAGTTTTCTTATCTAGTTTTCTATTTAGTTGCTTATTAATTCTCTTGTCATACGCTGAAATAGAAATAGGATTTGAATTATGTCTTTATGAGTATTTCCCTTTGCAATTTAAATTGTTAAAATAGGATTAGTTTAATTTACTTTATGCAATTTCCATTCTAGATTTAGATTGCAATTCCAATTTGAAGTTTGCTTTTGATTTTAGTTCTTAGTTATAAATCTCTAGTAGTATGAATTTTCTTACATTAGCATAGGAGCACATTTGAATTTAGTAGCATAGTTGTTGGCCATGGGTTATGGAAGGAAGTGAAGAACGAGGAAGCAAAGGTAAAAAGCGAGCTGCGTGGGAGACACAGTGGTTGTCACTGGGTCGAAGTGAGCAAAAGAAAAGAGAATATGGAGCGAAGTGCGGAAAAGCAGGCCGTTGGATGAGGAGATTGAGGATGATAGATCAACAAGAAGGATGGACCGAGGATGACTCAGGAAGTGGAAAAATCTAGCATTAGATGCCTTAGAGCACCGCGAGATGGAGAAGGAAAGATAGGTTGGCGAAGCCTAGAAAGAATGGTTCAAGTTGACCTAGGGTTGTAGACACCTAGGGTTTTGGTAATTAGGGTTTTGAAACCTAGGTTTTGACCTAAATCTTTCGGTGAGGGATTGTAATGTATAAATAGAGGTCGAGAGGACCTAGGTTAGGTCGGTACTATGGTTGATCCTTATAGTCGAGTATTTTTCATTAGGAGAATATTGTATTGAGGGTGAGAGAATTTTTGAGAGAGAGAGCCTTCTGGTATTGTAAGATATTCAGCTGGGTGCAAAGATCAAGTTCTATAGCTGGGTGCGAAGATCAAGTTCTGCAGCTAGGTGCACAGGAAGGAGGAGATGAAGAGAGACGAAGAGAGAGGATATGTTGGCCAAGAGCGCAAATCGGAACTGTAAGATTTACCTTAATATATCATAAGCACAGTTCTGTGGACGTATCCCTAGAGAGAGGGTGAACCACGTACCTTTGTTGTTGTGTGTGTGATTGATTCTTTGAGCTCTGATGTTGTTATATTGTTATCTGCATTACTATATTAGATCAGATCTATAGTTGTGAGGGATAGATCTAGCTAGTTTAATGGTAGATGCATGTTATGTTGTTGTTGTAATAAGAACCACTTGATATTCCCCTAGTTGTAGACATCTTTGTCCTGCAATCCCCTCATAGTTTCTTCAGGTGAGACTACATCTTCTTTGCAGGTGCTCCCGAAAGGGCTAGTAGCTAGGGCTTGTTGGTGCACTCTTGGAACTGAACTCTGGGTCTACCCCTGTGCCAACAAATGGTTCCATTGTTGGGACCAGGATATTTTTAATGGAATTTCAAGGTGGTTCCCATCGAAGACAGAGATTCAGAAGAGGATCAAGAGAAGGACTTCGCTGAAGCCCAGAACGAGAACCCTAAAATAAGCACTGAGGATTGGCTACAAAGATACATCTTCACCGACATTCACGAGATATTCTTTGGAGGAATCCATCAGGAGCTACATGAGTGGTTTGCTAGGTTAGCTGACACATAGCTTGAAATCAGATCCAGACCCCATATGGTTTGGACACCATCATTGATCCAGAAGGCCAAGAGAGTTGACAACGATGTATCCAGAGCAGTAGATCACTAATTTGATAGTACCATCAGAGGATATATCATTGATTTTGTTGTTGACAGAACAGAATCGTATAGTCAAGCTGAGAGATACTTTTTCAAGTGACCCGGAGGAAACGTTTTTCACTTCCTGAAGCTAAGAATCAAGATTCTCTTGCATGAAAACCACATCTTGAAGAAACAGTAAATTGATTGAACCTAAAAAGGCTATTGTGCAAGATATCAGACAGTGACACAGAAGCAGGACATACGCGTAGTGGGAAAGTATTCCAAGGAGTTCACCTTGAGAATTTGTTTAAGCAAAAATACAAACAAGAAGGTTTCTATAGTGGAGAAGGGGTAGATCTAATCGACGAAGAGAATCCAGAGCACACCAGAACAGAAGAAGGGGAAGATGAAGAACTGCTCCAAAGTGAGCCAAAAACCTCAGGAACTACATGAACTATTGAAGTAAGTAACATTAATCCTCCTGTTGTCTCAACAATACCTAGCAGTTAGAATAGTCAGACCCACTAGAGTCCTCAGAGTACTGTTACTAGTAGCCCAGCATCTACTTAGACAAGAACTCTAGTCAGCTTTATGGAAAATGAAATGAGACTCCCTATCTTTAGAGGAGATGGATCTGAAGACCCATATCAACATTGGTTTTTGTGTGAGGTCATATGGAATATTAAAAGTATCACCGATGAAGCCATCAAGAGAACTCAGTTCAACACTATGCTAAGGGACCATGCACTAAGATGGTACATGAAACTTGTCAAAGGACTGGCACAGCCTAAGCCCCTAAATGAGATCAAGAATGCGTTGATTGTAGAGTTTAAGAAACCTAATTCGGAGTCACAATGTATTACGGAACTAAAAGAGATTAATCAAAAGGTAGCAGAACCTGTCTGGGAGTTCAACCAGAGATTCAAGACCCTGATAGGCCGATTAACTTTCCAGATTCTCAACGAACAGAACAAAGAGTGGTTCATCGCTGCGTTGTTACCACACATAAGAATCCCTTTGATGCAACAGAAGATTGCGTCTTAGGCAGAAGCTTTGGATATCGCCATGAATCTTAAATCAGCGCCGATGGGAGAATCTAGCTCAGGCATTAACAAGATCATGAGCCACCTAACTAGTTTGTCTTTACAGGTCGAGGATATGAAGAAAGATAAGGGAAAAGACAAAAGGGAAGATATCTGGTGTGTAAGATGCATATTTGGAGGCCATGATAAGGAACATTGTCCCTTATTTCATGAGTATGTGGCATCGGGGGCACCGATCCACTTAAAGCAAGTTAACCTACCCTAGTGCGATGTATGCAGAAATAGGCATTGCCCAAGTGAGCGCTACTACATGTAGAAGTATGTCCAAACACCCACAAACTCGTATTGTACATTCTATAAATCAGTGGGGCATGACGATCAGGATTGTAGATCTTTTGATCTCATGAATGAAAGTTGGAGAGACATATACAAGATTCAAGGTGAAGTACAACAAGAGGGAAACACTCCACAGTACAACTCTCCAGGGAGAGGAAATTTCACTCCTCGTGGTGGCTACAGAGGAAGAGGATGAGGAGGAGGTATGGGTCGAGGTCGAGGACAAATAATCTGTTACAACTGTGCGCAGCCTAGACATTTAGCAAGGGATTTTCAGAATCCGTGCACAACCTATAATTACTGTAATTCCTTCGAGCATGTCATAGAAGAATGCCCTGTGCTGCTGGCTAAACTTCAGGAAAGACAAGGACCCCAGCAGAAGCCACAAGTAAAACTAATATATGCTAAACCTCGCGGAGCAGACCCTAGAGTCGCTTTTATTACTCAAGGAGTCACTGCTAGAGGGGAAGACAGACTAGCCCAAGGAAGGAATGAAAACGACCATGGAGTCAGGAAAGATACAGAAAAGACCCCAATTTTTTATGCTAAGAAAGAAAGACAGATATTCGAGGAGGCAAGAAAAGAGTTCAAAGGAGATCAAGGATATTCATCAAAGAGACAACCAGAAATCAAAGAATATGGCATGCCTCAGGCGTTTGATCTGTCTACATCACCAACAGAAGGGAAAGAGGTAAGAAAACTCATGGAATTCTTACACACTTGTGTTAAGTTGATTCAAGATAAATGTGTTGTCCAAGAATTACAAGATCTCATCAAGCAGTATGAAATAGGAAAAATAGACCCCTTACTGAATAGAGCAGTGCACCAAATTGGAAGAAGGAGAAGGAAAAATAAAGAAATACACTTGAATGCTCGAATAGGAGAGTATGAGATAGACTATGTGGTCCTCAACATAGGGTCGGAAGTCAATGTCATGATGAAGAAAACTTGGGCATTGATGGGAAAACCCAAGCTGATATATTCCCCTATCAGGCTTCGCATGGATAATCAGCAAGCTATCAGCTCATTTGGACGATTAGAGCATGTCCCAGTGGACATCAATGGGGTAAGAACCTTTGCAGATTTTTAGGTAATTGAAATTGTTGATGATAGCTGCCCTTACCTTGCATTGCTAGGAATTGATTGGGCCTTCGAAAATTCCACTGTTGTTGATTTAAATAAAAGACGCATGACATTTGAGAAAGATTTCCTTAGGTTCATTGCACCTTTAGATCTAGATGAAGTTCCACGATACACAGAACCTATCAGAGAAGAAGACCATGCATTTGAATTGGAAAACATATATAAGTTAATAGCTAGACATCGGGATTATATCAACCCTACAGCTGATGGAAATTTGAGCTGGCGAAGTGACAACGCATGTTCATCCGATTCAGAAGAAGCATTGGAAAACTGGCAGAACCAGATGTACGAAGTATATACAAGAACATGTGCTAGGATAAACAGAGAAGTTCACTGGATTGGCACAATAGTGAGTAATATACCCACATTTGATGGGTTGAACCCCTTAGAAAACTTCTTGTCAGAATTTGAGACAAGTGTACCAACACAATAGAGGTTGTTGGAAATGGATGAGGCCATGAAATCCACACCAGCAAGATGGTGGGGGACACATAAAAGAAATATTAAAGATTGGACACAATGTCGAACTCTGATGACAACGCGGTTCTCAGCACAAGAAGGAAGCTGCGAAGCATAGTACATAGGTCGAATCTGCCCAAAGGACCATGTACAAAGCTACGAAGAGTCCTGGAGTGACATTCCTAGAGAACAATGGGTACATAGATTCATCAATATGATGGATACCACCCCTATTAACTAGTACCTTCAAGCATAGCTGCGTCGTGTCACTTCAGAATGGGAAGGTATGATCCATAATTTTATAACCACCTTTTTGTTTGACAGTGAATTTCCTTCTATAGATCAAGCACTACAGATGGTGAGATAGAAAGTATTTGAGGAGGCATCTGGCCTCCCTTTCAAGCAAGAAGAGGATGAATGGACCATGCCCCTCCAGAAACTACAGACCTGCTACAACATTAATGCCAATGAAGACGATGACCCGAGGAAGGTGAATATCACAGAAATAGAAGGTCAGAGAGATGTGGAAGGACCAAGAGTTGAACTGTCATTCATTGGAAAACTGATAAAAATAAAGAAATTCAATATCAGGACAGAGGAAACACCAAATCTTGCCAATGTTGGAGATTACTGGGACGCTGCTACTATTGACAAAACCATAGAATTATTGCATGAGTATCAGGACTTGTTCCCAACTAATTTCACTGATATGAAGGGAATAAAAGGACCTATGGGAGAAATGAAAATACCTTTGAAACCAAACACGAAGCCAGTCACGCAAAGACCCTACAGATTGAACCCAAAATATAAAGAAAAAGTGAAGATTGAGCTTGACAGAATGTTGGAAGCAGGGATTATTGAACCTGTCGAAGAGTCGGAGTGGATTAGCCCCATGATCATGCAATATAAGAAGACAGGTGAGATAAGGATTTGTGTAGATCTCAGGAAGCTGAATGATGCTTGTCTACATGATCCTTTCCCTACACCTTTCACAGAAGAAGTGTTGGATAACATGGGAGGCCAAGAAGTATATTCTTTTACAGATGGGTTTTCAGGATACCATCAGATCCGCATCGCCAAGGAGGACCGTCATAAGACTACGTTTTCCATAGAGTGGGGATCCTACCAATATACAGTAATTCCATTTGGGCTGAAGAATGCCCCATCCATCTTTTCCAGGGTGGTGGTTGAAGCATTCAAAGAATTTTTACATAAATTTTTAGAAGCATACTTTGATGACTGGACTCTTTTTAGTTTGTTGAAAAATCATATTGAATGTCTAAGGCTAATGCTGGATAAATGCAGACAGTGTCAAATTTCTTTGAATTTGAAGAAGTGCATCTTATTTTCACCATTTGGAGTATTATTAGGTCATATTGTATGCAAGAAAGGATTTTTGGTGGATCCATCCAAAATTGCAATTATAGTTGATTTACCACCACCTACATTAGTCAAACAACTACGCACTGCGCTAGGACATACTGGCTATTACAGGAAATTTTTCAAAGGATATGCTCGGATTACTGCACCAATGGAGAGGTTATTAAAGAAAGATTGTTAGTTTGGTTGGACAGACGAATGCCAGCAAAGCTTTGACACAGTAAAACAAAAGATGGTCACTACGCCTATTCTAGCCTTTCCCAACTGGAGCAAGGCATTTCATGTGCATGGGGATGCATCTTCTATTGCATTAGGAGTAGTATTGGTACAACCTAGAAAAGGGGACATTGATCATACATTAGCATTTTCCGGCAGAAATCTCTCCACAACTGAAATCAATTACACTACTACAGAGAGAGAGGGACTAGCCATGGTGTATGCATTGCAGAAATTTCGTCACTACTTGTTGGGAGGACACTTTAAAATGTTTACTGATCACTCCACATTGAAATACCTAGTCAACAAGCCAGTGTTGGGGGGGAGAATATGCAGATGGCTCCTCCTGTTTCAAGAATATGATTTTGAGATCATAGTTAAGCCAGGAAGAATGAATAAGGGCCCAGACCACCTATCGAGGTTGGATCATGGTGAAGAACCTACCAGTCTGGAGGATACACTATCGGATGCATAGCTGCTCGCCATTAGAAATATTGATGACCACTTCGCAGACATAGTCTAGTTTCTGTCAACAGGTGTAGTGTCCCCAAGGCTGAGCCCCGTTGTAAACCATGTTCTGAAAATAACTGTAATTATGTTTTATAGGCTGGTGAGACAAGTTTTTATAAGCTGGAGGCTTATGTGTTTGTTAGGCCAGGGAGCCTGAGTGTTGAAGGCCAGGAGCCTGCTGTTGTATATGTAATCACGCAGAACAATTAAAAAAATATAAACACTGCCATGTGCAAACCGACCATGATGAATGAGTGAAGGGGGACTAAGAATCCATAGAGTGGGCAAGGAATTAGGGGCTAGAAGGTTGGAAAAGGGGCTAAGTGTTGAGCCTAGGGGCCTTAAGCCTGGGAATAATATTTTAATATTATCCCAAAAGACATGTGCATTTTATGTTTTATCCTAATTTTCTGGCAAGGGGAGAACATGCAAGGGAGATGCGTGCTGGTGGAATGCATGCATTTTCATGGGTGACAAGTGTCAACCCTGACGCATGTGAATAAAACGGCCAGGGTGAGTCGTGAGAAGGTTCCTCCCCCATTCTACCCGATTGTCTGAATGCGTATGGAGCCCTGGATAGTACTATGAACCCGACTCCGGCAGAGAACCTTCGTGCATCCTTGAGAATCCAGAATGTGAGTCTATTCCATTTTGCCAAATTGAGAGAACAGAAGTGTCTCGTCCCTACTAAGCCTAGTTATACTGTTGCACCTGTCTGGAGTTGCCCTGGGGTGTTCGTGTCTAGATTCACGTGGATTGTGGTGGATGTGTAGTGTTTGACCCTGTGTGGCTTGTTGGCCAGTTTGTACAACACTCTCTCCAAGTGAGAGAGGTGGTTGAGGATGGAAGACCAGGTTGTTGGACCTGTGAGCGACTCCCTCCAGGTGAGAGAGTGCGCATAGGAAGGAGAGAACTCTTGGAAGGAACCTTGTAGCTTCCATAGAGCCCGGAGACTTTCGGTCTGGCCTATTCTTGTAACCCAAGGCAAGGGAGATTAGAAGCCGAAGGATTGTCCAGGTGACAGAGAAGGTGTATACTCCTGGGGTGGAACAGGCATGTGGGGAATGAGGGTCTATGGGCGGTGAGTGTGGGACGTTCCTTGGAGAGAATCCCTTCCTTGTGGTTGTGTGTTTTTTTCCCTGTAACCTCAGCCTAGCCTAGGATTCCTTGTCTTGGGGTGTAGCATAGTCCCAGCTCAGGGGTGACCCACTGCTGAGCTGATGAGCAGTGTGGTCTAAGGCTGGGAGGTTCGTGGAAGGCTTGCACTTGGTTGGTGCATTCTACCACTATTAAAAAGATAAGTATATGTTTATGTTTTAATCATGTTTTTGCATGACTCTACTGCTCATGTTATCATGATTTCCACTGTGTATATGAATTAGTATGAAATGCTATTGATTGTTAATTATGGCAGTAACTCATATGAATACTCTGTGTAGAATGTGTTTATTTGTTTAAATGAAAGGGATTTATAATACCTGTATGAGTTATGTGCAAAGTGGTGTTATAGTCTTCTCTTATTAGAAATTAAGCCATGGTAGTTGAAAGGGGGTGCTACAGTTTGGTATCAGAGCTAAGGTTTCGACACAGAGCCTAGATGGGCCAGTGGAGTGGTCTTTGGCCCCAGAGTGCGGGGAAAATTGGGTCTGGAAAGCCAATTTCAGACCTTGGTTTGCCCTGAAGGGTCAAGGAGTTACTTGACGAGTTTTTAAGCTCAGGAGGTTAGTGACGTGTGAAACCACAGTCAAGATGGTCTATGGCCATGGGAAAATAGGTCTCCATAGCGATAGCGTTAGAACCTTAGGATCTGTTCGGGAGGGAAGGTGGACCCTCGTGACCGTCAGATTTGGAGAGTATGCGCAGGGTTTAAATCCCTTTTGAATCACACAGGGGTGTGGGAATCACGATACGCGAACTCCCGAAAACTCTGAAATGCCAAAAAGATCTACGTCGTTGATCTGAGGAGGGGATCTGACTGTCAGATTCCATGCTTGAATTGGACATGGACGCATGAATGCGTACCACATGCCAGTGAGTCGAAGAGACAGGAGAGAGTGGTGGGACCCGATGATGTCATTAAAAGCGACGTGGACACTCCTGAACGTACCACATACCATGGTGGTGAAGGGTGACAGCTTTGTTGTGGGCTTGGAGATTAAAGTAATTCGCGATTTCAGGGACTCACAAGATAAGGGCATGGGAGCTCGACATTGAAACTCGTGAAGTCGTGAAGTAGCGAGAAGGAGAGGATAAAAGTCAACATCACTTCTCGGGGTTTCGTGAAAGGAAGGTACCAGGGTTGGATGCCACAACTCATGAAGGTGCGAGTAGCGAAGAGTGCTAGCACTTATCCCTAGACTAAGGTCATGCGTAGCAGACGCTAGCGAGGAGGGAGCCATACCCGTGTCGCATGTCAGGTATCGGTAGTTAGAGGAAATGAGTCGAGGGTCTTAGACTCACGAACTCGCGAGATCTAGAGTTGTGAAAAGGGTTACTTGGGTTATGAATATTTAACTGTCAGATCTTCGTGGACTGAGATTCTGAAGTTCCGAAGTCCCGGAAATTGCAGAGCCAGACAGAGCTCAGAAAAATTTGTGAATTTGAAACGTCTTTTGTTCTTGTTCGTATTGGTTTATAAATGTTGTGGATTGTTCATGAGGTTTTAATGGCTTGACAAACTTCAAATTGAATTGCACAGTGTGAGTGCAGAGTTCAACGAGAGTCAGGATTCCAGTTAACCAACATCGAAGTATGGAGTGGGAAAAGGTGCAAATTTCCTCCGAAACAGAGGACGAAAGGGTAGGAAGGAATGTCAACCTGGGATTCGAAGGAACAAACTCTAACGGGCACAGAAAAGAGATGGATAAGGAATAACATATGATGCAATTCATCGAAAAATTGCAGAAATATGCCCAGGCTCGCCTAGCTGATAGCCTAAAACTCCTGAAAATCAAGGATCAGCAGGGTGAATTCAACTTAAAAATGTTGAAGAGCCTGGAAAGAATAGAAAAGAAATTGGAAAAAGGAAGTGACACAAGCATATCAAGAAGTGTTAGAACCCCTGAGAGGAGAAGAAGATCGAGGAGTGGTAACAGACATTACTGTCTCTCCCTGAAGCATTCTGACAGGGAGACACACAGTAGTTCAAGCCCGTCCCCTACTAGAAAACATCAAAAATATGGAAAGGAGGAATTGAAAGGAAAGATGAAAAAGATTAAGCCTCCAACATTCGATGGAGAACATAAGAAGGAGGAAGATGTCGAGACCTGGTTGCTTGGCATGAAGAAATACTTCCAACTACAGAATTATTCTGCCCATGAAGAAGGAAGAATTGCAATGTACCAACTGAAAGGAAAAGCATCCATGTGGTGGGATCAGTTGGTGCAGGTGCAACACATCAGAGAGAAAGAGGTCACATGGAAGGAGTTTAAGAGGTATTTC
>SNQJ01S0002402.1:80230-91916 GCA_010110895.2 Picea sitchensis | reverse complement strand
ATGCCTAGGGGTAACTAGAGTATATCATGACTCCAAGCCCACAATGGAGAACATGATCCAATCCATGATGATGATCAACATGTCCACAAACAGCAACCCAACAGCCCCCCTCATTCACCTTTATAGTTATAGGTTAACCAAGGCTCATCACATTCAAGCAACCAAGGGTATGGGAGAGGGTAAGCCATCATCACCATGAGTTATGTTAGTCCTTCTTTCATGCAAAGTGTTGTACTTAATTTTTTGAGCATGTGAATGAGGATCTTTAGTTGAAGTTGTATAATAGATCATTGGTTTGGGAAATTGTGTTAGCTGGCTTGTTTCACCTTGGTGGTCAACTTATATGCCCTAGTCCTGTGTTATCATCACCCAGGGAAAAGGGGTACTACTAGGGGGCCCTCACAAGGGTAACATTTTGTTCCCCACCATACTTAACACTTTCCATCCTGGAGCCTCTCATAGTGTACTAAACTTTAGTAATGGGTCATGGTCCATTCTCTCATGAGAAGAGGGGTTGAAGGCTCGGAGGTTGATTGCAACTGCTAATAAAAGAATAAGAAAATAATGCTAAATAAAGAAAGGAATGATATCAAAAAAGAACTAACAAAATCTATTCCAAACTTGAGATCTACTCTTTCAGTGCTCACCCCAGTCCCAAATAGCAATGTTAAATCTTGAAACCTTATAAAGGGGACTTGAAAATATGATAAAGTGAACTAGAAATATGGTTGATAAATGGGTTGGAAAAAATAGTGTGTAAATATGGGGTAACTCAAGGGAAATCACACCTTCCACAAAGGCACTCATGGAAATGGATTTAATGACACCATGAGCCATGAAGTAAGACATGAAACCATATCACTATCACACTTACTCTTGAAGGGTGTTTACCTTCCCTATCACTCTCGGGACCTATCCCTCTACCTGGGTTATTTTATTTCCTATCTAGGAGGCACACATAATAAGGTTGGATGAAGGCCCTCCCATACTTAAACTTGGCAACTCACATGGGGTCCTAGGCTGGTGTGATACTTGAAGGGGATACTGAGGTGAATTGTCTTACATGGATTATATCTTAAGTTACAACTAATTTTGCATGCTTTAAGGACTAATGTTTATTATGAACTTTAGCTAACCTTGTTTTATACTTTTTTTTTTCTTGGATGGCCCTGACATGGTTCTTTGAGGTACATCCTAGGCTTGTACCTAGGACATTGTGCCTTTATGTGTAGGACCTTGGCACCCATGATGGAGAGAAGTGGGTCATCGAGTGACTCACCACCCTCAAAATCAACTCTCACATCCTCGAAAATCTCAATGACGTAAATATGGGCTTGGTAGGAGAAAATTTAGTCATGATGGCACACAGATGGGTTGGAATCCCATAGGCTGGGTAGAGTACCCTAGGACTTATTTTGCCCCAGGATCAGGGAAGTTGGATTAGTAGACAATCAAAGACACGATGCAACTCCCCAGGGCCTGAATGCAACACCTACATCTTGGACGTTGGCCCTATTTTGATGATGATGTCATCTTCTAGGGTATGACACAACTAGGGTTTGATGCACACTTGGGGTATTGATGATGCATGGAATGATTTTGGGTGAGGAGAGACATCACTTTCTCCCACCTTGCTCACACGTGTGGCTCCATATGATTTATTTTTCACTTCAGCATTTTGGTAAAGGTTTAAATGAGGGGTCGGCCCCACTTGAATTGAAAATTTGTTATGTTATGTGGACAAAAGTGAGGCGCTAGCCTCATAAAAGAAGGCTACCCTCACTTTCATTTTTATCATCATCTTTCAATCACCTTTGTGGGTGCTACATCTGAAATTTTCATCCCTTAAGGGTTATTGGCTCTTTCTCTCTCATGTGTTATGCTTGGAAGGATCTTTTTTGGATGGTTTTGCTAATTTGTGATGGATATTTCTGTAATTAGGGTGAAATTCTCTTGGTTTCTTGGATGAAGTAAGTAAATTTATGCAAGTCTTGTTTATGCTATTAATGTTTATGGTGAAATTGTTATTTTGTCGCAATAAGTCTTGTTTATTGAAACCCTAAGAGAGGAAGATCAGTGCTTCTTCCTCTCACAAGGTTATATTTATCTAAAATTGGTTAATTGTCCTTGCTAGGGTTAGAAACCTAAAGGCCTAAAGTGCTAGCAATTTAGGATTTTATCCCTAGATAATTGATCTTTGACCTAGTTGAAGCTACAAGAAGGGAGGAACAATCTCTAGGGCCCAAATGTGCTTGCACCCTAGACATCCTTTTCCTCAATATCTAAAGCCTAAGCCCCAAATGTTCTTTCACCTTAGGGTTTATATCCTACCTCTTGGCTTCAATTAGATCATCCTTCAATATTGGTTGCATTGGAGGACTTCATAACCCTAGAAACAAACTAATATTAAAGCACTTGTGTGGTGAATTGATTGATGAACCTCTCTCTCAAAAATATCAAGCATTCTACTAACTACACTAACTCTAACCCTAGAAAATGCACTTTATTTCTCGTTGTTGTTATAAAAAAATTCTACAGCCATCTATAACAACATTAATTTTCTGCATACACTCATCTAGAGGTGGCTTAACCCACTCGAAAATTACCTCTAACAATTGGATAATGTTCTATTCGTTGTATGCTTGATTTTCATGGTCAATTGTGGTATTTTTGACCACTTTTTATTGTTGTTATTACAAATTACTTACTGTTGTTATAAGACTGATTTACTGTTGCAAATTTGCAACAACCATAGAAATCTAACTTGTCTAGTGTCTAAAAGAGGTCTTTATTACATAGTATATCTTGGAAATTGTTACATACATGTTGCAAAGTGTTCCTGTTATGGTCGGGTACCAAATCATCTTCAAACCCCTTCTCTTCCCTTGAACTAAACCAACAATTCGGTGATCAAGATAGGGGGTGGTAGGCTTGGCTATTGAAATTGTTATTATATCCCTTGAGGTCACCAGGGAAGCCTCCCTTTTGGTGTACCTCTTCCATCACTAAAATGAGGGAAGTCTCTACTTAGTCGACAATGGTAGATTATTCCATAGTTATGCAATATTTTGGGATCTTGTGGTGGGATTTACACAAGTAAAAATTCTATGACAATATTCTCCTTCCTATCTTGGCATGTGAGGGAAGGTTCCCAAGCGAGGATAGGGGTTCATGTAACAATTAGATGCAATCATGAAATTTTTCTTCTAGGATATTTGGTTCAATACCTAAGAGAAAATGGGAAATTGACTCTTAATCTAGTTAATGAACTAGAGGAAACAACCTTATGGAAGAAAGGTTGGTTGAACTCATTATATTTGGGTCTATAGGGGGGATTAGTGAGGAATTGAGAACTTTTTATTGTAGATTTTAGAAGGGCACGTGTCAGACTTAATGAGAGCTCATATGACCTTGTTTGGGGGTTTAACTAGTAAGGAGGTTCATGCACTACTAAGTTGTGTTACTAGGCTATGTTTCCCTTTGAATTCGATGAAGTGTTGTGGTAGTGGAGAGCTATGTGGAAGGTGAAGGATTTGTCTAGATCAAAAATACTTATGTGGATTTCTTTGTCTGATTACATTCTAACATGGGATCATTTACAAAGAAGAGGTAAAGTGGGGACAAACTGGTGCAATCTTTGCAAGGTATGTGAGGAAACAAACCTTCATCTCTTTCAACTTTGTCCTGTTATCGCACAATCTATATTTTCACAAAGCCTGAAGGCAGGTAGGCCTAGATTGATGTAACATAGGGGTAACCTTATCACTGTCACCCCAATAGGGTACCTCTTTCTCTTTAGGAGGAGGAAAACCTCACTCCAAGTGAGATGTCTCGGGACCTAGCTGGTTGATGAAGGGCAAAAGATACGGTGAAAACCCACCCCTCTCTCTAGGTCACTTAGCAGAAGAAGTCACGTTGGTGAAGTTTAAAAGGACAAGGAGAAATGAGAATGGTTTTGGACCTTCCCTTTACCAATGAAACATCAAACGTTAGTAGCAACAGTTATAGTCAATGACTTCTTAAACAAATTATGTGTTTCCTAAACAAATTACTATACAATGAAAGTGAGATTACAGTAGCAGCAATGTATCTTGAAAGGTGAAAGTTATGATGACAAAAGACTTACAATAGCCTTGCAAACTTGATAATGGTTTTTCGCTCACACTTCTCAAGATAAATACAAGTCAATGAATGACTTAAATGGTTGTCCAAACATTTATAACAACATTAATTAACGATGATGACAGCAATGGAAACCATTTCAGAAAAGAATTATAATAAAGCAATAAGACACTACTTCAATACCCAATGATTATGGTTTTCTTAGTAGAAGTTCCCAATGGTTTTATGGATGAATTTGGGGTTCTTAAGGGATGCAACAATGGTTGTAACAGTAGCTATGACAGCGGTAACACCTTCATAATTTTCACTCTAAAAAGGCAATTAAACATACACTTTAACACTTATTCATAGTACCTTGCCTTATACAAATTTTGGGATGACTTAGATGGTTTGTAGGCTAATATAAGCTGAAAAATGATAGTTGTAGCAGTGATTATGACAGTAGCAAATTAGCTCTTAGTATTTCTAAACTAGGTTGGCAAATTAGTAGAGTATAAAGAGAAAGAGTTTGAGTATGAAGTGAAGGAGTTTGAGTTGAGTCTTGTCAAGAAGTAAGAGAAGAGGACTAGTGAATTCAAGGGTAATGGATTCAAGGTGGACGACTTCTTCTAAGGTTTCAAATCAATGATGATGATGCACAAAAGTCTAAGAGGGAAAAAGCATATGAGAAGTAGTAACTTAAGTCCTCCTAGGCTTTGACCTCAAGAGACAAGGTGCTAAGGTGTAGGAAATTCTAGGGCCTAGCGCTTTTCTCTCCTTAGACTTTTTATGGAGTAAAACTTATGCAATGATAACAAAGTCCAAACCCTTATAGTGCTAGCAATTTAGGTCTCTAGGGTTTCACTAGTTACTAGATCAATCCAATGAAAACCTTGGCAAATAAAAAGTAAGAATGTAGCAACTTAAGTTTCTTACTTCAAGCGTTAAATACACCATGAAATTTCATAATATTGTATGAGAAAACAAAATCATAAAACAAACCATTCAATAGATGAAAAACTGAAGATTTCACTTACTTGCACCAAGAATAATCATGAGAATACTATGCAAGATCACCATAAAACTTCCAAAATTGATCCAAGTTGCAAAAAATAGCCTTAAACAAGAGTGGCACCTCACAATTTCAACCAATAACCCTAATAGGGCTGAAAATTTCATACCTCTTGTCTCAAATGATAAGTTGTGATGTGAAAATGAGAGTACTTTATGCTTATTTATACAAAATTGTGACCTTTAATTCACTTTTAGGTAAAAAACAAGGTTGACCTGGCCAGTTTACAACAAAATTCAATTTTGACATTAAGGAGTAATTTGCATCTAAAGACACCTCAAAGGGTGATGTCATGCCCTCTATAGGGTGATGTTGAGCCCTAAATGTGGAACGTTGAGCTATAAAAGTGGGGTGTTTGGCCTCGGAAACCCCAAATGGTATATACCCACCGCATTACCACCCGAGGCTCCTAAGCAGCCTCCAAAGATGAAAACCTAGCTCTGGATGACATCTAGAGATATGATGGTGATGTCCAAGGCCCTCAAGGTCTAACATCCATGTGGGAAGAGCAAGGTCCCTTGGGTCTAGGTTTGCCAGGGTGCCTCTTAAGGAAACGTCCTTCTTTTTCCCAGTACAAGTTTTCAATTTCTTCTTACCCCTAGATGTGGTTTCAACATGCATATATAGACTTTAAGCCCCATGAAGGTTTGAGCTAATCATTACCTCATGTGTACATATCCATCGAGCAAGGTCCTGTAGCAATGACTTAAAATTAAGCCCTCCAGAGGTTCATAATTCACATGGATCCTAGCATGTAAATCACATCCAATAATTAAATTACCCTAACATGTGCATCAAACCCCCTCAACCCAAAAAATGCTCAAAGATGTTATGCAATTTGACAGTTAGGTTTGGAGAAGGTCTTAGAGAATCCTATTGGGATAACCTCCCTTTAGAATTGTGGTGTTTCCCAAATTGGGATCATTCAAGTCATGTAAGTGTATGAGGGTGGCATGGGGTAAGTATTTGGGCATGGGGTGCATGTATGTAGGGAAATGTAAAGTCTTACCTCAGGTTGCCTTTGTAGAGGCTGAAGTTGCACCTTGTCATAAATGCAATTTTTCTAGCCCATTCATTACCTTTTTAATCTTATCTTTATTACTTTTGATCTTTTACTCTTGTGCTTCAAGAGAATAGTTTAGGGCCATTGTCACAGCGATGACCCGAGGTGGCAGTGTTACCCACAAACATTTCCCAGAAATGAGAAGGTTGCTATGATGAGACTCCCTTTCTCTTGGTTATGCCACCGAGATCCACTATGCCTTTGTAGAGGGCGAGTTGCACCTTGTCATAAATGCAATTTTTTCCTAGCCCATTCATTACCTTTTAATCTTATCTTTATTACTTTTGATCTTTTACTCTTGTGCTTCATGGGAATAGTTTAGGGCCATTGTCCTGGCTTGATGACCAGAGGTGACAGTGTTACCCACAAACATTTCACAGAAATGAGAAGGTTGCCTCATGATGAGACTCCCTTTCTCTTGGTTATGCCACCAAGAGCCACTACCCTGGCTTGGTGACCAGATAGGTGGTAGTGTCATACCGCTACATTCTCATGGTCATAATAGGCCAGCTTGTGATGAGACCCCCTATCCATCAACTAATACCTTGAGTGTTTATGTTATCTTATGGGTCCCATATCTTACTGAGAAGCTTTTCACTACTTTCTCAGGGATCCCTGGGCGAAGCATCTCGAAGGTTTCAACATTGGATTTTAACTTTTTCCAGCTACTTTTACCCTATAGGACTTTAGCCCCTTCTTCCCACGAGGTAACGTACAACCCTTCCTAGTGTATCCAATCCCAATTCCCAAACAAGGATAGGGGAGATGAAAGGAAAAAAGATGGAAATTGGTAAGTATGGAGGGAACGAACGATGAATTTTCACAGATCCACCAAGTGGAAACCCATCCTAAACGGAAATCAACTTACTATGGCACCATGTCAGCCTTCCAAGTATGAACGAGGCAAAGAGCATAATTTCCAAGAAAACGTCATGAAATGAAGAAGGATTCAATACAACATATTCAAGTGCTTCAAAAATTGGAGTGATACATGTCATGATATCCAGACTCATTACCTCATGGAGAAAGACTCACTACTACTTCAGGACCAAGCTAGTGGGATGGATACTATTGGTTGTGATACAATGGCTTGCACTGAAGAAAAGAGGGGCCCTTCGAGGCCATGCTCAAGTTGTCTGGCTCTCGATACTCCATGTTAGGACCTGTGGCCCTCGAGACATGATCTCTTTAGTTATTTCTAGGCTAGGGGATAACATGTCCTTTCACTATACAAGTTTGGCACAAGATCGAAGAGTCGTTGATTTTTTCCTCCTTGTGGCATGGATACACCCTTGAGGCCTATCTTCAGTCATGGTTCTCTTGGTAGGAATTGAGTAGCTTGAAATTTGTACCATTTCTATCTATTAGGGGTACATGGAAATAAAGGAACTTTTCTCTCTTTGAAGGAAAACTTCACCCAACTTGCCATGTTTTGGTACAAGTAATGGGTTTCCTTTGTTTCTCCAAAGAAGTTCCCAAGAAAAATATCCCTACGATGGTTGGTGAGGTATATGTGGATAAGACCTTTCCTTGAGGTCATTTCGATGGGGCCTATCAGGGATAGAATAGAACAATGGGACTCGGTTTTACCTATTTCCTATCATATTCACATTACTTTCAATTTAAAGAAAACATGGGGTGAGGAACTAACGATCTAGGTGAATTTATAGCACTCTT
Organism: Picea sitchensis; assembly: GCA_010110895.2. Lineage (NCBI taxonomy): Eukaryota > Viridiplantae > Streptophyta > Pinopsida > Pinales > Pinaceae > Picea > Picea sitchensis. The sequence continues at coordinate 84,003 of SNQJ01S0002402.1, read as the reverse complement.
ATATTTTACTAAATTTTCCTTGGACAAGGAACTTTTTGCAATTAAGATATTTGGTGACTCTCTTATGGTTATCATGTGGATTCTTAAATAGGTGTAGGTTCAAAATATTGAACTGTTGGTTGTAATGAAATAGGTGAAGGACAAAGTGACAACTTTCCAAGATATCATATTTTCACATATTTTTTGTGAGCAAAAGAAAGTGATAAATAAACTCTCAACGGAAGGTCTGGTTTTTATGGAGAATACCTATTTCCTTGCAGAATTTCGCAAAGGGCATTGTATTGTTAGAATACATGATAGGTTGTAGGCATTTTAATGAGACTTTTTTTATTTTGGATATGTAGTTTTCTTTCAAAGGGTTTGACAGTTACTATGATGTTAGTGGATAGTTTTTTTTGTTGTATTATGTCAACGTCATATTGTCTTTGAAAATTTTTAGAGTCTTGATTAGCTCAATTTTTTGTTCCTTCAAGGCCATTCTCTCTGGGACACACATGGTCTTCATTGAGAATTTATATATGTTAATGTCATACTATCTTTAGTAGTATTTTAGAGTCTTGATTAGCTCAAATTTTGGTATTTCAAGGTACTCCTCTTTGTGGTACACCTAGTTAGTGCATTGAGCACCTCGTGATCGTATTTTATATTCTAATTGAATAAAAAAAATATTTTTTCCTTGGGAAAAGTTATATATATATGATAGAAATAATAAAAGGACAAATCGAGGAGCCCTAAGGTAACCCTAGCTCATTGCCTCCTTCCCACCAAAGATCAAGTTTGTGGCAGGCGACGGAGGCTAGTAGGAGCAGTGATCAGCTAATATGGTGGGACCCCAAGAGAACTCCCTACTGTCACCTATACGGAGGCATTTGGAGGAAGTAGGAGATATTTTGGAATATTCACAAGATCCATTGGAGGGGGGAAGTATTTGGAAATCACCAGTTGTCATTCAATATCTCTTCCCGTAAGAGCGGTTTATTCCTGATCCTGAGAACGTGGGTGGGCAAGCGACTTGTGTTTATACCCCTATCGGCCTAGCATATGTGGAGGGAGCCATTTGGCCAAGGTTTAACTCTTCACCTTTGGAGGTTTCTCAAGGTCGAGGATTGGAAGTAGGTTTGGGTTTCTTTGGTTCAGATCAGTCGCATCTAGGTGAGGGTTTTCCTCTTAGTGGAAACATCAATATCTCTATGGGATTTGACCCACATCCCCCATCAATCTGGTCGAAGAATGTTCTAGGTTTTGGATCGAATTTCGTCAAGGGTTCAGGGGCCCCAGATCTTTTCTTTCTTGGGTCAATACCGACATCGAACCTTTTTGGTGGGCACTCTCCTGGTTTCTATTCTCCCACAAAGAAACAAATGTGTTTTCCACAAGTAAGTGGTGGATCCTGAGGGTCGACAACATTTCTCGATTCTATGTTGGTATCATCGGGCCCAATCATTAGGGTCTTAGGAGACGTTGTCCCTGCAAACATTCTGGAAGGAAGGGATGTGGAGGGAGAGCCTCTGGTGTGAGTAGAAGCTTCGTCTTTGTCAAAGCATTCCTCCCCAAGGTGTAAGAAAAATAAGAGAGTAAGATCGTGAGGGGAGGCAAATTGGTCCTAGGGATTGATATTTTAGAGCCTTAGGTTGTGGATATCGCAGATTCTATGTTGATGGGTATGGATCGGGGATGACATTCCAATGTCAAATTATTAAAGGAATGGTAAGATGACACCTAGTCGATGACCCTGAGTAAGCTCCCATCTGTTCGTACCCTTCCATGGGATTGATTTTGCTTTAATTTTATGTCTGCGGCTAAGGCAGATTGGATTTTGAAGTAGCCATGGAGATTCAACTCCACTCCTATCATTCTTAAAAAATGAACGCCCATGTTTGATGCCAGCAAGGAGCAAATGGATGTAACTCTTATTTGGGTTAGGCTTTTAGGCCTACCCATGGAATAATGGTCCGAGAAAAGTTTTATAGAGTTGGGGAATACTTTGGGTTCCTACTTGGACACATATATGTCTTTCCTTGAAACATGAGAGATGTCGGTGGAAAGTATTTTGGCATCCCTTGACATAAGGGAGGGATTGCTTGAAATGTTGGAAATTGTCTCTGGAGACAAATCTTTAAAATAGAAATTATAGGACAAAGGGGTGGCATTATGCAGTAGAACATGTCATCAGTATGGTCATAATGAAAACGAGTATAATTTTCCACTCCATGGGAGGTCATTGGGGTCATGTTCTCTCTCGTCAAGAAAGTGACCAGTGTCACAAAGAGATGAGATTTATGGACATTCAGTGGGGGGTAAGGAGAAACTTCCCATTTCTTCATCTAGGGAACTATTAGTAGGTGAAATCAAATCAGGGGCTATCTCATTGGTCTATTTGATTCTAGAAGGGCTCAATGAATCTACAAATCCAAACAATCCATCGGTCATGGAGCTATAGCGGGAAAAAGTGGCACATTTGGGTAAGAATTTGATTATGCATCCCACAATCAACATTTTAATTAATAATTTCTCTCTCATTGACAAAGATTGGGTGGAATCTCTAAAAAAACTCTCATTTTCCTCGAAGGAGGTTTTGTGGTCAACACTCTTGGGGAAAGGCTCCTCTTTATCCCATGTCCCCTTGGATCCCTTGTCGACTTCTTCCTCTGCACTGAAAATTTATGAGGAATATGTGACTTCGATGGACTCGGAAGAGGAGGCTATTTCCTATCATCTCATAACTCGGTCTATACCCTCTTCCTCCATCCTTTCTAGGAAATTTGAGGGTCTTGGCCTCAACCCTACACATGTCTAAGGGGGTTTGAGTCGGGGAAGGAAATATTACTTTTTCAAATCCCAGAAATGGGCTCTTGCTGATCTCACAGCAGGAAAGAAGGTATCCATAAAAGGGGCACTTAGACCATCGTCAACCCCAGTAGGGGTTCCCCATGAAATTTCTCTCCCTAAATTGCAGGGGTGTGGCAACACTATATAAAAAAAGATCACCCTCAAAAGGTTGGTTGAATCCAATCAACTCGACCTTATTTGTTTCCAGTAAACTATGGCAAAAGGATCTGATGTTATTATTGTTAGAATATGAAATATGTGTGCTCATTTTACCATTGAAAATACCCTTGTCACCCAACCATAGGCCAAAGCCACCCTCCGAGCACCTTAACCTTGACAGAGAATCACTTTGGAAGTAAACCCTAGGCTAGATAGAAAAACAAAGGGTAGTGCACCTTTCCCCAAGGATAGAACATCAACAAAGGTTGATCAGATGTTCCAAACCTTAGCCAAGAGATAGTCCAATCCAAAATGTAATTGCTAGTTGCAGTGGCTGCACCAGCAACTCTCCTCCAAACCTGCGCAAAAGACTGCAACTGCACTGCACAGAACTGGCTCTTTGCAACTGCTGAGATGTGTCAAATGAGAGACTGGCGCCCTATATTTATAGTGGTTCTGGCAGACTTACTGGGGCCGACTTCTCCTTCTGGGTACCTTTCTGTTCAGTATATTATTATTATTTATGTCTGACTTCTTCTCTTGGAGGCTAATAACCTAATACAAATTATCTTCTTGAGCTGACAAGTCTTCTAGGGTTATTAGCCAACTTATTAGGGTTTCTTATTTCTTCTCGGAGTATTCTATTCTCATCAGGTTCACACATGGAGGTAAATACCTCCTACAGCTACCATAATATCAACACTCCCTCCTAGCTAGGGAGGTATTACAGGTAATGGTCTTGAGCACAAAAACATACCATTCACCCGGTAGCATCAACATAGTTG
>SNQJ01S0002402.1:59771-73491 GCA_010110895.2 Picea sitchensis | reverse complement strand
GGGGGCAGGGGGGGGTCCAAAATCGGAGATAATTTATGCGCACATCTGGATGGCTCAAGCTTCAGTGCCTAGATCTACAGTCTATATTGGATTCCGAACCCCCCGTCCATTCTTCTTTTAACGAAGGGGGGGGGTCTGGAATGTGTTTTAAAGATCACGCACAGATCTGTGGTCGAAAGGAAAGCACGCAGATCAACGGCTCGTGGTATTTTTCAGACCCCCCCCCGATCGATCTACCTTTAATGGTGGGGGGCGGGGGGGGTCCGGAATGGAATTTTACTCTGGTGGGCCCCCTATCTATACGTGGCATGAATCCATTGGTCCCAAATCCCACCGCCTATTACTGTCTGACATACCTCATCACCTCATGATGTCATCATCCACCTTTTCCATAAGAGCCACCTCCCATAACTCTGTCAGTCTTCCTCCCTCGTTCACTCATGGCAAGTCCCTTCACCATGGTCTTTTCCCCCAATCAATAAATGCCATGTCACTCAATTGTATGCTTCAATCATTGTCACCTACCATCTCATGCTCTAAATGACCCGTTGGCCATTTATTACTGGCTAATTTATCCGTTAACCAGCTGACCTGTTTCCCGCGCCCAACGGATACCCGTTTACTCAAAACTACCCTCACCTTTCACTTCCTCACCATTTACCCAGTCATCGCACCAAATAATTTTCCCCATTTTCCTCTCCGTTACAGTCAGTTGCCCACATCTACAGTCGCCCCCGCTAACCTTTGTTTTATTTGCAGGTATTGTTACAGTGATGGCACCAAAGTCAAAGAGAACAGAAGGTGAAGAGAATATTTTTCTCCCACCTCCTGTCGACCTCGACAGGATTCCTCTGGCTGACAAAGACTACTTAATCACAGACACAAGATGTGATTTCGATTTTGCAGACCTACAGTCATGGCTTAAAGAAGTTTTCCTAGACCAGAGTGATGAAATTGGGCTCTGGGAATCCAACCTACCTTTGTATCTTTTCCCCCAGAATTCTCCCTCAAGTGCCAAGCCCATTATATCCCCGAAAAAAGAGCCATTATGTCCTCGTCTAGGGAAATTCTTTTCCTCATCACACCAGAAACCATCGACCAAATGATGTAGATATCTCGAGTCGACTCTGCCTCACCTTTTAACCTAGAAATTATCACAGATCTCTACCAGAAGCTGTCGTTTCCTCAAAGAGCTCAGATTTTTGAGTTTTTTCTTCCACAATCTGCTCAGCTCCCCATTACAAACCCCCCTTATCTTTCCTCCCTGTTCTCAATAAAATGAAACCAAGTCATCATGTCATTATGCGCCTTGCTTGGTTATTTTTCAGATCAATGGGTAGATGAACCCATTTTGGGATTTCTGTCTATTTTCTCCACCGATGAGAAACCCACTACACAGTTCGACTACAGTACGTTCCTGGTGGACAACATTCACGAACAATTTGTAAATTTCACCACAGAAGGTATGTTCAGGTATTCTGCAATACTGGCATACCTGTTCGTTTTCTTCCAAGCGGAAAAATTTTCTTTTTCTATGCAAAAGATGGATGAGGATGGTAGACCACAGGTGGTAACAGCATGGACGTCTCTGCTCAGACATAACTCCGTAGAATTCAGTTTCAAGCAGTTCATTGAGCAGTTCTACCACCCAGTGGTGAGTATGCTTAGCGGCAGACCCGAACCCAGAATTAATGAGGAAATTCAGAGGATTCTACATCTCTCAGACCTTACAAAGACTGGTGATTGGTACCTATACCAAAATCATACTGAGATCAGAGTCTATGGGTGTGAGATGGCCCCATATAAACTACCCAAGTACTTACCTGTTAGAATTTTCTCCCTGGAATACATAAGGCAGATGATAAACTCAGACGACATACATTTTGTGTCTTTGAATAAGAAGCAGTAGCTCAGAATCAAAGGGCAGATTGGGTATTTCATCTGCAACAGTCGAGGTGCCGGGGAGGAAGCAGATAGACTGCTAAAAGAAATGAAGTTTTTTGTCAGTTTCACGTGGCACTATGATCTGTGCGGGATAATTTCCGAGATGAGAATCAAAAATAAGAATATCTCATATATTCACATATCTAGACCTGAGGTAGAGAAGTTTGCAAACCAGACAGAATGGGAGCCTAACACACTGGTTGAGGCAGAACAACAGGACCCTTCGGTTGTTGTTTCACAGACGACTAGGCCACAGGCTCCAAAGGAGAAAAGGCCCAGGAAGGACACTTCACCTTTTGTCACTGAAGTATCATCTGAGTTCTGATTGCACATAAAAAAGGCCAAAAACTACTCAGGCTCCTGACATGGCTAGAGAAAAGACAATTCCATCCACTACAATGACGGAGGTGGATCGGTCACTCCTTATTACAAGAAGCAAGCAGATCATAACCTCAGCATTGCCAAAGAAGCCTACATATACTCCACCAGTCAACTAGCCAGGCAAAACAGGACCAAAGCTGAGTATCTTTGAGAAATACGATTTGATCAAGAAAAGGAATCAGACGTTGACCAGCAGCACATATACTCAGTTTTGGAAGCAAATGTCAACTGCACAACACAGACTATTATCGGCATTCGACACTGAGAAGGGCAGAATGCACATGTCATTTATCCAAGAACAGGTGCCAGACCCAAAGGTAATCACCAACTACAAAAGGGCCACTTTCAAATTCCAAACTAAGGATGTGCATCCAGCTGATCAAATGGATCTGCACAAGCAAACTGGAGAAATAGTTTTCTCCATGTTGGCACATGCTTCCACGGCTACCTCCAAGTTACAAGTGTCTCTGAATAATGTCCAGAATCAGTTGAAGTTGGAAAAAATATCATCCTTTGCCAAGGATAACAGGATTAAGACGTTGGAGGAACAGGTCCTCAAGATCGGATATGATCCCTCGAATGTGAAAGCAGTCGAGGAGATGATCAAGAATAAAAATGCCAACATAGCATCTCTGAGGAAACAATTGAAGCTGCCACAATAGTAGACTCTCAAGCAAAGGAAATGGTGGAGACAGAAGGAGAAGAAGATGAGATGCTTAAATTGATCATGGAGCAGAATGCACAATTGAAGGAAATGGAAGCTGAAATGGAGAAACTAGTGAAAGAGAAAGAGCAGTCAAAACCCATGGAAGTCATTCCATTGAGTGMAATTCCACTCTYAGGAGTGAGCACAGTGTCACTAGCAGAAATTCCATCRGCAAATCCACTGACGTCTCTGGAAAATACTATTGAACTGGCTAAATCTATGAAAGAGATGAATCTACAAGAAACAGAGATTAGCAGGCTCAAAAAGGAGATTGAGAAGTTCTAGGAACTCAAATATTCTTACCAAACTAGCTACTCCAAGGAAAAACAATTATCAAACCGGCTCAAACAAGAGTTACAACAGCTTCGGAAGCAAACAGTGGCGGGCAAAACACTAGTCGAAGTTAAAGAAAGTGTCTAGACAGACATCACCAAGTCTATGAATGAAATATGCCCAATGATATAAATTATGTTTGAGAAAAATGAATTGGTACAAAGAAGTAAACAAGCCATCGAGAAGATTAGATCAGAACTGGGAGAGATGCCCATAGAGGCTAATGAAATCATCAAATTCATGAATTCTAAAACCAGAGAGGAGCTGGAAGATCTCAGAATTGAGGATAGAACAGAGACCATCCTTGAGGTCAAGAGAGTCCTGACCAACAGAGGACTGATGTTACAGTTAGAAGAAAAGGTTCAGGCTATGGACCTAGGGGTGCAAAGGTTTTTCAGCAAGATTGAGGCTCTACAAAAGAAGGGTCTTCCTAGTTTGAAGGTGATAAATGACAAATTGATGATGCTCCCCGACTACAAAAAGAGACTAGCCGCTATGGCTAAGGATAGTTCAAAATTTTCAGGAATACAAGGTAGTATCACTGGCAAAGCATTCCTAGATTCTCTACAGTTGGACACCAGCATACAACATGAGATCTAGTACATCTTCATCATCAAGCCAACTTTTTCTAAGTACACAAAGATGGACCAAGTCTACCGAAGGTTACTCAAAGTCATCGTTTCTAGTCATCTTCGATGGGAAGAGATTTTCAATCTGATCGAGTAGTCGATGAGTTCTCCCAGCCCAGTCAGCTATCCAGTCAGACAAGGTCATGCAGAGGCCTCACCAACGGTTCACCCAGAAAACAGCATGAAACTTCGACACATCATCAAACAGTTTCCTACATTTTTGTAGTCTGTTAAGTTAGTTAAGCTAAAAATAGATTTACCATGTTCTGATCTTTAATGGCAGGATCGTTTGTAATTTTGGTTATAAATACTTCACTTTTCGAAGTATTGAGGGTTGATCTTTATGCCCTGAAAGCTTCCAGACTGTAATATTTTTGAAGAGATCTTCCATTAATACAAAGAGGCATTTCCACAGGATTCTTGCATGTGCTCATTGGTGATGTTTTCCTTTCTAAGTTAAATGTTATTCTCGCTTAGTTATCGCACTGTTTTCTAAATCCAATCTTTGAAAGTAACAAAAGTTTCAGGATTTATCTTTGTATACCCTGTTTCTAACTTTAAAGGATTTTAGTGTTGCATCTTCTGATTTTACGATAAAGAAATTCTTAACTGCTTCTTTGTTGTAATTGAAATTCTCGCCTTTTTCTACTATTCCTCATTTTTGCTACTAAAAGAATCCAGCGATTACATTATCTCGCCCTGTGAAAGGTTTCTTCGTTTTCTGGTTTAGATTTTATTTCACAATACAGACCCCATAGCCCAATGGAAGTGTAAATCTCTCTCAGCCAACCCAACGAAAATGACAACAAACGAAACAACATATTCTATTTACCTAGCCTATTATTTAAAATTTGAAACATATCTAAATCATACAGAGAGATCCCTCTCTGAAGCTGGTAGGGCTAGATCCCATCTTTGAAGTGGTTTGATAAAGTTACCTTCGTAGATTTCATCTTTTCTAACAACCTCTAGGAAATTTACAGAGCATTAACAACTTCCACCACATTTTTGGTCCTTATTAATGGGGCAACTTCTCCCTTTTTTCATGAGGAAAGAGACCTTTGGCAAGGATTTCCCCTGTCACCTCTTCTTTTTCTTATGTTCATAGAAGATCTTAGTCGAGAATTGGATGATATGAAATTCTATGGGTTGTTTTATGGTATTCTTATCTCTCATACGTTGTCCTTGTCCCGCCTTATCTTTGTGGATGATGTACTACTCTTCTGCGATGGTCAAAGGGACGATGAAAAAAATATATCCAATGTATTATCTCTCTTTACCAAAGCAACGGGAATGATAATCAATGAAAGAAAGTCCACTCTCTCGGTAAGTAATATGGTAGAAGAGGAGATTCTCTTATATCAACTCCTTTTTCCTTTTGAAGTTAAGGACATTGATTTGGGACTAAAATATTTGGGGTTTCAGCTGAAGCCAAACTACTATCTAAAATCGGATTGTTCCTAGCTAATAGACAAATTGGAAAAGAGACCGAAGTCATGGATTTTTAGATGGATTTCCAGAGCATGAAGATTGGTCCTGGTCAAACCAATTTTGGAAGCCATACCTATGTACTAGATGTTTTTATCCTCGATTCCAAAAGGGGTGTTGGAAAAACTTCAAAGGATTTGTTTAAAGCTTTTTTGGGCTAGCTCGTAGGACAAATTTGTATTTCGCTGAATTAAATGGGAATCTTTGGAGATCCCAAAAGCTTTAGGGGGTTGGGGACTTAAAAACATATTTTGATTCTTTAAAGCTCTTGTAACAAAGTCATGTTGGAAAATAATTTCTACAGAAATTATGTGGACTAATGTAGAAATACAAAAATACATCCACCTGGAAGCTACTCTAGATTGGATTAGGAACCTCGAGAAAAAGTCATCATCCTACTCAATTATTTGGAAGGTCGTAACCATTGCTTTTGCAGTAGTGAGTGTTACATATTATTTTGGTCATCTTAGTGATCCATTGACAACATGTGTTCATGTTCCCAAAAAGAGCCTTTCTTCAGGAGGAAAGTGATTGACTTTCTCTTATCAAAAACCTTGTCAAGGAGGTTCGTCGCAGGCTACACCATAAGCAGGGTGTGATGATGCCTGGTCGTCGCCCTCTTCCCTAAATCTAGATTGGGACGTCTCCGCAAGTTTCCCTAAATATAGGTGAGGTGGCATCTGTATGGTTGGGATCTTACTCGCTTCTATGATTTGGTGGGATCATCCTAATCTCTTTAACCATCTCTCTCTCCCTTATATAAAGAGGGATCTCTCATGGAAAAGGTTAAGCACATAAGGTTGAATAAGCTAAGATTGCATGGAGATTTTTCCATTGGATCATCCTTGAGAATCGCATTTCAGTTCATTAAGTCATTGTGGATATTCTTCATTCAAGATTGGAGAAAGTGTGTGTTGGAGAAAAGGGTCATCGGAAGGGGACCTTGCAACATCAAGGCTTTGGTTGTAATCTCCACTTTCATTATTAAATAATACAGTGATATGTTTCTTTCCCATAAAAATTATCTTGTTTTTTTTTATGATTCCTTGATCACATACATAGGTTCTCGTTGAGTATATTATTGCTTTCACTTTGGTTGGCTTGTGTTCCCTTGCAAATCCAATATCACATGAGCACTAGAGTGGAGCTAGGATGACAACGGAAAGAGAAAGCGATATTTAAACGGTATGTTTCCCATCTCTTGCTAGATAGTAAACTCAATGATTAGAGCTTAGGTAAAGCGTCATGTTATGTTCTGTTTTGTTCTAGATCTAGGTGGATCTAGGGAGATTTTTTTACGTCCGCATTTACCGATAAGTCCCATAAACAAATTGGCAACCATACTTGGGATACGAACTCATTTTGATTTTTTTCTTCCCATTTTCCTTTAGCTTGCCTTATTCTGGTAAATTTCATTCTCTGAGTTTGTGAGTGATCCATTTAGACTGCCTGGGTTTAGAAGTTCCTTTGGATTTTTTGCCTTTCTTCCAAATTTTTCAAATTTGCAGAGATCGTCGCATTGTACCTCATTGTCAGCCTGCAAAGACCCTGAGACGTCGCTCTCTGCTTAGCCAATCCAGTGCAGTGACATCACACTATTCTTTGCCAGTGGCCTGTGACGACCTTAGCTCATCGCTCTATGTCTTATACCCAGCCTGCGACGAATCCCATAGGTTTTGATGCAGTGAGTCATTTTTCCTTTTACCACCCAGATTTTCCTTAGTATCCTGGGGTGAACTTTCTATGCCCATGATTGATTGATTCCTCAATTTGAAGCTTGCTTGTGATTGGTTTTCAGTGATTGAAAGTCTTTCTTTGCATTTTGAAAGTTTTTTTCTTTTTCTCATTGTCACAAGGATATAATCTCATATCCTTATCTAATTTCTTGTTTGACGAAGAGTCTTTGGTTTGTTCTGAGTTTTGGATTCATTTTGTTTTTCAGATTGGTTGTTGATTAAGAAACACTTTTTGCTTGCTTATGTCAAGAGTGTTTCTTGTGTTTTTCACTTTTGTCTACATTACGAATTTGATTTGGGAATTGTGTTGAGAATGTCTTGATTTTCCTGGATTACGTTTTCCTTCCGTTATCACATATTTGATTTTGTCTTGGAAAGGAAGAATTGAATTCATTTATTCTTTTTAGGTAATCCCTTATACAAAAAAATTTACATTCGAAATATTTGTAAAGAGAATAAATTGGAAAAATTTTAGTTCATGATTGTTTGGAATTGTGCTCATTCGGAATTAAGGAATTGCAATTAGTAGCTTGTTGTACTTCAAAATAAATACCTTCTCCCTACTATAACTAGAGTTCATTGAATTTAAAATTGCACATTCATCTCTTTTTCCATTTTATTAGGTCAAGGTCACAACATCAACAGTTTCACTTCCATCTCCCTTTTTGAGTAAGCAACAACCTCTAAAACACAACGTAAATTTAAAATTTATTAGTAACTTTTATTTTCTGGGGATATTTTTCACCAACATTAGCTAGGATAGTGCTTTGGAATAGGTTGTAAGGCACACTCTCCAAAGAATAAAAACACACAATAGTATCTTGTGATAGGGAGAGTTATAATCCAATTGCTACATTTTTTCCTGGGAAGACCTTCTCACACAAGGGTCAAACCTGAGGTCGCATTAAGACTAGCAGAGTTACTCACCCTGCTTTGTTGGTCTTGGTGTAGAGATTGCGCGTATTATGGGGGTTGCTTGAAGGTATACCCACAACTATGAGTGGAAGTCTTTCGAGTTGATTTCGGGCTAGATACCCTGCCTTTGTGCCTGGATTGGACTGTCGATTGTTTCCCCACGCATTACTATTTTTTTTGGTAACCTTGGTAGCCTATCTCTCTCGGGTATTTACACGAGATGACTATGGAGGGGAAAATCTTCACGGTACCTGGGATCGACGTTGGCCAAACTCACTCAGGCTCCTTGGAGGGTATACCCACGATTATGTGTGGGAGCTTGCACCAGGGTGTAAGTCCGTTAACTAGGTCGTCAACGTAACTTTTCCACCCTCTTATCCCAGCCCCTTCTTGTCTTGATTTCATGACATTGTATTTCATCACCAAATAGTGACTTCGGAATAAGAAGGTTTGTTTGCTTGGTTTGATCCCTAGATTTTATTAGTGAGTGTTGTTTGTTTCCTCTAGTCGGCCATAGATTTTCTTCGTTCTCTACTTGGCTATAGCAACATCGGCCTTTGTCATTTGCGTAGGATGCAAGGGATACCCTCGGAAGATCTAGAAGGTTACCAATATTTTCCTCCTAACTCACCAGAAGGCTCTGCAGAGGAAGTAGTCAACAACGAAGTAGCTTCTAAGGTTGGAAGCACACACTCTTTAGAAGGGYTTTGAATTGTTTCATACTCTTTAGAGGCATTCAGACTTCCCCCTCTTAGACCAGATGCATGTATACTTAGGATGAACTCATCCRGGGAAATTGTTGTTGTTGACAACACTGAAGTACCTACCGGACCTAAYGTAGGATCTGGAGTAGAGAATCCACTTTTTCAAAGTGAACCATTTAGGACCCCAGCTCACACTATTGGAACTTCTAATTTTGGTTATATTCCTTTGACAGTATGTGATCCGTACGGTAACCTAGGAGCAAGCCCTGATCGACCTATGGCATCACAAGTGCCTGAGACGTATGTTACCTATATGGTACCTTTAGACCATTTTATTGGTACTACCAGTAACTTCACCACCATTCCAGACCAGTTGTTGATTGGTTCTGACTCGATTCCTACTCTCCATATGGCCCATTCTACTATGGTCCCACAAGCTACCATGATTCCTACTGGAAATGTGGTTATCTCCCAAGCTCCAATTGGGACACCACATCCACCTAGATCGAATCTGTCACTTCCCCCTGGATATAGAGATATGAATACTTACGTTTCTACCTCTACCCAGGTTCCATTTGGAGTTTCTAGACTTTTTGTTCCTCCTGGGTATAATGTTGTTGTTGTTTTTGTCCCTACACGTGCCCAGGTTCTCTCCGGAGGGTCTTATGTTCCTCCTCCACCTCCGCTTGGAGGATCTGGCCCTGGTGGCTCTAATCCGCTTGGAGGCACCAGTCTTTCTATCACTTCTGGTTTCTAGATTCCTGTTGGAGGTCAACCTCAATTTGGGGGACAAACTCAGATTGGGGCACAACCTCATATTGGAGCACAACCTCAACTTGGGGGGAAACCTCGGGTTGGAGTCCATAACCCACTTTGTGGAAAGAACACACCTGTGGTACAATATCTACCTTGGCATCTTCCTTTTCAAGGAAACCTACAATCATCTAGGGGGAAACATCCTCAAGTTAATTCTTTTGTACCCCCTAATCTTGGTCAACCGTATCCAGGTTCTTTGAATCCCGCTTGGGGTCTAAACGTTCAATCTAGTGTTCCTTTCCAAGGGAACATCTATAATCAACCCAAACCTATGGGTTATGTGTCTCAAAATTCTCCACAACCAAATCTTTCAGGACTGCCTCCTTATTTGCAGACTTCTTATGGTCCTATTGGTATACCTACAGGGCTTCCCCCTCAAAACTACTAGTTTCCACAAGTGAACCGACAGTTGCCTTTCTTGGCCACTTTGGACTTACCTGATCTATCTAGGATTTTGAATGATATTATCTTACATTCTCCTTACTGGCCCGTCATACCGGCCAAGTTACTGTCTGACATTCCTAAATTTGACAGTCAAGCAGGAGAATATTTGAATAATCATGTTATGACTTTTCATATGTGGTGTTCATCCAATTCCTTGATGGATGACTCCGTCAGTTACGACTTTTCCAACGAACTCTCACGGATTCAGTAGAAAAATGGTACATTGAGATACAATGAGGTTTCTTCAATGACTTTAACACCCTAGCCCTGACCTTTTTGACACATTACCAATTACCAATTCGATACGAGACTGGAACAAAAATTTTGAGTTCTTTCAAGCAATCCTTCTCCACTCATATTTCCGATCACATTCATGAGTGGCGAAGAAGAAGACGTTTAATCAAAGTTCCTCTTCTTGATCAACTGTTGGTCGAGTGGTTTACCAAATCACTCATTGGACCTATCTCTCGTGATGTTTCCATGGGTGGTGTTGTCACTAAAGAGCAGGCGATTAGTCATGCTCAATATCTCGATCTTGTTTATTCGCAAACGAGACCACTTTACGATCTAATCCCTGACACTCCTCGTCTGTCTACAAAACCTACTCCAAAACCTCCAACAGCTTCTCATGTTGTTGATGGTGTGATTGGCACCTTCCACGCTGAGACCCAGTTGACGAAATCCAATCACACCAATCCCAAACCTAATAATTCTAATGCACAAAATACTCCTGCTCCTACTCCTTCAACCGGTAAGACTGCCTAAGTTAATTCTGTTCAATCTGCACCTACCGGAAAGAATCAAAATAAAAAGAAAGGGAAGGGTAAGAACAAGGAGGACAAGAATATTAATCCATAATCTGATAAATCCAAAACACAAACCGCTGATGAGAAAGATAAATGTAAGCCTCGTTACCCCTGCTTGATTTGTGGTGACGATCATTACATGAAAGATTGTCTGAGACACGCCAAGGTTACCAAGTTCCTCCAAGGGAGAGGAAAACCTCCTACACCTACAGTTTTGTCACAACCTTTCCCTTCTCAGCAGTAATCCCAATTAGTCATTCATGACCAAGCTTCTCCTTCTACCTCTTCTTATGTCCTTATGTATACTGGTGATTCTAAAAAGAACGAATTTGCAGTCACAACTCAAGCCAAGGATTACTCTCTGTTCAAAGAGAAAGTTGATGATATACCACATTCGTTGGTTCAACCTTCTCCTTCAACTTCACCTCCAAACGGTCCTCTTCATCTTGAAAGACTGGGCCTCAATATAGTCCTTCACCCTCCTCCCAAGGGTGTTGTCTGAAAGTCTACATTCCACCCCCATGCACGTGCTGCCCAAAACTACAGCATTGTAGAAGATCTTGCACAAGCGCCCTCTGCGATGTCAGCTCTCGAAGTCCTTCAAAGTTGCCTAGCTCAATGAAAGGCACTGTTAAAGGCCATTGGTGGAATTGATCCCACGGATACTAATCTCATAATATTTGACTTGGAAGATCACGTTCCAAGGCTTCCTCCTTAGTTATCATTTCAGATCCAAGTTGTTGTTGAAAACAAGAATATCTATAGAACGGTGATTGACAAAGGAGCCTCGACTTGCGTTATGTCCGTTACTTGTTGGAAAGCCTTCGACTCTCCTACCCTCACCGAATCACACAACACACTTAAGGCTTTCAATAGTACAGTCTTTAAATCCTACGGTGTTGTTTCGTGGTTGTCTATTACATTAGAAGGTAAATCATTCAATGTTGAGGTTGAGGTCTTCAATGCACCTCTTGATTATAACCTTTAACTTGGCCATAGCTGGATTAACTCCATGCGTGCAATTGTGTCTACTCTTTTCCATGTGGTACATTTCCCACACCAAGGAAAGGTCGTTATTGTTGACCATCTAGCCTTCTCTAATTCTGATTCTCATACTAGCAATGTTCCCTTTATATCGAAGACACCCTCTGGGTATGAGACTGACAGAGTGGGTCTTTTGAAAGATTCAACTTTGATGGGTACTTTTCCAATCCCACCACCCAATATTCCCCCTCCTTTTGTTGCATCTATTAACATGATATCCACCACCATTCATGAAACCCCTGTGTCATATGACCCATGGGTAGTACCTAGCCCTGGTGATCACCCTAGTTACAGCGACAATATGCCTTTAAGTCTGGTCAAATCCGCTTACCAAGCTATTCAATCGGAAACCCCCTCCTCTCCTTCTCTCTGTGATTCATCTCTTGATATGTTTCGTGTGATCTTTCCTACTGATGAGATGATCATGTCAGTCATGTCTATGGAAGACACTCCCTGGGATGATGGGCATCATCGCTCCATTCTCTTTATAGAATGTGACACCATAGTGAGTTATCAACGGATTTCAACTCTGTCGACCATTGTTGTTGTTTCTTCCATTCCTAAGTCAACGCACGATGTTTTGTACAAAGGGAACTTGAGCAACATTTCACCTACCATCCCTCTCGACACTTCCATTAAACCTGGAGTTGTGGAGAATGTTCATGTCAGGGCCTCATGTTCTACTGATGAGGTTCACACATATACAGTCTTTTTCCAAGAATTTCGCGACGTTTTCACCTGGAGTTATGAAGAGATGTCAAGTATTGATCCTAATATCGTTGTGCACGAGATTAAGACATACCCAGATGCTAAACCTGTTCGGAAATGACTTTGCCCAATACATCCACACAAAGTTGTTGCTATCAAGCTTGAAGTTGAGAAACTTCTTAAAGTTGGCTTTGTTTATCTCGTGGCTTTCACTGATTGGGTAACCAATCTAGTTCCGGTGAATAAGAAACAAGGTACCATCCATGTTTGTGTAGATTATAGGGACATAAACAAGGCATGTCCTAAAGACAATTACCCAACCCCTTTCGTTGACCAGATCGTTGACGACTGTGTTGATAGTGAAATCTTCTCTTTAATGGATGGTTTCTCCAGCTATAATCAAATTAATATTTTACCCGCGGACCAACACAAGACCGCTTTTATTTTCCCTTGGGGAACCTTTGCTTACGGAAAATTACCCTTCAGTCTCAAGAATGTTGGCGTGACTTTTCAGTGCGCTATGTCTTATGCCTTCCATGATATTAAACACATTTTGCAACCCTATCTTGAGGATCTACCAGCGCATTCCATGCATCGCCAAGATCACCCGACACATTTAAGATCCATTTTTGTACGGTGTCATTATTACCGTATCTGCTTGAACCCGCACAAAAGCATTTTTTGTGTGGAGTCCGGCCTACTGTTTGGTTTTATTGTGTCAATACACAGGATTTGAGTAGACCCCTTGAATTTTGAGGCAATCCTTAATCTACCTCCTCCTTCCACTTTACGCCAACTCCAATGTTTGCAAGGGAAGGAAAACTTTTTGCAACGATTCATCCCCAATTATGCTGAATTGACGAAAGGATTCACTCGGCTACTCAAGAAGGGTTATGAGTTTAAATGGGACGATACTACAAACAAAGCCTTTGAAGCTTTGAAACTTGCCTTAACTCATACGCCATTTGTTAAGAACCAAACATCAATATAGCATAGAAAAACCTCAGAAAAAGTACTCAATGCCTTGAAAAAGAGATAATTTTCAGATAATAAGCCTCTTTGAGGG
>SNQJ01S0002402.1:46360-59761 GCA_010110895.2 Picea sitchensis | reverse complement strand
TTATTTCTTATTGCAACCCTATGCAACACATCCTTACCCGACAATTACTAGGGGGAAAGTACTCCAAATGGATAGTGATTCTCAAGGAGTTTGACTTGGAATTCGAACACGCTAAGTCAAAGAAATTCTTAGTTTTCGCCGAATTGATATGTGACCTTCCCTCCACTAAGACAGAAAGTGTGGTAGAGGATTCCTTGCCTGACGAATCCCTTTTTCTGATCAGTTCTGATGACGTATGGTACGGAGATATTATTATCTATCTCCAGACTCAAACTTTTCAGCCCAACCCATCCAATACAGATCGTCTTCATATACGCTATCAAGCTCGACATTACATCATTCTCGGTGATACCCTTTATCGCTGTGGTATTGACTCCATTTTTCGACGATGTATCACTTATGATGAAGCTGAGAAATCTTTGAATGATTGTCACTCTGGAGCATGTGGCAGTCATATGTCTGGGTATGCCACTACCCAAAAGATCTTACGAGTGGGTTATTTTTGGCCTTCTTTGTTCAAGGACTACATCATTGTTGTTCAGAAATGCCATGCTTTCCAAAATTATAATAACAAAATAAGATCTCATCCTGCTCCCTTACACCTTGTAGTTTCCATTGGTCCATTCAATAAATGGGGCATTGACTTCATGATATGTAACCCTCACTCAATCGAGGGGCATGGATATATCATTGTAGTTTTGGATTATTTCACTAAATGGGCCGAGGCGATGCCTACATTTGATAACACCAGGAAAACTGCAACATTGTTCATATTCAATCACATCATTACTCTATTTGGTATCTCTCATGCTATCATTACTAAACACGGTAGTCATTTTCGGAATTTCATGATGTCCAAACTTACTGAAAAGTTGGGTCTTCGCCATGAAAACTCAACCCCCTATTAACCACAGGCCAATGGCCAAGTTGAAGCAATCAATAAATTCATCATTACTATGCTTCGACGGATGATAGGAATTCATATGACAAGCTAGCACACGATGTTTTTCTCAGCATTATGGGCCTACCGAAAATTCGTTAAGTATGTCATGGGATTTACACCTTTCCAATTGGTTTATGGTATTTAGGCTATCTTACCGATTGAATGTGAAATACCGTCTCTGAAAYTGGTCGTTGAACTTCTCCCCAATACCTCTGTCGAAGAAGAACGTCTTATGTATTTGATGCAACTAGACAAAACCCGTCACGATGTCGCCCTAGTTATTCAAACTCAGAAGAAACGTGTTAAAACCCAATACGACAAGCATGTCAAGCCACATGTTTTTTCTGAAGGTGATCTAGTTCTCCTTTATGAACAGGATCATCATTTTCTAGGGGCCGGCAAGTTCAAGGCCATGTGGCGAGGTCCTTACATTGTCAAACATGTGTTGGAGAAGGGAGCTTATGAGCTAGTTGATTATGATGGAATCCCTTTGAGTGAACCCAGAAATGGGATTTACTTAAAGAAGTATTATGCTTAAGTCATTTTTGCATGAGTGCTTTAACTTTTAGTGTATCATGATCTTGTGTGCTTTTTCATTGTTTGGTTTCGACCTTCAGCTACTTACCTTGAGTTGTGCTTGGTTCCCAAATGTTGGTGTCTTCTCTACCCTACATTGGCTTCGTTGATGGCACTAGTTGCAGCACTCAAAACTTAGCAACTGTTGCTTGGGCAATTATGCACCTACAGATGAAAATATTAGTCTACATGGTGTTTTCCTTGGTCATGCAACTAACAATATCGCGAAATACAGTGCAGTCATCGAATTTTTTATCGACGTTGTGTCACTTGGAATCCGTCATCTTGGTGTACGACTCGTTTCACAGTTAGTAGTCCTACAGTTCAGTAATGTTTACTCCATTCGAAGTCCTACGTTATTAAGGGTATATTTACAAATTCACCTCTTGGAACGCCATTTTGATTACATTGAATATCAACACATTCCTAGATGTATAAAGAAATTGACAGATGCTTTAGCTAATTATGTGTTAGACAGACATTTGAGAAATTTATAAAATCCAATCACATTTTGTATATAGAACAAGTAAACCGGTAGAAGCCTCATATATATATAACAATAAAAGTGTTACAAAAAGTGTTTTTGTCCAAAGACCAAAATATCAAAAATGTGAAGCACTTGGTTTCATATACAAAAAGAACATCAAGGATGTTGCTCTCTATAACATGTGACTACTCATGCTAACTTGCGGAGCAGTCGACCGATGGAAGCAGACACGCCCATTGTATGGCGATGATAATGCCTTGGGATATCATCGATGGAGGCATCAAGGATGTTCATCGTAAGCCCCTCTAGATTTTGCTCCAGAATCTCGTAGTCAGCTACAGCCACTCCTGCTACATCATCTCTCTCCCATCGCCTCTAGATTGGGTATGAACCTGGAGGTCGGTAAGGTCCCACGTCTGCATCATCAAAAGAGCATTTAATCAGTCATCGGATAAATATCACATAAAAACATTTTATATTAAAAATCACAAAAAATTACAAAAACAAAATGTACTTCTTACCTATGTCCCCCCATTGGGAGCCCTCAGGAAGAACCAAGTCTAGGTCACCTCGGAAGTCTACGTCGGCATAGGCATAGTCATCTACCATAAGCATTTGGGTCCTCAACGAGTCAAAGAAAAAATTATTATATTTGATGATAGGACCAGTCACATGCTGTGCCATGAGGTCAACCCACCTCTTCATTCTTGGATCCTGTGGGGTAGGTATACCCCACTCTACCTGTAAGCGTAAAGATGGGACCCTCTCCAGGAAGAAGGACACCAAAATCGAACCGTATACGAATTGTTTCAGGTCACCATTCCTGCACTTGGTTAGTTTCTTTTTCATGCTTCTAAGAACCTCGTCACACCAGTTGAAAACTCGAGGCTCCATGCATTCCATTGCATACTGGAAGAAGATCTTAATAGCCATATGGGGAGTTGCACTCCCTACCATGCACGTGATAGTGTAAAGGACCATCCGTAGAGGCAAGTCATGGACATCTCCAATAGCGACTTTGTCGCTATGTTTATGAGTACCGGGTACACAATGCTCACTAGTATAGTGACTCATGGGCTCGCCACCTCCCCTGCTACCTGTCAGTTTATCTCGGGCCCCACAGTGAGACAAACCAGTCAAGAAATAGATATCCTCGATATCTATCATCAGAATGTGTGGCCCCACATGGAATGTTTGTTGGTTCATGTCCCACATATGAACCAAGTATTCCAGTAACCTCAACTGGGCCCTCATGCCCTGGATCTTGAAGAATTCTAGCAGTCCACACTACCGGAGGGAATTTACATTCCTGGGTCATTCTCGGCAAAGTAATCTTCCGCCTCATGCTCTCTCTCTCGCCATTCCAACATTCTTACTGTAGAAAACCTGCAATGGAACATAAAAGAGGGATAACCACTTCATCTCTTCTCTGGAAACTCTTTATTGGAAAATGCATCTAAAAATACTTTTTGATTTGCGCATGTCGCAGGCTAGGCCATCCGTACAGTGCGGAGTCGTCGCAGGCTAGCCTAAAGGTCATTTGCGACGACCCTGGGTTGAAGAAGGGCATGATATAGGGCACCTGCGACGACCTCCACGCGCGGGTACCCTTGAAAACTCAACCCAAAAAGTCATTTATAACCAATGAAAAGAAAAACTTGATCCATGAAAAGTTGAAAGAGATGAAAATTAACTGTTCAGCGGAGACCATTCGTCAAATGATCAATTGTGCCTCCCACAATCCGCAGTGAAAGTTTGAGGTAAAATGGGGGTTTTTGGGACAAAGTTTGGGTGGAGTAACAATGAAATAGTAAAAAAGAGTTTTTACCCACTCTTATTACTTTTTACTTTTTCATTTTTATTTTTATATTATTTTATATATATTCCACCTAAACCCTAAAGTTCTAACGACATTGCAAGTGTTTTGTTTTTTGCAGATGAAAAACCTAGGAGTGAAATATTGAACAATGATACGTCTTTTGGTTTGCTTTTATACATTTGTCACATGTACAAATCCTTTTAGAGTTTTTCAAGAAAAACTCTGAGCTTAGGTTTTGTTCCTTCTCATGCTCGTAAATCAATGAGAATGTAACTAAGTATACTTTTGTCATCTTTTCGTACTCGTAATGGTAACACGAAAAATGAAACCTATGGAGTATCCTTTAAGCTCTTTTCACGCTCTGTAAAAACAAAAATATTGACGAGCAACCTTGTTCTTTTCACGCTCGTAAAAGTATTTGAAGAAAACATTTGATGAGAGGTAGGTTATCACTTTTTCGGTCTCATTACATCAACTTATGAAAAAGGAACTTGTGGAGTCTTCTTTAAGTGTTTTTCAGACTCTCTAAACATGAAAAACCCCTGAGTTTTCTCTCTTTGGACTCGTTAAACAACCATCGAAAGACCCACATGGAACCGAACCACTCCTTCTTAGGGTTTGTTAAATGTACTCTGAGGACTCATCTGAAGGATGAGATTACATCAACAAGCATATGGTATCCTCCTCAAGCTTGCATAAAAATAAAGAGGTACTCAATAGAAATGGTGCGAGGGGATTTGGGAAAGAAATTTGTGTCAGCATCCGTGCTAGTGGCAGTAATAGTCGCTCTTGAACATGACACCCCCTTTCGTCATTTGAACATGGGTTGGGAAATCCATTTATCTCTCATTTGACCATCCGCATGTTCGTATGTTGGGTCCTCCTTGAGTCAATGCTGCCAAGACCATTGTCGTTTCGTTCATATGTTCAAGAGAAGTCTAGCCTTAATAAGCCTCCTATCGAGTCGGCCATCTGTAGTTATAAATTTTCTACCATGTCGGCCTTCCCTGTGTCAGTTTCGAATCATTTCACACTCTGATTTATCTCAAATCTGTTACTTATTTCATGTCATTGATGGGGGATACATCAAGGCCCTCCTGTGACGAGTCTTTTCTTTTCGACTTCAACTCATTATCCAAGAACAACACGTAGAAATCATTCAGTGCCTTAAATCATGCATGCCTCAATGGCAGTTTTCTTCGCTTTCAATAGTGGGTTCACATCATTGGACCCTGATTGGAATATTCCCTCAAGTGTTCAACTTCAACTCCTTTATTCACACTCTTTGGATTGTACTGGGGTACCTTGGGAGTCATTGACATCAATGGTGATTTCCCTCGCACTTGTTAATGATTTCCGTTATTGACCAGTAATCAAGTGGTTTCTACCATGTTAGACTTTGGCACCTATAATCGCATGGTCAGATTCGTACTTAGGGACGATGAAAATGAAGGCACTAGATCATACCATTCTAATCCAGGTTGCGATGCAGTATTCATGATTTTTATTGGCGCATTGATCCATTTTGTATGTCTTGTGGCTATGTCCATATTTCAGTCATTTTAGCGCATAGATCCATAGTGTATTATGGGTGGCTATGTTGGTTTCACATTGACATGGATCCATGGTGTATATTTGGTGGCCATGAATCATTTGACATTTTGTAATATGAGTATGGGAATGCCTACCTYGGACAATGGTATATTACTATGTTGATTCTTGAYTGTTTGCAGGTTCCCGAATGATGTGTTCTTTGTTTCCAACACACACATTCTACAAAGTATTTTGGTTGTCGCAAGTTCCAGCCTCATACTTTGGGGGTAATTCTGYTACACATTATTTTGGTCATCTTAGTGATCCATTGACAACATGTGTTCATGTTCCCAAAAAGATCCTTTCTTCAGGAGGAAAGTGACTGACTTTCTCTTATCAAAAACCTTGTCAAGGAGGATCATCGCAGGCTACACCATAAGCAGGGTGCGATGATGCCTGGTCGTCGCCCTCTGCCCTAAAGCTATATTGTGACATTTCTGCAAGCTTCCCTAAAGCTAGGGTGCGACAATGTCAAAAGGCTAAGAAAAGGTTAAGTTTCATGAAAGTTATAGAAGGGGATGTTCTAGAAGGTGAGGTGGTGTCTATATGGTTGGGATCTTACTCGCTTCTCTGATTTAGTGGGATCATCATAATCTCTTTAACCATCTCTCGCTCCCTTATATAAATAGGGATCTCTCATGGAAAAGGTTAAGAATAGAAGGTTGAATAAGCTTAGATTGCATGGAGAGTTATGCATTGGATCATCTTTGAGAATCTCATTTCAGTTCATTAAGTCATTGTGTATCTTCTTCATTCAAGATTGGAGCAAGTGTGTGTTGGAGCAAAGGTCCATCGGAAGGGGACCT
Source organism: Picea sitchensis (assembly GCA_010110895.2). NCBI lineage: Eukaryota > Viridiplantae > Streptophyta > Pinopsida > Pinales > Pinaceae > Picea > Picea sitchensis. The sequence continues at coordinate 53,537 of SNQJ01S0002402.1, read as the reverse complement.
TGCAACATCAAGGCTTTGGTTGTAATCTCCACTTTCATTATTATATAATATAATGATATGTTTCTTTCCCATAAAACTTATCTCGTTTTATTGTATGATTCCTTGATCGCATACATAGGTTCTCGTTGAGTATGTGATTGCTTTCACTTTGGTTAGCTTGTGTTCCCTTGAAGATCCAATATCGCGGGAGCATTGGAGTGGAGCTAGGATGACATCGACAAGAGGCAAAAATATTTAAATGGTATGTTTCCCATCTCTTGCTAGATAGTAAACTCAATGATTAGATCTTAGGGAAAGCGTCATGTTCTATTTTGTTTTGTTCTATATCTAGGTGGATCTAGGGAGATCTGTTTATGTCTTCATTTACCGATAAGTCCCATAACAGTGGGAGAAGGAATATCATGGTGCATTGGAAATTGAACCAAGGTTCAATTAGGGTTGGATCTCTGGAAAGGCAGTGAAGTTCATCATCTCCTCTCACCTGATTTGATCCAAGCTCCACATGCACAAGGGTACTATCATCTAAACTATATTGTTGACCAAGGCTACACCACTATTTGGATCCAAGAGTGGTTAGATTCAACTCAACGAGAACTGGAATGAGAGCTCTCAGCCCAATGGTAAAATTATGTTCTTACTCTTAAATCGGTCCATATTCGTATTATGGATAAGGAGGATGAATTAATTTGCAAATGTCCTCCCCTGTCTATATACACCCCTAAATTGGGATATATTCAACTAAACATTGACCAACATCTTAGGGAACCATTATGGTGGTGGAAAGGTCTTTGGAAATTCCAGTGCCCTCTCAAAGCTAGAATTTTCATGTGGTGTTTAATAGTAAATAAAGTCCCAACTTGGGACAAGATGAAGAACATGCATATTGAAGGGTCTGGATGGTGTGCTGTGTGCAAATCAGAAAGTGAAACAACAATCCACCTTTTTCTTTTCTATCCCTTTGTCAAACAAATATGGCAGGACGTATCATTTGCTATGGGTCAGGATATTAAATGGGAGGGTGAATATGTAGAACTGGCATGGAAAGAATGGGTTTCGAATAGATCAAATCGAAGTGTCAAATCACTTCCTTTGATCTTATGCTAGGGAACATGGATTGGGAAAAAAATCATCCATATTCAAGGAGAAAAATTCAACTCTGTATATACTAGAAATGCAAGGGCTCAGTATTCTCTCCCATTTCCCTTAGGAAAAAGGTGTGTGACCGACTCAGGACATATCTAAGTCTCAGATTGACTCAAACAAACTTTGGGGATTTTTTGACGGGGCCTCACAAAAAAAAAATCAATCATGTGGCGGGGGGGACTACTTTTTTTTTCTGCTAGCCATTTTTTCAAATTATCTATGGGGTTAGGGAAAGGAACAAATAACTATGTGGAACTAATGTCCCTAAAGTTGTTACTACTCTTTGCGGGAGAAACAGGAGTCAAATATAATCCAATCTTTGGGGACTCAATGATAGTCATAAATTGGGCAAGAAAATCTCAGCAGTGTCATATTTTACAACTTCACTTTCTTCTTGAGGATGTCTACAGAATTAGGGATACTTTTGACTTTGTTATTGTCCTACAAGTTTACATAGAGCCAATTGCGAGGCAAATGCATTGTCTAAAGCGGGCCTTCAATTGGGTTTTTGGCAATGGCTTATTAAAGAAGTTAGAGATAGTGATCATTTTGAATATTATCATAGACCATTTATAGAATATCATCCTCCTCGATATAATCTCTCTTGATTAAAATTGTGTTCTATCATTATCAGCTTATGTATCAATATATCTTTGTGATGTAATCTTATATGAACGGATCTATGTAAAATTGTTCTTGATCAGACTATTGGGACTACTCTTTGTATATATTTGTGGGTTTTATGGCTATACATTTCCACCCATGTGGAGTTTTGGGTTGGATTTAAGGCTTGTTGGTACCATTTGGTACTCTTTTTGTTCACTTGTTGGCGGAGAATACATGGCAGCATGTATTCTACAGAATGTAAATTTCTTTTGTCTCCGAATGAAATAAAATTTATGCTTTTTACCGAGGAAAAAACATGATATAAATCATTTATACATACATACATACATATATATAAAGGGTCTTAAAATTTTCTCTTTTTTTCCATGGAAAAAATAAAATAAAGTAAAATTGTTATTTTATTCAAAAGAACAAAATTACATTTAGCAAATGCCTTTCAACATCCAAAATTCATTTTCAAGAGTAAAGTGGATGTTAACATCTAGTCTATAAAATTATTTACATTGAGTATAGTCCAACTTTACAACTATGTATAACCTAAAATTTGACCTTATACGAGAGGATTCCCAAAAATACACAAAACCATAAAAGTTCTTGTATAGTAGAGAAATATTCTAGTCTAATACCCTTATACAAGGTAATATCAAGATATTACAATACACTTACGAAAATCACTCGAAAATACTCGACATACTCCATCCATGAAACCATTTTTAAAGTCGTTAATTGAAAGGAGGATGTGTATATTTAGAAACATGACCAATGTCCTCTTCCTAGATGATCGATTCATCGTAAACCAACTAAACTCCAACCTTTGATAGACTATCATCTATTTGATTCCTATCCCTATACATATGATGAAAATAAATGATATTAAAAACTATAATTATACCATTGATATCATCCAACAAAGGCTATTATATGAAATTTATCATTTCATCTTCCTTCTTCAACCACTTTATAACCAGTAAAGAGTCCCCAAAGATTTGTAGTTTTGTTACACATTTTTATACTGCCAATGTCAGAGTCAGATTTGGAGCCATCGGTTCTACAAAGTTATTTGTACCCTAACCTAATCCAACTTTAAATCTCAAGGAATGAGAGTCTTTCAGAAAAAATATTTCCCTTGCTCAACTAATCAATGGGTCCCCTTGAGAAGCCCCATTAAAGTATTCCTAAGCCCCAAATTTATCAATATTATCCTCTACTATATATTCGACATGCTTATCCTTTTTCATGTGATTGAAACTAGATAATATAATAAGTCCTTGAGTAGCACACTAAAATCAAGGAATGCCTTTGTCCTAAAAAAGGTTGGCATTCCTAGCTATCCATATACCCCACGGTAATATCATGGGAAATGATATAAACCTCTTTGAATTTTCATTTTTCACACCAATCTCTTCAACCTTCCTCATTTGTGGCACCACTATAGACATCCCTCAATCTAGTTAAACCCCCACTTCCTTTTGTACCTAAATAGTATATGTACATGTCATTATAAGATGGTAAATTGATAATTTGATTCTTTATTTTCCTTGCACAAAGGACATCTCGTAGGACCATATTTATTTATTTTCTATAGTATATCCCATGTAATAAGCACCTTGTTATTAATCAACAACTGTTACAAAAATATTCCCCTGCGGATAGGTGAATTTTCCCTTGGATTACAGACCCCTATACTAAGACATAAAATTACATTTGGACGCTACCATTCCTATAGATTCATTTTGTCCATCGAAAAAGACAGAAATAGGGGAAGTATGATGTACCTCGTTTATGATGTTTGTCCAAGCTGCTCCAATCCGCGATCTCCAATCAATACTTGCAATGGAAAACAAGAGACAAATGACTATCTCCTACTCTAATGGATTAGAAAAAATCAATTTATCTATGCAGATTAAGACAGCCATAGACAAGCACATGTAAACACATACTTGAAGGAAATAGGCCAAGTATATTAATGAGAAATTAGAAAGGAAAAATTGCAATCTTCAGATGGTGTTGTAACAGCCTCTCCAAGTCCTCCTCATCCAACCCTTGCTCAAAAGATCCACAATCAAAATAAAAATGCTTTGTTGATTTCTCCCCCTTTTCACCATGGAAATGCCTCCATTTATAGGCTTTGAGAGGCTCAACCACCTTGAGTATATTTGGAATTGGTTGAGGATATGGCTCCATTAATTGTGATATCTTCCTTAGATGTAGCCCTGGAGTCAAATTTGAGCCAAACTAACCCAACCCATCCATAGTTGTCTTTAGAGGAAAGTGATATCTCTTCCAAGATTCCCTCAACCAACTCAGTGATCCCTTAAAGTGGACAAAAAAGCGTTGTTGTGCCCCCTTATTATGGACAAGGAGCACTAGCGCTCCTTATGTATGAGCAGAGGAGTGTTGATCTTTCAAAATGTCACCAAGATGAGTAATTCCCTAGGTAAAATATTGTTTTGACTGTCAAATGATGGGGCTTCTTCTTCTAACATATTTTAGGGGTTGTAGCAAGTGTTTTTATGGTGTCGTTCGAGATGCGACACTTAGGAAAAGTGAATGCGACATTTACAACACTTGTGACAATAAAAGTGTGATACTTGTGACACTTACAACACTTGTGACAATGAAAGTGTGACACTTACAACACTTGTGACAATGAAAGTGCGACACTTACAACACTATCGAAGTGAGGAATTTTGATTTGTAACAGATTGCCTAAAGTCAGAAGAGGAATGTTGATGGCCGAAACACTTTGTAGATTCTTCGAAGCAAGGGTATGGAGTTGGGGAACCTAGTAGCAGCTGCAGACAACCATCAAACAATGTTAATATGTGTTCCATCCCCATGGCAAGCATACATATGCTCGGAATACAAGTGACTCAAAGCACGGCTGCCAATAAATACACTATGGATCCATGATGATGTTGACTAAGGATATGGACACGAAAGATACAATTGGGATCCATCCCTCTATGACCTGACTTAATCATAGCCATGAAAGAATACATAGTGGAGCTATGATGTGATAAAAACATAACCACAATCCAATACAAAGTGAATCTATGTTAAAACATGTATATGAGTCGAATAATCTCCATCAAAAATTGGGTAAAGTGTATATGTTGATGAATACTCAACCCAAGGTCTTCGTCCTGATCCTATAATAGTATCATTATGTCCATGTGAATAGATGATTTAATGTCGAACATGATAGAAACCACTTGATTATCGGTCATTGAGGTATATCGTTAACAAGCACAAGATAAATCACCATTGATGTCGATGACTCTCAAGGTACTTTAAAGTACAATCCAACGAATGTGAATAATGAGCTGAAGTCAAACATTTGTGGAATCAATCGGTCATGGGTCATTAATGTATACCCATTGTCAAATGCGAGGAGGCCTATGATTGAGGCATGCTAGTCCCAAGGTACTGTTGTGTTCCTAAGTCTATATCCCGGATAATTTGTTGAAGTCCATAGGAAAAGACTCGTCAAAGGAGGGCATTGATGTATCCCCCATCAATCGACATGAAACTTGTTACAGGAAAGTGATAAGATATAGTAGATAAAAATGAACTGACATTGGTATGGGAACTAGTAGTATTTTAGATGGCTGACTATTGAGGTTAGGACTTCCCTTGATCACTGAGACATGACATAATACTTGGCAGCATAGACTCGGAGTGGACCAAAACATAATGCGACAAGTGTTGGGGCATTCTTTGGATTGGCCAAAGGAGTAGAAAGACTTATAGGATTGGTTCAGTGCGAAGGAAAATGGATTATCCAAGTGTATGGTGAGGTGAAAATAAGTGTCGTGTCCAAGGGTGACCATAAGAGTTTCCTTAAAAGATCTCAAGAAACTCAACCCACTTCCTTCAATTTTTCCCCCATCCAGATAGATGAGTACCTCTTTTTCGTTTAACAAGCTCGAGGACGGTAACACATGCTTGATATAACTCACCTTCGATAAGTTCCTCTTCCTTTATTTAATGAACTAGAAGAAGTAAGGGTTTGTTCCCAGATGGGTGCTTTAATGTGTAGTTTTGCAAGTCCGGAGAAGAAAACTCGGTTGTTTTTCATGTTTAGGGAGTTTGAAAATAACTTAAATAAAACTCCAAGGGTGTCCTTTTCGTAATTTTAGTCTTTGAGATCCGAAAAAGTATAAAATAATACAACGGAGAACTCTTCTAGCCGAGATTGACTAGAGCACTCATTTTTCATAATTAGTCTATTGGGACCGAAAAAGGGGTAAACTACCGCCCAACATATGACTCTTCATTTTTTAATGAGCTCGAAGTACGACGAAGTTTGCTCAATAGAGTTATGAGGTCATCAAAACATTATGTTCTATATATACCTGCGTAAACAAATCACTCTGGGAAAAACATGATCGAATGGAAAGAAAGAGAGCGTGAATTCAATGATATGGTTGCTTTATAAGACCCTCAAGTGAGGGTAGCTCCTCAAAACTACGGTTTGTTGAAATACTTCAAGCTACAAAACATGAGGAAGGAAATCCTTTTGCTCAAGTATTTGATTGGGCTATGGGACAATGATGAGCAAGTGTTTCGAGTAGGATCTCATATGCTTGAGATCGATAACGAAGATCTGTATTTCCTGACAGGGCTCTTGAAGAGGGGAGCACCCATCATTTTATTTGGACATCGGTCCACACCACTGCCAACAGATGCATGTGTTGCTCTATTAGGGTCCTAACCCGCACATAGGTAGAACAATATATTCGGATGTAATAAAGATCAATATTAATAAGGCTTTGCAATAAAATAGAATAAGTCGAATGTAAGAAGACCTAATAGAAGCTTCTGCTTCTAGAAGGATCTCCCTCTAGATGCTTCTTTTGATAGACATATTTAATATAAATAGGATTCGAGGTTATGAGAACCCTATCTTGGAGATTATTGTAATAGAGCTCTGCTCGACTGGAGGTTGCCCCCTCGAAGAGGCTCGTGAACATTTCTCTCATAATCTAAGTGTTATTTCTGTTGTTATTATTATATCATTTCAGTGTTATTGTGGTGATTATTTTGGTTATATTGTTGTTACTCTACCATTTCTAGCATTTTATTTCTATTTTGCATACTTTTTATATCAGGTATATTACAAGTGGTATCAGAGCACTTTCCTTGGCAGAAATTGTGGGTAAATTTTTTTCAGGGTAGAGAGGTATTTCGACGTCTTTAAGCCACAGAGATCTGTCATTACGCGCATAAACCCGCGGTTGAGGGATTCATACACGCAAAAAATACAAGTGGTTCTTAAGCGCACATCTGTTGGCCACCCTTGCAACCCCTGTTGGTACCCCTTCGAGTGGTAGCGCATCAGACAACACCTGTGTACGAATCGGCCTAGATTTCCTGAAGCCCTCTTTAGATAGACTGATCGGCT
>SNQJ01S0002402.1:35088-46310 GCA_010110895.2 Picea sitchensis | reverse complement strand
CTCTGATATACGTGCGGGGTCCAACAGTAGTACTCGGCCCAATATCAGAGAACTATAGCACAGGGCAAACCTTTGTCTGTAGAACCCTTGAATACCTAACCCTTGGGGACATAAACATAAAAATTAAAATAGACAAGATCTATTGCTGCGCAACTGTGTTCAGGTTGCCAAGTAAATACACATTTCTTTCTGGTTAAGCATTTGGGCATTTCTTCTCTGCAGTATTCTTCAGACCAAAGTATAACTCCGCACCTATAACAAAAAAAAAAAAAGTCTGGAAATTTTTTTACCATTATTTGAGACCTATTCCATTGGATTCATCTCTTCATCCTTATCACATTCATCCATATCATTTTTTGGAAAAAAAAATTACCCCGCCCACCCCTTTTCAGTTTGCCCATCCTCATGGCCATACCCGTAGCCAAGACTTGGAATCTCGCTTCAACACCTTGCAATCTGGTCTCATCGAGACCCAACAAGAAGTGAAACAACTCAATGCCAATGTTGTCGCCATCAATAAGACCATGTAGTCCTCAATGGAGGAAATCAAACAAGATCTCACCACCCAGCTTGGATCTGTCTTTTCGGCACTCTGCACCAAACTGCATATCCCTACAGATAACCCTTCCTCTTCCTCAACTCCACATATTGAAGTTGACCATTCCTCTCATTCCCATAACTTTCAAAACCATCACTTTCAACGTGACCTATGCCTTCCGTGGGTGGATGTGACCAAATTTGATGGCTCGGACCCCACTAGTTGGGTAACCCAAATGGAACATTATTTCTCTTTATACGGAATTACAGATGACTTGGCCAAACTCTGGTATGGTGTTCTCCATCTAGATCAAGAATGTTGGCAATGGTGGCAATGGAGAAAAACTTCTTGTCGAGGGTATATTGCTTGGGCACACTTTGTGGCAGAGCTTTATGAAAGCTTTGACACTGACACCAACCATTTGGGTTGTTTGATAAAGTTGAAACAATTAGGAACAATGCAAGACTTTATGGCTACCTTTGAGCGCCTGGATTTTCGGACAAAGGGCATGTCTGATGCGTTTTTCTGAGAATGTTTTATTAGTGATGTCAAGGATGAGATTTAGGCCCGTGTCCTCATGGCTCGGCCTCAGAGTTGGGTGGAGACTACTAAAAGAGCTAAAGAAGCACAACAGGTTGTATCTTCTCAAAACCGGAAACCCTCCTTTATCCCTCGCCCTAAACCAGTAAATCCCACTACTCCCTCTGCTCCACTAAAGATCCAAAAATTGACCAGGGCTAGAATGGCTGAACGCCAACTCAAAGGACTTTGTTATAATTGTGATGACAAATATTTTCCGAGCCACAAGTGTAAGGAACAAAAGTTGTTTATGGCCATCTCTGAGGATATTTCAGAAGAAGATATTGAAACTCCCCTTGTGTTTAAGTTACCTGAAACACCCGACATAACCCCTCCCTCAGACCCTCCAGAAGTAGAATTGGTCATTTCCCTCGATGCTCTCACTAGCTTCTCTGCTCCCCAAACACTCAAGCTAATCGGTTACATCAAGCATCAGAAATTCATCATTCTGGTTGATAGTGGAAGCACCCATAATTTTATTCATCGCCGCATTTCCCAAGAAACTCATTGCTACATCCATGTCGTCAATCATTTCCAAATCATGATTGCCAATGGTGGCTCCATGAAATGTGGAGGGCGTTGTGAAAATGTGTGTCTCCAAATTGGTGAATACCACCTGAAATCTCATATGTTTTCTATAGACATGGGCGGGTGTGACATTGTGTTGGGTGCAGACTAGCTAAGGACTTTGGGTCCCATTCTCATGGATTTTCAGGAATTAACCATGCAATTTGACCAGGAGGGCCACCAATATAAGTTCCAAGGCATCACCAACAGTTCACCTGAGATCATTAGTTCCCCCCACATGGAAAATCTGCTCAAAAAGGGTCATTCTGGTGTTATGGCTCAACTCCATGCCATCCAAGCAACAGAAACACCCTCGGTGCCGCAAGACCTCCAAGCTATCCTTTCTAAACATCAAGTGGTCTTTTCCACTCCCCAGGGACTCCCTCCTTCACATGTTTTTCATGATAATTCCATTCCCCTTGTACCCAGAATCCTTCCTCCCAATATCCGTCTGTATCATCACCCCTTTTCCCAAAAAAATGAAATTGAGAAAATGGTTTAGGAACTCCTTAATGCAGGCGTTATCCACCCTAGTACGAGCTCCTACTCTTCTCCTGTGGTCATGGTCCTGGAGAAAGAAGGTTCTTGGCGAATGTGTCTTGACTTTCGTGCCCTCAACAAACTTACCATTAAAGACAAATTTCCCATTCCTGTCATTGATGACCTCCTGTATGAACTGACTGGCGCCCAATACTTTACTAAACTTGATCTTCGTTTGGGCTACCACCAGATACGTATGAAAGAGGCAGACATTCCCAAGACTTCCTTTAGAACTCATGAGGGCCACTATGAGTTTTTGGTCATGTCCTTTGGCTTGTGTAATGCCCCCCTCCACCTTCCAAAGCCTCATGATTCATGTCTTTCATCCTTTTCTCTGTCATTTTGTCTTAGTTTTCTTTGATGATATCCTCATCTCTAGCGAGACCTGGACAGAACATCTTGTTCATGCGGATCGAGTTCTCCATCTACTCTCTCAGCACCAACTTTTCCTGAAACAATCTAAATGTGTTTTTGGCGCCTCATAAGTAGAGTACTTGGGTCATATAGTTGGCAAGAACGACGTCAAGGTGGATCCTAAAAAGATTGAAGCTATGCAATACTGGCCTCGCCCAAAGACTCTCAAAAGCTTGCATGGATTTCTGGGCTTAACAGGTTATTATCGCAAGTTTGTTAACAATTACGGAAAGATTGCAGCACCTCTCACTGCTCTCCTCAAAAAGAACTCTTTCACTTGGACTCCAGCTACTGCTCAAGCTTTTCAAACCTTGAAGATGGCCATGTGCACCACTCCTGTCCTGGCCATTCTTGATTTCACAAAGACCTTTATCTTGGAATGTGATGCTTCAGGGAAAGGAATTGGTGTTGTCCTTATGCAAGAGGGTCGGCCTTTGGCCTTTACCAGCAAGCAACTATCTGAAAGAAATCTGGGCAAATCTATCTATGAAAAGGAAATGTTGGTTATTCTGCATGTCGTTGATTTGTGGCGCCCTTATCTATTGGGGAAATGCTTCCAAATTAAGACAGACCATCAAAGCCTCAAGTATTTTTTGGAACAATGCATTTCCTCCCAGGAGCAACAAAAATGGGTAACTAAGCTATTTGGCTATGATTATGAGATCATTTACAAGAAAGGCAATGAAAATGTGGTTGCGGATGCACTTTCCCACAAATATGAAGATGAAGGATCCCTTTTTTCTTTTTCCTTCATTGTACCAGATTACCTCCAAGAATAGCTACAAGATCCCAAAAGTTCACAACTGATCCAACAATTGCAGTCCAGTGCTCCATCTCGCCCAGGGTACTCTTGGCTCCATGATGAGCTTCGATACAAAGGCCGTTTGTATTTAAGTAAACAGTCAAAGCTTAAATCCATGGTACTTTCTAAGCTTCATGCTAGACTGATAGCGGGGCACTCCGGGTTCACCAAAACCTATGACAGGGTCAAACATTATTTTTTCTGGGATGGTATGAAACAGGACATTCGTAATTTTGTCGTTGAATGTGATGTGTGTCAACACAACAAGGGAGAAAAAATCAAATCTCCGGGCACACTACAACCGCTCCCAATTCCACCTGCTATTTGGAAGGACATCTCTATGGATTTTATTATAGGCTTACCCAAATCGGGAAATAAATCAGTCATCATGGTGGTTGTTGATCACCTTTCCAAGTACGCTCATTTCTGCACTCTTCAACACCCATTTACAGAATCCACGGTGGCTCAAATTTTCATGGATCAGATCTTCAAGCTCCATGGCATGCCACACTCTATTGTTTCTAATTGCAACCCCACTTTCACAAGTAATTTTTGGCAAGAACTGTTCAAGCTACAAGGCACCCAATTGCATCTTAGTACAGCTTATCATCCCCAGACTGATGGTCAAACAGAAGTTGTCAACAAGTGTTTGGAAACATATTTGAGGTGTTTTGCCTCTGAAAAACAAAATCAGTGGGCCCAATGGTTACCCCTAGCTGAATGGTTGTACAACACTTCATACCATATAGCTACACGCATGACTCCTTTTGAAGCGGTATATGGATAGAAGCCATCGTTAGTTCTCTCATACTTACCTAGTGTCTCGAAGGTCCAGGCGGTTGACCAAACACTTACAGTTCGAGAGGCTATTCTTTGTACCCTCAAAGAGAATTTGTTCATGGCACAGAATCGCATGAAGCAACAAGCATATCAAGGTTGCTCTAAACGTCAATTTCAAGAAGGGGATCAGGTGTTTCTTTGTCTGCAACCTTACAAGTAGAATTCCCTCAAGGTCGAGCATTGTCAGAAGCTAGCACCCAAATTTTATGGCCCTTATACAGTTCTCAAGCGTGTGGGATAGGTGGCCTATCAGTTAGCTCTGCCCAGTCATTCGAAGCTACATCATGTTTTTCATGTTTCCTGCTTAAAGAAGGTGATCGGAACTAAGTGCCAAATTCAAACCAACCTTTGTATAATGAGGGATATAAATCATTTGTTTTCATCATGTAGGCAAAGGTATGTCACGTCCAGCGGGGATGTCAGCAGTCGGACGTCATGGTGATGTCTAGGCAGTAGCAGAGGCTAGTGTAGGAGTAGAAGGACTCTGTGAGGTGGAGAGGAACCTCTGTGGATTAACCATGGGTGTTCCCTCTATGAGGATACGGGACGTACCTGTCCACCTTTAGAGGCACACAGTCAGGGTGTTGGAAGGCATCAGTCACCTATTGCGAAGAGTGGCCAGAGCAGTTGTGTGCTATGTTGAGCACAATGTAGTGCAGGAAGACGATTAGAGTCTCCTGTCATAGTAGTATTTTATGATGATGTCATGGGCATAATGGCTCAAATTTTTTCCCTGCTATGTACTTTTTTGGATCATGTATTTTGACACACTTTTGATACTTTATATACAGACATATATATATGAGTTTTTCCACGGCTACTTATATTTTTAAATGATGTAATGTTTTAATTTACATGTTTTATGTTTTGAATGCTTATCTATGTGTGATGTGCCAATCCAACATATAATTTGCTAACAAATCTGTAATCGTATTAAGTTCTCTCGATATATGTCTATATTCTAAGAAGTCAAAACATCTCTCTAGATGACGAACCCTTAGATAAAGACGTAGAAAAACTGGATTATGAATAGTGTATTCACGGTTAAGTTGACAGACCACGAGTTGAGAATCAAGGTTGATTATCAATTGAGATATACCTAAAGAAGAAGCTTCAGTTAAAAGTCAAATTATGACATGATATTTTGCAACGTTATTGGTTGCATATATGAGGCAAATTCCTCCTAAACTCACTAACTCACCAAAGTGGTAGATAGCCCAAGCTGCAGAAGCTATCCTCTGGGTATGTCGACTAGCGTTGTCCACAAATTCAAAATAGATAGGAAAGGATGTTGTCATCTACGCATTCAAGCACAAAGCAAAGGATAAGCAGCATAAAAAAAATGGGGCAAAACTCATGCATGCAAAATTAAAGACATACCAAACCAAAACATATAGTACAATAATGTACAAAGCACACGTGCAAGATATTCTATGCATAGTAATTTTTCAAGAAAATCCCATTTTTGGGGCTCACCAAGAGACAATCCATCGTAATCCACTAACTCATAGGCACCTTACGATGTATGGCCCATGCCACATAGGTTCTAACTTACTTGCACCAAGTTTGCCATGATCTTGGTCACAGACTAGGACCAAATCTCCTTCTACGAAAGCGTGAGGTTGAACAAACTTATCGTATTGAGTTTTGATGAGTTTTTTATATCTCTCATTAATGAGAGAAACATCATGACGAGTTTCATCCAAATTTGTTAGATATAAAAACCATTCTTCTTTGGCAGAAGTGTGGGGTAGGAGTTCAACGGTGAGTTTCAGGGATGGAATCTCGCATTCAATTGGCAACACCGCTTCCAACCCATATACCAACTGGAAGGGTGTGAATCCAATGATGGTTTTAACTAAATTCTGATAAGCCCAAAGCATTGAGAAGAGTTGCAAATGCCAAGAAGTTTTGATCACCCCCACCATGCATTGAAGCATGGTCTTCGGGACTTTGTTGATGGATTCAACTTGTCCATTGGCCTGAGGATAGTAAGGGGATGAGTTTTCATGACGAAAACCCAACTTGGTGCACAAATCACCATTCATCTGGTTTTGTAAATGGGATCCGTGATCGGTTACAATAGCTTGTGGGACTCCGAAGAGAGCAATGATGTGATTGAAAACGAAAAGTGTTGCAGTTCGACCATCATTAAGAAATGTAGGCATAGCCTCAGCCCATTTAGTGAAATAATCGACTATGACGATAATATAACCATGCCCCCGACTAAGGTAGGCTTACATTGCATAAAATCAATACTCCATTTTGTAAAGGGGCCAATGGAAACAATTGGATGGAGTGGAGTTGGGTGGGTACGTGCTTTCTTCTGAAAGATTTGACAGGGTGGGCATTTTTTAACGGCCTCAATTAAATCTTTGAATATGAAAGGCCAAAAATAACTGGCACCTAAGATTTTTTGGGTTGTAGCCATCCTAGAAAGATGACCCCCACAAGATTCAAGGTGACATTCATTTAAAAATTGCTCAGCCTCTTCATGGGTTAAGCAACGTCGTAGAACAATATCGATGCCTCGGTGATACAAAGTGTCGCCAACAATAAGGTAGTAATTTGAATGGTGTCTAATTCGATGTCGTTCCTCATGTGAAATACCTATATGGAAGCATTGGGTCTGGATATATAGAAGAATGTCTCCATACCAAAAATTAAACGTACTAATGAGGAATAGTGACTCATCTAGAAGGGAATCACTGGGCTCAGTATCCGCATCAGTATGGGGAAGATCGCAAATTAATTCGGCAAAAACCAACGATTTCTTTTCTTTGGATTTGGAAAACTCGAGATCGGATTCTTGGAGAATGACAATCCATTTGGACTATTTTCCCCCAAGTACTTGACGAGTCAAGATGTGGAACATGGGGTTCGAGTTAGCATTGACCGTGGTAGTGCGAAGTAAAATATAGTGTTGAAACCTTTAGAAAACAATGACTGCCACTAAAGCCAACTTTTCAACATGTGAATAACGGAGTTTAGGACTTGAAAGGCTCTTACTCAAATAGTATATCACATGTACGGTGTCGTCGTCATGCTCTTGTACTAACGCCATGGCAATAGTAGAAGTAGAGGTAGCCAAATAAAGGAGGTAATATCTCGCATAGTTGGGGGGATGTAACAACGGTGTATTCGTTAAAGCATGTTTGATATCATCAAATGAGCATGGAGCAATTTCATCCCAGATAAAAGGGGCATCCTTTTGCAGCAATCTCATGAATCCTTTAGTGATTTCGACATAATTTCATATGAAACGACGTAGAAATTTTTCATTCTCTTTTAAACTTTGAAGTTGAGTAAGATTGTTGGGAGGAGGTAAAGCGAGAATAGATTTGACTTTTAAGGGATCCACTCTAATCCCATCTTTGGGCACTACGAAGCTGAGGAGTCTCCCTAATTCAACAACAAAAATGCATTTATGGGGGTTCAAACATATGTTGTAATACCTACATCTAAGAAAAATTGCTCTTAGATGACCAATACGATCTTTTAGATGATCTGAATGAGTTGACAAGTCATCGAGATACGGTTCAACAATATATTTGATGTCGTGGAAAGGATACGACATAGCCCGCTAAAAAGTGGCTCCAACATTTTTAAGGCCAAACTGTAACGTCCCCCCCGGCCAACCACAGGCTGGAGTGCGCCACTCCAGAGCAACCAGTCATGCTCTGACACCAGTCAATAACATTCCCACCCTTTGGGTTGGGCCATGCTACTCTAGGGAACGCTTCCGTTCCCATACTACGGAACATATAGTAGCATACCCAGTAGTCAACTAAGAAATGCCACATAAATTTACTCTTTAAACTGCATGCAACTAAGACATATACATACAGCACGCTCATGGAAGCTTTACATATAAACATAAACAAACAATTACTTTCTGTAACATACGACTTTTATACTGAAATAACAGTAACTACAGATATGTAGCATTTACAGAGAATTACCCATAAACATATAGGCAATTATAATAACATATATTATAAACTGTAACATAGGCATGTAAATAACAAGCAACATATCATTTCTATCATACAAATGGTACTTATCTTGGAAAGATTGTCACCAATTGTGTATAGACCGTCCACAAACCTCCCAACCATAGACTACACTATTCATCACTCTCAACAGTGAGTCACCTCCGAGCTGGGACTAAACTCCACCCAAGGTAAAGGGTACCTATCCAAGCTAAGGCTCATGGACAATAGGAAAGACTCTGTCTCAGGTTCTCACTCAACTAACAGCCTACAGCCTCTCATTCCCCCCATGCCTATCCCACCCAAGGAAGTGTGCTCCTTCACTGCTCAACAGTCCCTCGGCTGCCCCACTTCCCTTCCAGGGCTTCAGCAACAGGTCAGACTGGAAGTCTCAGAGCATTGTAGCTGCAGTCTAGCACCTTCAAGAATCAATCCCCAACAATTATCTCGCTCAGAGAATTGCTCACGGGCCTGACAACCCACTTCTTCAATCTCGCTCCAAGCTAACCAAGTACACCAACCAAAAAAGGCTATGGAAACAAGATCTGGAATGGTGAAATGGTTGTCTCAAGGATAACGGAATGCATGAGTGAAATGGTCATGGAATCATTGACTGGATAACTGAGTGTGGAGAAAAATCACTGTGAATTCTTTGTGGAAGTCATTGTGCGAATAATGGTCGACGGGTTGTTGGTAAGGTATCCGTGAGAAGTCTCCCAATGAGCTAAGTGCCCCCACGATATCAATGCATGTCCCCAACTTGACACTTGTCATATCAGAAGTTACTTTGGTCCACTTGTCCCCAACTTTAGAACTTAGGATAAAATAATTATCCATACTTTATGTTTTAGGAAATATTAATATAATATTCCCTTGACTTTTGGCCCTCCCTTTCCCTAACTGGTGAAGTTCAGTCCCCCATCTCTTTTATCGTGGTCGATCTGCACACAACAATGTATTTTATATTAATCATGAGTCATGTACAAAGTAGGTGCATTGGCCTTTGACATCTAGGCGTTCTAGCCTAATACCAAAACATAAGCATCCCAGCTTATAATAACCGGCTCACCATACTGAGCGCACCTTAGTTATTGCGCGCGATATCCTGGAATGTACATATTACATCATTTTACTACACAGTTCATGCGTGCACTATGCCACATGGCGTGCATTACCAAATGAGGTTGAAACAGCTCACCAGCTTAAGTACATTCATATTATATTTACAATTGGGTTCGGCCGAGGGATATTACAATACCCTCCCCTTATTTATGCATTGTCCTCAGTGCATCATACGCCCATATATAACAGAATTCTCAAAAATCTTCAAAAAGATGTGGGTATTCTGCCCGCATTGCATCTTCATGTTCCCAAGTAGCATCCTTAGTACCGTACCAGGTCCATTGAACCTTTACAAGCCCTATGGATCGATTCCGAAGCTGTTTGATTTTTCGGTCTAGAATGTGCACCAGATGCACTTGAAAAGCGCCATCTTGTTCCACCTGAATCACATTCCAATCAATAACATGAATAGCATCAGGTATATATTTCTTTAGCAATGATACATGGAAGACATTATGAACAAACATAGATACAGGCAATGCAATCATATAAGCAACTGGACCAATCCTCTCTAGGATTTTAAAAGGCCCACAAAATCTGGCTGCCAACTTGGCGCAGCTTCCCAACTTCAGGGAACTCCTATTAGCTCTCACTTTCAGGAAAACATGATCACCCACTTTGATTTCTCTGTGGTTTATGTTCTTATCGGCATAACTTTTCTGTCTGTCTTGGGCAGCTTTTAAATTCTGCTTAATTTTTGTCATCTGGTCCTCCATTTCCCTGAGCAACTCTGGCCCAACTACTGTCCTATCAACTGGGTTATCCCAACTTACTGGAGTATTGCACTTTCTATCGTAAAGTGATTCAAATTGGCTTATCTTCAATGATGCCTGATACCCATTGTTGTACGTGAATTCTACCAAGTGTAGGTAGTCTTCCCATTTTGATGGTTTGTCCATCACGTACATTCTCAGTATATCTTCTATTACCTTGTTCACCCTTTCTGTCTATCCATCAGACTCGGGATGATAAGTTGTACTAAAGTTCAGATTCATTTTGAATCCTTTGAACAATCCTTTCCAGAAATTCGAGGTGAATTTCGAGTCTCTGTCGAATACAATTGTTTTAGGAATCCCATGCAATTGTGCCACTTCCTTCATGAAAATATCAACAACCTATGCTACCTTGTGCATGGTTTTCAGTGGAATAAAATGGGCAGCTTTCATGAACTTTTCCACCACCACCATGATCGAATCATGCAACTTGCCTATTCTAGGCAATCCTGTAATAAAATCCATTGTCACCATTTCCCACTTCCACTCAGGAATGGTTAAAGGTTGCAGCAACCTTGCTGGGTGCCTATTCTGAACTTTCACTTTTTGGCATTCCATACATCCAGTGATATACTCAGTGATATCTTTATTCATACCTGGCCAAAAGTAATGTCTCTTGATCGTTGCCACAGTTTTCTGATATCCAGGGTGTCCTGCATAAGGAACATTATGCATTTCATGCAAAATCATACGTTTCAGATCCTGGACATTTGGAACAAAAATCTTGTTCCGACGCAACAATATTCCATCTATTTCCAACTTATAAGCATCCACCTTATGAAGCATCTTACCCTGTTGTAGCATTGCTACCAATTCTTTGTATTGCATATCTTCATTTGCAGCCTCCAGAATTTTGATTTTAACATCAGTTTGGTACATGCTAATGGTTGTAGCATGTAACTCATGCACCTTTCTGTTAAGTGCATCAGCCACTTTATTCTCTTTCCCCTTGATATGTTTTATATCAAAGTCATATTCGCTTAGGAATTCTAACCATCTGCTTTTTCTAGCATTTAGATTTGGCTGATCAAATAAATATTTCAGACCATTGTGGT
>SNQJ01S0002402.1:24710-35078 GCA_010110895.2 Picea sitchensis | reverse complement strand
CCATCGAAACTAATCAGTCTAACAATTCAGCAATTCATGAGAATATGCACCATTTCGATTCAACATACACATCAACATTATCACTCCCGGTTTCCTGGTGTTATCACCACGACAATTCTAAATGAGACCCAAGTCTCGAAAACACAGACGCATAGTGCCTTCCGAGATACACTTGTCCAAGAAGGTGGTTCCCCGAAACCACTTTCGCCAAGACATGGTATCACGTGTCTCAACATGTCAAATCCACCACTCGTGGAGCGGGCGATGGCTTAGTCAGATCACCCTGCTTCACTCGTTCGGTACTTCACAGCCATGTGACGTCAATCGAACACCACCATGTAACGAACTCAAAAGCTAATCATTCGAAATGGATTGGTCGAGCATGGCAACCCAACGCTCTTGTACGTCATCCGTCTGCGCTTCATAAATGGAATTCTATAATTACCACTCCCCAAGTATGAAGATATCTGCGTATCCATAACCGAGGTAATCCCTAACTGCTCGACTTTCTTCTCTCTGTAAAAACACCTTTTGGTATCCACAACCTGAGATACATGGACAAGGCTAATCGAGTGAGACTGGTTATTAGAGCAATATGCTAGGCTTTCCTGCGAATAAGGAGGAAAGCATCCTTGCACACATTCTAGCAACTAAGTTTCATACAAGGCCAACTACATACTCGCGGTTTGAAGTCAAGCTAAATCCCACTATAAAATATTTAGTCATCAACAGGGCAGCTGCTAAGAAGAAAAGGAGTAACCGGCATAAGAAGGAGGAATCTATGGTTGAAGCAGTCGAAAGTGTTGGAGAGAATAAACCAGTCTAGTTAGATTCTTCCTTAAAGGCGGCGATCGCTAAGCTGAAGTAATTCTTCAACTAGAATAAGCATGTCTCAGCGAATTTTGAACAGTCGATAGCGGAGGTAAAGAGTACCATAGATGATAGGCATGTTCTTCAAATGACCCTTTTTACAATAGGCTAATTGCTTTCATCACCCTTTTGTAATTTTGTGATTAATACGACTATATAAATACAGAAACGGATTTTAGACTGTTTTATTGCAATTCCTATCTGGTGATGTTATGAATCTTGTTTTCTTTTATAATAAGTTTTTCTTGTAATCTTATATTTTTATTTTCATCTGTCTAAATCGAAGGAAATTAAAACTCGGAATTATTTTTAATTAATGCTTCGATGTGGTTATGTGTTTCTTTTTCTTTTATTATTATGCAATTTAAACTCAGACTCATCGCCTTCCAAGGGACTTCGCGCGCATTAAACTTGACATGTTCATTTATATTTATCGTGCATAGCAATATTACAAGGTAAAACGCTTTTTCGCGCACCTAAATCTACTGTGCATTTCTTCTTCGTCGCACCGACTACTTACGCGCACTACTCTTGCGTTGTGCGCCAATATCCACTCCGCACAGTTTTTGTACCACGCACCGATATTCCACATGCATTTCGTCCTATGCATGCACCATGTCAAGTTTAACATATTCCATAGCGCCCAAATATCTGCGCACACTATTGAATACATTGTCGCGAAACAACTTATACTCATACTTATGCACGTACTAACAAAACTCCTCTGCGTTAAGCAATACTTGCACACCCCATGTGCACATTACTATGTGTGTGCTCACCGCGCAAGGCTAAATTCAATGCGTGCATCTACACATAATAATCTTTCGTGTGGCGCCACAATTTACCATGCACACTGGCACACCATCGTTTTCCTGTGCGGTGCCAAAATTTACCGCGTGCGCGCCAGCACGCCAACCTTTTCCATGGACATTCCGTGACTCCAATTCTGGTCACTTCAGAGTTACTCTTCTATGAATATTCGCTTCGACTGAACCCCTCTGGCCCATCCAAGCTCAATGTTGAACTGAAGCTCTAATAACATTCTGTAATGTCCCCCCCAACCAACCACAGGCCGGAGTGCGCCACTCCAGAGAAACCACTCATGCTCTGACACCAATCGGTAACATTCCCAGCCTTTAGGTCGGGCCATGCTACTCTAGGGAACACTTCTGTTCCCATACTATAGAACATACAGTAGCATACCCAGTAGTCAACTAAGCAATGCCACATAAATTTACTCTTTAAACTGCATGCAACTAAGACATATACATACAACACGCTCACGGAAGCTTTACATATAAACATAAACAAGCAATTACTTTCTGTAACATACGGCTTTTATACTGAAATAATAGTAACTACATATATGCAACATTTACAGAGAATTACCCATAAACATACAAGCAATTATAATCACATATATTATAAACCGTAACATAGGCATGTAAATAACAAGCAGCATATCATTTTTATCATACAAATGGTACTTATCTTGGAAAGATTGTCACCAACTGCGGACAGACTGTCCACGAACCTCCCATCCATAGACTACATTGTTCATCACTCTCAACAGTGAGTCACCCCCGAGCTGGGACTGAACTCCACCCAGGGTAAAGGGTTCCTATCCAGGCTAAGGCTCATGGACAACAGGAAAGACTCTGTCTCAGGTGCTCACTCAACTAACAGCCTACAACCTCTCATTCCCCACATGCTTGTCCCACCCAAAGAAGTGTGCCCCTTCTCTGCTCAATAGTCCCTCGGTTGCCCCACTTCCCTTCCAGGGCTTCAGCAACAGGTCAGACCGGAAGTCTCATAGCATTGTAGGTTCAATCTAGCACCTTCAGGAATCAATCACCAACAATTCTCTCTCTCAGAGAATTGCTCATAGCCCTAACAACCCACTTCTTCAATCCCGCTCCAAGCTAACTATGTACACCAACCAAAAAGGGTTATGGAAACAAGCTCTGGAATGGTGAAATGGTTGTCTCAAGGATAACGAAATGCATGAGTGAAATGGTCATGGAATCATTCACTGGATAACTGAGTGTGGAGCAGAATCACTGTGAACTCTTCATGGAAGTCATTGTGCAAATAATGGTCATCAGGCTACTGGTAAGGTATCCGTGAGAAGTCTCCCAATGAGCTAAGTCCCCCATAATATCAATGCATGTCCCAAACTTGACACTTGTCATATTGGAAGTTACTTTGGTCCACTTGTCCCCAACTTTAGAACTTAGGATAAAATAATTATCCATACTTTATGTTTTAGGAAATAATAATATAATATTCCCTTGACTTTTGGCCCTCCCTTTCCCTAACTGGTGAAGTTCAGTCCCCCGTCTCTTTTATCGTGGTCAGTCTGCGTGCAGGGATGTATTTTATATTAATCATGAGTCATGTACAAAGTAGGCGCATTGGCCTTTGACATCTAGGCCTTCCGGCCTAATACCAAAACATAAGCATCCCAGCTTATAATAACCGACTCACCATCCTATAACACATATCATATACACGAGGCTCGTTGTCCTCCATACTACGCGTGGTATCCTGGAATGTACATATTACATCATTTTACTACACAGTTCATGCACGCACTATGCCACATGACGTGCATTACCAAATGAGGTTGAAACAGCTCACCAGCTTAAGTACATTCATATTATATTTACAATTGGGTACGATCGAGGGATATTACACAAACGATAATTTCCGATAGGCGAAAGTCCCCCATGGGCAGATGAAGGTTATTTTGTGTTGATCAGCGGGTAAAATATCAATTTGATTATAGCCAGAGAAGCCATCCATAAAAGAGAAAATGACGCTTCAGGCGCAATTATCAATAATTTTGTCGATGAAGGGCGTAGGGTAATTGTCCTTTGGACAAGCCTTATTTAGATCGCTATAGTCGACACAAACACAAATTGTCCCTTGTTTCTTGGTAGCCAGAACGATGTTGGAAACCCATTTGGTTAAAGGTACGTGATAAATAAAACTAGATTTCAATAACATTTCTACTTCTGCCTTGATTGTCATAGTTTTCTTGGGATGAATAGGGCGAAGTTTCTGTCTTATGGGTTTAACCCCAGGGTAAGTTTTGATTTCATGCACAACGATCGAAGGGTCGATCCCTGGCATTTCTTCATAGCTCTAGGCAAAGATGTCATTGAATTCTTTAAACAAGGTTGTGTAAGTTTCAATCTATTCAGTTAAACGGTTTGCAGCTAGTTGTATGTTTTCCACAACATCTTCTTTTATGGATATGTCAACACTGATTGTTTGAGATTGTATCATGAGTGAGTATTGGAGATTGGGGAGCATCGACAATATCTATGGGAAAGATAGATGAAATATCTTTCTCAATGTCATCCAAACTAGGAAGAAAGGATGAGTGATGGTGGTTTTCATCCCATGGTGACTTCTCGATATTAAGCATTTCCACAATAGATTCATCGAATGGAAAAATCCATAGGATGTAATCAAAAGTGGAGGATAGCGAATCTGACCAAGATGGTAGTGAATAGGAATTACATGCCAGCAGATTTTGGTCGTCAGGTGAAGGAGAGGCAAATTGAATGGCATCGTATTTGGCCTCAGTAGGACTAAGTGGCATAGTGTCACCTAGTGTATCAAATTCTAAAGGACTGAGTATGATCAATGGATCAGATGATTCGAGGGATTGATGTACCATAGTTGAAATCATATTGACCGTTGCGATATGTTGCATAGTTGGAGGAAGAGGCGTGGGGAAAGTTCCCATGAGTGAAGAATATTTTAGTAAATCAACCCCTACACTTTCATAAGTAATCTTGGAATCCCCCAAAAATGGAATATTGTTGGTTGTTTGAGTGCGAGCATCAAGGGTGCAGTAATCTAACTAATTGATGGTCAATATTTTTCTTTGATGAGGAAATTGAACATATCGAAAAATCGAGGAGGTTACAGTGGTCATGGCATAAAACCAACTTCTTCCAAGGAACAAGTTATAATCTAGAGGAGCATCAACTACTTCTACATCAACAAAAACAGTTTTCCCCCCTAGTTGAACGGTTAATGATTGTAACAATCCATGAGGTCGGAAACCTCTTCCATCAAATGATTTTAACATGATTGGAGATTTATTAAGACCAGGTGATTTAAGGCCTTTCCAATAGGCTAAGGACATGACACATGTTGATGCTCCCTCTATCCAATATAGTGCGATGGATATGTTGATTATGAACAACAACATCCATCTGGAACGCAAGTTGGTGGGAGAGTCTCAATTTATAATTGGCCAAATTAAAGGTAATATTATTAGATGACTTGGGATACATAACTTTGATGGCTGCCAAGAGAGTCCTATGTTGGCTAGGGCAATGTTGAAAAACTTCAAGATCCAACATCGCACAAGGTGCTTGGGCCAAATATTCAACAATAATGTAGTTCTGGGAAGCACGAGAGTTAGGATTAAAGGTCAACTATCTGATAGTACTCTTGGACAGACGTAAGATAGAGTAAAATTAGGTTTCTCAATCTAGAGAGGTCTAGACGAAGGGGTAACTGAAGTGGAAGGTGGATCAGTCACAGTTCCATTAGTTACGCTTTCCTTATAGGGTTTGCCTAGGGGTGTGTCATATGTCGTAGTTATGGTGGTCAAATCTACACCATTAAACATATAAATGTGTGCACTTGATGAAGCATCCTCACTAGGAGGAGGACCTGGGTTGCCTCCTTGTGAAGGTGCATGATTTTGTGCAATCAATGACTAATGTTGTGGAAAAGGATGTGTCAAAACAACGGGTTGAGAATTCCCTTTAAATAATTTAGCCACTTCTTCCTGGTGGGAAAAGTCTCATGTGTAATGATCTTCAACACATATGAGACACGAAAATTTTGGTTTGCACTATGGTTTCTTTTCAGCAGCAAGTGGTTGTGCTTGTGTTTTTGTATTTTTAGTTTGATTATTATTTTTCATGGGTTTATTCTTATTTTTATTTTTCTCCCCTGATTGTGGTGGTGAAGTAGATTGAACTACATTCACTTCGAATACTTTAGTAGGGGTGGAATTTGATGAGAGAGGAGTTTGCACTGTAGTCGAGGCAATTATTGAATGATTGGTTGTGCTAGTCGATTGTGAGACATGTTGGGTTTTGACAGAACCGATAACACCATCCGAGTGAACGGTGGAGGATGGTTTCGAAGAATCAGTTGATGTGTGGGGAGAATTTGCAATCAGTTCATACAAAGTATCGGATTGGGAATAAACCATATCCAAATACTCGGTATCAGCGATTCCTTCTTCTTCTATAACTACACCACCCATTGCTACATCACGAGCAATAAGAGGTAATAAATATTTTGTGAACCATTCAACCAACAACTAGTCAGGAATGGTGGCTTTGATCAACCGTCATCGTCGTCTCCATTCATGAATATGATCAGAAATATGTATGGAGTTAGTCTGACCTAAATGCAACCCCACAACCAATCTAAGTGTCCTCCCCCACTCTAACCCTATTCCCATAATAAATTTCCACACAAGCCAATTTCCAATCAATGGGAAAGCTAATACCACTACTTTCCACATAACTAAAACATTGTGTAAATTCTTCAAAGGTCATCTGATCTAATCCTTAATAGATTTAAGGAAGATATAGTTATGTTCAACCACTTGAAAACATATCCTTTTACCTTGAATGAGCCTCTAAACACTTTTAGTTACCAAATATTTAGAGAAATGGAAAATATTTTCTAAGCCCCATCCCCCATACCTTTTGGCACTGCCAACCTTTTCCAATTTACCACTAGGATCCCCCTTTTTTCTCTGCATCCTCACCAAATAAATTTCAAGCTAATTCTTCTTATCACCTCCAGAACTCATTTTGGAATCAAATACAATAACATCCAATATACAAGGATCAATTCTAAAACAAAGTTTATCAAAATTAATTTATCCCCTATTGATAACCAACTATGACACTAGAAAATTATTATCTTTTCCACCTTTGCATTCAACAATATTTAGTTTATCTTCAAAAAATCATTTGGATTTATAACAAACCTTAAGTTTTATAGACGAACCTCCAAATCAATATAATTATATGGAAACAAGTGAGATAAATGAAACCTATCTTCTTCAATAATTCCCATAAAAGAGACATAGGATTTTCCAATGTTTATCATAATACTTGTCACAATGTAGTATAGGCTTATAATCTCCTTAATCTTTACTACATATCTTCTTGTCCCATCATTAAAATTCAGGATACCATTAACAAATAAAAGGTGTGCAAGATAAAAAGAGCTTCCAATTTTAATACCCTTAAAGGTCCATGTTCTATTAGCATCCATAGGAGCCCTACTTAGAACTTCTACAACAATCAGGAATAGAAGGTGAGAAAGGGGGCATCCCTGCCTTAACCCTCTTTCTAGCATAAAGAAAGTTGTTTTTGAACCATTGATCAAAATAGAGAAAGAAACTATAGTCACACAATTCATAACCCATTTCACAAAAGGAACACAAAAGCCTGGATGATTTATCTTTGACCTCGAATACAACTAAATAACCATGCCATATTCCTTGGATAAGTCAAACTTCAACACTAGTGCTCTGAGCTTCCTAAATTTTATGGAATGAAGGCCCTCTTGGGCCACCCCAACAACCTCATGAATCTACCTACCTTCAAGAAAACCAAACTATTCATTGAAGATCGAAGCAATCTTTTGACCCTTCTAGAAACGACCTTTGCAATAATCTTATATATCCAATTACATAAAGAAATAGGCCTATATTCCTCAAACAAAGAAGGATTGTATGATTTTGGTATGAGTGTTATGAATGTGGCATTAAAATTCGCACAAATCCTTCTAGATGATCTCAACTCCTCCATGACCCTCATTAAATCCTCTTCAATAATACCAAGAAACCCTAAGAAGAACTCAATTGGACACCTATCATGACTCGTGCTCTTGCCTTTCTGGAAACTATGAAGAATAGTCTACAATTCTTCCTTGGACACCTCCTCCATTAAACTTTTTTTTCTTACTCATTTAGAAAGATGGGAAAGAAAGAAATCATTCTTACCACATGTCCTATAGTAGCTATATTGTCATCTTTACAAACACCCTCAAAGTGATCCTCTCCGGTCTTGGCTATATCCTCAAAATTGTTGGCAACCAACCCAAAACCCAATATTCCTTGACACCTTCCAAACATTATGGATGTTTTTCTTTTGATTTGCAAACTAATGAAAAATTGGTATTTTCATCACCTTTTAAAAGCCAAAGGGGTCTACTTTTAAGTTTTTGGGTTGTTTCCTTATCAACATCAACTTTCATCTTTTTCTTCTAGAAGATTGACTTCTTATTTTGTTTCCTCGGAAAAGAAATCAGCCCCTTCATTATTATACAAAACCTCTAATCTAGACTCCACTTCAATTAAGGATTTTTTTATAATTTTCCTTCTTGGCATGGACCCACCTTATAGAATCTTGTTTGACCTTTTTTAAGTTTGATTCAAATTGGATAGCAGTTGATTCGCTTGAAGACTCGTCAAAAGGAATCCACAAGTCTTTCACTAGCTAAACAAAATCCTCCTCCTCCAACCACCCTTAATTAAATTTAAAAGGACTAGAAGGTTTTCTCCCTATTGATGCCAATTCAAGTAAATAATATAAAATGGTCAGATTCCCCTCCAGATCTTACCCATTGTCTAATTTTGAAAAAACCATCAAGAAATGGTTTAAACAACAAATATATCCAATATTTTTGTTATCTTATCATCACCAACCCTTTTGTTTCTCCATGTGGGTTTTAATTTAATAGGCTCAATGTCATACAATCCCTCATCATCTGAACTCCCAAGAGAGGGAATCAACATGGGTTGTTGGAACCCAAATATCTGAACTCCCTAAATAAAAATCTCAATCACCTCCAAAAACTATGTATCCTTGACTTAACCAAGCCCAATTGAAAACCTTATCCCAGTAAGCAATTATGTTGACATAAGGTCCATAGATGTTCAGATAGTGATCTACTTCCCCAATTCCCGGGAGTAAATAACTATGCCCAAACCTGAAGCAAAGGACCAACGATTAGAACATGATATTGATTTTCTCTTCTAGCCATAAATTAGGCCCATTGACCTACGCCTTGGATCAATGAACATAAAATCCCAACCCCCAAACGTATTTTGCATCTAACAAACCATTCTCCCTCCCCTCAAACACAATCTCTTGCAACAATATAATATCAGGATTGTGGACTTCCACAACCCTATTTAAGCTCTTCTTTTTTAACAAACTAACCAACCCTCTACAATTGAATAATAAGCAGATCATCAATCAACCTCCGTTGGGGAATTGGCTGCTCTAAGAACCCCATCCAAGGAAAGTTGTTTACTTTCCAGGAGCTCACTAAAATATTTTTTCTAGGGAAAAGAAATAAAATATTTCCTCCCTCTACCAACAACCTTTGACCCTTTTCCCTCGTTTAGGTCGAGACCACCTTTAGTTCTCCCCTCAAAACCAAAACACCTTCTTTCTTAGGTCTAAGATTATACCTAATGGATCCCTCCCTAACCTCCTCAAAAAATAACACATGAACCTCTCCATTATCACTTAATTTGATAATATTAATAGAGGTTGAGACCTCTCTATTAACCCTACACATCAAATCAGATAACTTACCCAAAGGGAATTGGGGCTTATCCCAAATACTATATAAAACATTCAAAAATTTATCATTCTCCCAATCACAAGGAGTCACCACATTCACATTGGACCATGACCCAAAAACTAAATTTAATTTGGATTTATGAGTTGAACAAAATGAATAACAGGCTTAATACAATAACACAAAGATACGGAGAACAACAAAAAATATCCAGTGATCAATAACTTCTATTGAATAAATAAAATAGGCTGAAACTGTAAAACCGCAGAACTGAAAACAACTAGCTCGAATGGTGGTAGTTATATCTAAGAAGAGATGTGGTTGCTACGCGCATCTGTCCGAGCAGAATGATTACAATGAGGCTCCAGAGGCCTTTTGAACATTATTCATGAATGCCAAAACCCTAGACATCCAAAAACCTAACCCTAGGAGATGAAACGCCAAAAGGTATGTGGGCCCTGATGGGTAAGTTGGTACCTCAACTTCCCGGGGTTGTAACTTTTGCATAAAACCTCTATTTTAGGTGCGTGATAGCCAGTTGGAAAGGTATTTTCGACAACTACACATTATGCCATCAAACTCTAACTCCATCTACAGTTTGACTATGTCAAGCCAAAGAAACACTGTTTAGGGCCCCAAAACAGCCCTGGAAGTACAAAAAGATGTATTGACATGAAAACTTCCAAACTAAGCCAATTGGATTAGGTGGGCGGCCACAAATCTCCACCTGGAAGTTGTAGAACCCACTATTACAAAGAATTACAAAAGAACGTGCTCAACTAAAACTGTCAAGGAGCCAGTTGGAATAGGTGAGTGGCCACCAATATCCACCTGGATCAGCCCTCC
>SNQJ01S0002402.1:8786-22870 GCA_010110895.2 Picea sitchensis | reverse complement strand
GTATGATACCAGATGACCATGATGAGGGAGAACTGTGCCTACATCATAGTCGGATGCATCAGTCTCAATATTGAATGGTTGTTGCAGATCAGGTAAGGAAAGTATTGGAGCTTAGCACAAGCGATGCTTCAGATCATCAAATGTTTGTTGTTGTTCCTTCCCCCATATGAACTTTGGCCTACCACCACCCTTGGTCACTTGATTGGGGGCCCATGCAATATGGGAGAATCCCAGCACGAACCATCAGTAGAAGTTGGCAAGTCCCAAGAAGCTTCGAAGCTCGGTTAGTGTGGTCGGAGCTGGCCAGTCACGGATGACTTGGATCTTAGCTTGATCAACATGTACCCCATGCTCATCAACAATGTAGCTGAAGTATTGGACCTTGTTCATGCCAAAGGAGCATTTTTCCAAGTTGGCATATAGCTTGTGTTGCTGCAGAGTGCTCAAAACTTGTTGAATATGTTGCATGTGCTCCTCCCAAGTTCTGTTGAAGATGAGGATGTCATCCAAATATACCACCACAAAAGAGTTGGTGAAGGGTCTCAATACATCATCCATCAACCTCATGAAAGTGGTTGGTGCATTTGTTAAGACAAAGGGCATGACCAACCATTCGAAGAGACCTTCTTTAGATTTGAAAGTTGTCTTCCATACATCAGTTGGTTTGATCGGAACCTGGTGGTAGCCAAACTTTAGGTCAATCTCGCTGAAGAACTTTTCCCCCTTGATTTGGTCAAGAAGGTCATCAATTCTAGGAATTGGGTACCAGTTCCTGACTGTGATTTTGTTTAATGCTCTGTAATCAATGCAAAGCCACCAGGTCCCATATTTCTTCTACACTAGTACAATCCGGCTTCCACAAGGGGAGGATTTGGGTTTGATGTGCCTTTTTTGAAGCATCTCTTGGATCTAACGTTTATCTCATCATTTTCCATCAGTGAGCGACCATAGACTAGTCGATTAGGCAAAGGTGCACCAGGGGTTAGATCAATTGGATGCTTGACTTGGTAATGCGTCGATACCCCGATAGGTGAGGAGAAGATGTCTCTCAACTCTTCCATGATCCCTTCCACTTGCTTCTGCAGCAAAGAGAGGCTCTATGTAGAGGCCATAGATGTGGTGGTGACCTTCTGCTTATTATGAGCATGGATAAAAATAAGATGAACTTCTCGGTCTATGAAATGACCTTACTGCATTGCTTAGTAGAGATTAAAGAAATAGTGGTAGGCGATGCTACCTCTGGTATCCTGTATAATTGTCTACCCAAAGTAATAATAACACTGCGGGGTCTAGACTCATACACAGTATGTTGCTTCCAAAAATATTGTTTTCCTAAAAGAACATCACAAAATTCAAGGGGAGTAATATCACACAATACCTCATCTTTGAAAGACTTGATGTCGTAGGGCAGACAACATTGTTGGCTGATGAAAAGATCTCTTCCTTGGCGAAGCCAACCAATGGTGTAGGGCTGCAGGTGCGGTGTTGTCGGTAGGTCCAACTGCTTGACTACCTCTACTGAGATCAGGTTCTTCTGACTGCTGCTATCGACAATGAAATGAAGCGGAGCCCCCTTTACCCACTTCTATGAGTGAAAGAGGCGTTCCCCTTCCTCTAATTCTTCTGGTTCGCTTGGCTAGACTTTGGTGGTAGCGACAGTGGCACTAGTTCAACATCGATAACCTACTTCCCTCCTTTTGCATTTGATTCAGAGTAAGAATCTGCCTCTAACTCGGAAGCTTTCAGCTTGGCCACTAATGACTGGTTAGAGCGACATTCTTCGGTGTTGTGCCAAGGGCTTATGGTATTCACATCGTTTTCCTGTGTCCTTCTTTGACTTCTCATTACCCTTCTTGTGTTGCGGCTTGGATTAGTTGTCCTAAGAGTGACCATCTTTGCTTTGTACCATGTTTTGTGGGTTGGCACCACCTTTTCCCTGCTTCGGCTATGAGGAGTTTTCATATCCAAACTCTCGCCTCTTCTGCTTAAATTTTTGCTCGATCTTGACAACATATCTATAAGCCATACCCAATGATGCGATGTCCAGAAACTCCATTTCTGTTTGAATGTATCTATGGAGACAACTATGGTATTTGAGCACCAGATGTCACTCAGAGTCTTTGATACCCAATTTGGTGCTCAAGGTATGGAAAATATTTGTGAAATATGGTACTGTCTTGTCCCTTTCCCGACGCAAGGTGGTCCATCTTGTGTATTGGTCCTTGTAGCTTCCAACAAGGTAGTATTGTTCTTTAATGGAATCCTGAAGGAATCCCATGTGGGGGCGACCACAAATATTTCAGATTCCTTTATGTCCCTTTGTTCAGAGTAAGTATCCCACTAGTCCTTAACATGGGGGACAGCCTTGAGGAGTGCAAAAGTAATATTTTCCCTATCGAAAAAATTGTGGACTGAAAAATACCCTTCGACAAGATTCAACCATTTATCTACAACATCTGCATCTATCAATCCTTCAAATAATGGAATATCAAAATTTGCCTGTACCTTGAAGGGGGTTGCATGGCCGCTTGATGAAGATGCGCCTGTGGGCAGCCGTCGAAGGATCTGTGCAAAGTTGTTCATCATTTTGTTCCTTTGTCATGCAAGGGATTCCTCAAGCAACATTTTAAAAGGATCTCCTTCTCCATCATCTTTCTTTTCATCCCCCATGGGTTTTTGTAGGGCTTGGCTCAACCGATTTGAGTCCCAACTTCTTGTACTCAGATCTTGTCGAGGCCATGCACGAAGAAAAATAAATGAAGGGAAGACCACTTTAATCCCACTAATTTGGATTTACAAGTGGAACGAAATGAATAACAAACTGAAAACAATAACACAAAAATACAAAGAACAACAACAGATATCCAGTGAACAATAACTTCTATTGAATAAATAAAAATAGGTTGAAACTATAAAACTGCAGAACTGAAAACAACATGCTCGAATGGTGGTAGCTATCTTTGAGAAGAGATGTGGCTGCTACATGCATTCATCTGAGCAGAATGATTACAATGAGGCTCTAGAGGCCTTTTTAACATTACTCATGAATTCGAAAACCCTAGACATCCAAAAATCGAACCCTAGGAGATGAAACACCAAAAGTTATGTTGGCTCCGATGGGTAAGTTGGTACCTCAACTTCCCGGGGTTGTAACTTTTGCATACGACCTCCGTTTTAGGTGCGTGATAGCCCATTGGAAATGTCTTTTTGAGATCTACACATTATGTCATCAAATTTTGACTCCATCTACAATTTGACTGTGGCAATCCAAAAAAACATTGTTTCGGGCCCCAAAACGGCCCTGGAAGTACAGAAAGATGTACTGACATGAAAAGTTCCAAACTAAGCCAATTGAATTAGGTGGGTGGCCACCAATCGCCACCTGAAAGCTGTGTAGAGATTCAGACAGCTTCGAAAGTGTAGAACCCACAATTACAAAGAATTACATAAGAACGTGTTGAACTAAAACTGTCAAAAGGAGCCATTTGGAATAGGTGGGTGCCCACCAATATCCACCTGGATCAAAATTAATTTCAAGAGAAGAAAGAAGATTGAGAGGAACCAAGCTCCTTATGAACTTACCAGGTTCAAATGAGGAAATTCTTGGATCAGTCAAACCTTCCACGTTTGAGGGATGTGGGAGTTTCTTAGTCGACTCAAAACAAGGAATGTTGAGTTCTCAAATAGACATGAAAGGCCTCCCAATCATACCAAAATTATGCTCACTATATTCAACCATAATCTGGGGTAAAGGCTCCTCCAGACCTGCTAAACCTTCAATTATTTCTTTAGACCCATTGCTACCATCCACCTTTGTGGTCATATTCTTCAATGACTTTCTAACCCATTTTTTTTTCTAGAAGGAGGGACTACAATCCACAACAAGATGATTATAAGAGTGACATTGTAAACATATAAAAGGAATCTCTGCATAATCTAGCGATTGTTCAACCACATGAAACCTTCTTCAATATCATATTTTTTGCTAAACCTTCCCTCAAATCTAGAACAAAAAATATATCAGCAATGACCAACAAGACAATATCACAAAAGGTCAAATATGCCTCACAAAAATGACCAAGTGTATTCCCAATTTCCCAAAACACTTAAGTCAACCAAAATTCAATCGGGAGACCCAACCATTTTACCCACATAGGTATTAGCTCAACCTTCTTTGTTTTGGCATTGAAAAACTGTGTCCATTTCTTTAAAGACAAAGGGGTCAGTCCCCTTTTCCAATAAGAGGCTAATACTTTCTCCACATCCAATGTCAAAGGAAAAATGAATTTCATCTAGCCCCCAGTAAGGATGTAAAAAATTGGAGGGTAACCTAGTAGAGGCTCCCAACTTGAGTGAATTCATTCTCAGAGATACCTTGCCCCCATTATTGTATCGTGAAAACATCCAACTACCACCTTCTCGACCATGGGCACCACTTCATTTATTTTAACCTCTTCCTCGAGGACTAGGTTCACCATGGAGCTTCATTTTTTCACACACTTGTTTCACTTATAGGATACACCATCCCAATCACCCCCAAAAGGAGCTTCACCCTGAGAAGACTTCTTGCCACTAATCTGAGTGACCCTATAAATGTTGGGACTTTCCCTGAAGCACCCTCCACACAACGCTACCACATCCAAAGAGGATCCAACAAAACCATTTTCATACCCTTAATATACACCAAGCAAAAAATCACTCTGATAATCACAAATAGTCTTCCCATGAACAAAATGGGAAGTAGACTCCAACACCAAGGATACTATATTCTCACTATTTTCACATTAATTAAAAACTTGCCAAGAACTGACAATGAGGCCTCAATCATAACCAAAGAGACTACCACCTTGGCCCATGTTGAATCCCTTAATACCATCCAACGACCTCGCATAGTCATCCTTGTACATCCCATGAGGTGAGCCATTGAAAAACTTGGTTAGACCTATGATCTACATCTAGATATAAAGTTTTAGCCACATCTTCCAAAAGTTCCAATGTTTCCTTTTCCAAAGGTTTTGACCCCAAAGAGGTTACCTTATTAGACCCTACCCCTAAAACACTAAGAGAACTTCATACATGAGGAGAATCCCATATGTTATACCCCTCATATGGATCAAATGAATAATCAACTAACTCTGAATCCATTATAAAAACCTTAGGTTATTTAGCAAAGCATAATTCCATCCTCCTCCTCTACTTTCCCAATTTTTGGAATATATATCTCAAGAAACCCTCGAGCAGTTCCCCTCATTTTGATGATGGTACCCAAGGTAAACTAGATTTTGTAGGAAGGATAACAATCAATCCTTCCAACCACCCGAGTTAGACCATCTTAAACTTTTCTCTTATAAACATAATTTGAATATATACATACATACATATGTGTGTGTGTGCTTTGTTTGAATCCCATGGGTTAGGCACACTACTCTATGCCAACGAGTTTACTAAGGATAATATCCATGAATGTGGGGAAGCATTCTTTTGTTTCCCTGCAAGATTTCCTTGGGAAACGAAAGAATGCTTCCCCACATTCATGGATATTATCCCTAGTAAACTCGTTGGCATAGAGTAGTGTGCCTAACCCATGGGATTCAAACAAAGCACCTATTGGCACAACATTAGACAAATGCCCATTAACATTGACAACTACCAATTTAGCTAACCCCTTGGGATTATATATACATATTATACGAGTGTTATACATATTGTATCTTACTATTATAAGAGAAAATAAGTGGGCCTAACAGTTAAGAACATGTGTTTTCTCCTTGCAGGTCACAAGTTCAAATCCAAAGGGTAGTAGGGTATGTTCACCTTTGTAGACTAAGTAATGAAATCATTGCACAAAGGGGGTCCCTTGTCCCACAAACAAGGGGATCTCATACATCAATTTGGTGTTTGGCTAGGTCGCGACATTAAAATTAGATTATTATTATTATTATTATAAGCCCAAGGGGTAGCTCAACTAGTTGTCACCAATGTTGCTTAACATTTGACTAGTTTTATGCCTACAAGTGCCCTAATTGAATATGCCTAAGTGATGTGCACTAGCCTATACTGACATATTTACTAACAATGCTATCTACAAATGTGTGAAAACATTCCTTAGATTTCCTCATTAAATTTTCATATATATATATGTTGCTTAACATTGACTAGTTTTGTCTAGTGCCCCTAACTAACATGCCCAAGTGATGCACCAGCCTATACCCACATATGATGCATTAACAATGCCTACAAATGTGTGAAACATTCCTTAGATTTCTAATAAATTTTCATATATATATATATATATATATATATATATATATATATATTAACATTAAATTTCAAATGAAAATGGTTTTTCTCTTTTTACCCCTCGTCTTTCTCCATATGTAAACAATTATGAAACAATTTGCATATATCTACTTTCATTTTATCTATTTATCATGTATTTTTTTGGTATTTTTGTGTTAAACAAAAGTTATTTTGGGTTTTGCAAATAAATTTCTTAAAATATATATATATATATATTAAACATTAAATTTCAAATGAAAATGAAAATGGTTTTTCTCTTTGACCCCTCGTCTTTCTCCATATTTAAAAAATTATGGAACAATTTGCATATATCTAATTTCATTTTATCTATTTATCATGTATTTTTAAGGTATTTTGGTGTTAAACAAAGGTTATTTTGGGTTTTGCAAATAAATTTCTTAAGCGATATCATAATATTTTCAAAATAATAATTTGTTGCTTGAGTTATATATATATATATATATATATATATATATATATATCCCCAAAAAAATTTGTTTTTTTGTAATTTGTAGATTTTAATTTGTTTAATTGTATAACTTTAAAATTGTAAACTTTTTAAATGTGAGATGGTTGATTTATGTTTAGATTTTGAGAAATGATATGTCCCTTATATATTTTTTAAGTTTTGTGTTCTACAACCAAAATTTGCTACAAATATTATTATAGCCTTTTGAGATACTCTACCCACCTTTTTCATTTTTTATAGCCTTTTGAGATACTCACCCAGCTTTTTCATTTTTTATAGCCTTTTGAGATACTCTACCCACCTCTTTCTTTTTCTTGAGGTTTAAAGTATGACTTACAATTTGACCTAGTTATTTTTAATTTTATGAGGTTTAAAGTATGATTTACAATTAGACCTAGTTATTCATGGTTATCGAATGGTGATGGAAGTTGTGCTTGTGAAAATAGTTATATAAATTTTATCCATTTCAAAGAAATGGTTATAATATTATGGTAAATAAAGTTTGTTTGTTTTTTAAATTCTTGTTAGAAAAAATGATATTTTATTAAAAAAATAAAAATAAAAATTTATTAACACAAAATAAAGGGAAATAATTTGTTTTGTATGTCATCACTTGGAAGGGGTGCAAACAGGTGGGGAAATGGATGCACACGCAGACCCTCCACTTTAATATGTGGTGATAATATGATAAGGGAGATTAGTGTCATTCAATCCAATTCAACGTGGATGATGATAGCTCGAGGGAAGCCCAATGTGATCCCATGCAAATCAATTGTTAAATTAATGGTGATTTTAAATTTGGGGAGGAAGGAGTACAGTGAAATGTGAAGTGGGGTAATGGTTGGAGTTGATGGTAATTTGAGGAGTACAAAGATGCAAAGGTTTTGTTATACTTGGAACTGGTGGGAGGAATTGGTCTGGAGAATGATGTGTTCTAATCATGCTTGTTATCCCCATTTTGTCAGATAACTAAGGAGATTATGTCTCTATGCCCTTAGGTTGTAGATATGGAATGTAGAGAGACTACATGAGCAATAGTGTCCACTTACACATACAAAATCCCATTCTATCACCACATTCTGATCCATTGTCAATGCATCCACCACACCAACTAGGTTCTGGAACTTGCTCCATGAGGGACAAGTCATGTATTGTGGCAGGTAATCACACTAATATTTAAGGCATTTTAACATGTTGTATTTGAGTTGCTTTTGATTATAGAACCCCTGCTTGGAAATTATGATTTTGACCATGTTTCACCTTGATGAGTGTCATAGATTTCCTAGTAAGTGGCCAAACTTTGGGGAAGGTTTGTGACTAGGGGTCCCTTGAGGGGTTATCATACCATTCTCGACCATACCTACCACCTTCCGCTCATTTCACTCACATCATATTGTCCTCTTCTAGGCCCTTTGACTTTAGTGACCCAAGAAAGGCATGTACCTTGTTTCCTGGGAAGAAGGGGTTGAAGGCCCAAAGGGATTTTTGTTGGCTAAAAAGATAAAGGCCTAAATACAGACCTTCTAGATGCTTCGCCCATGGATCCCTGAGAAAGCAATGAAACACTTCTCTGTAAGAAAAGGGGGACCTACAAAATAAATGATAGTGAATTCTTAAGGGGTTAATTGGAGGATGGGAGGTCTCATCATGAGCTGACCTATCATGATCATGAGTATTTAGCAGTACGACATTACCATCCTCTGGTCACCAAGCCAAGGCAGTGGCTCTCAATTACATAACTAAGAGAAAGGGGGTCTCATCACGAGCCAACCTTCTCATTTCCATGAAGTATTTGTGAATGGCATTGTCGTTATCTAGACACCAAGTCAGGACAGTGGCCTTCAAATTGTTCCTTAAAACATAAAAGAAATAAAGAATGGCAAGAAGATGGGCTTGGAAAAAGTGCATCGCAAACGAAGGTGCCACACACCATCTACAAAGGCACCCATAAATGAGATAATACGAGCCCTTGTATGTCATGAAAACTCATCGACCTATGAAGTATAAACCCCTTCCACCTCATCATTCACTACATAACCTTGAAAGGCCATCCTTCGGAGCATCCCCTACTTAAGGGTTTAGGTCTACCCAATAGGACCTTTATGACACCCCTCCCATACTTAAACTTGGTCAATTATATAAGGTTTTTGAGCATTTGTTTAATTTGATGAGGTAGTTTTTATGCACCTGTTTAGGTGCCTTGCTTATTAGATGTGGTTTAAACTTGTCATGATATCTTTTACTTGAAATCTTTGGAGGGCGTACCCTTTTGTTTTGTAGGACCTCGCTTGGTGGCTAGTTTTGGGAGAACAAACCTAGATTGGGCTTCCATGGGGCAAGAAGCCCACGGGATGGATGCCTAGGGCCCGCATGCATGATGACACATATGTGCCTTTGGATGCCTAGAATACATCATGATGGGCCTAACCTAGCCTCTACCACCCAAAGGACTTGCTTAGGAGAGGCAAAACATCACCTCCTTGAGGGTTGACTTCATGAAGGGGCTAGGGTTTGGTGGTGATGGAGTTGCACATTGAAACTTGGAATATCTTAACCGGATGAGGCATTGAGAAGGCTTGGCGCATGAAGAGGAGGCTCAAGGAGCCCCATCGACTTCCACATTCTTCTCCAACGACTTGGAAAGTGTCAAAAACGTCCCCTAACGAGAGACGTCATCTTACTTTAGGGTTTCTTTTGTGCAAAAGTAAATTTTAAGATCAATTATTTAATATTATTTGTGTAAAGGGGCAAGATTAGGGATATTGACCCCTATCTTGTGTTTTACCTTAAAATTAAGTGGACAAACTATGTTTAAGACTTTTGTATAAATAAAGATAATGTGAATCTCATTTCATAACATAACTCTCCTCTTGTGAGAGGATACTTGGCTGAAATATGCACCCTATTTGGGAATTTCTTATTGTCTCTTGGTTGCTACTCTCTTGTAATGATTTTACTTTGGATATTGGATGCATGGATTATCCACTATCTCTAGTGCAGGACAATTTCTTGCTTTATGGTGGATTTGCTTGGTTAAAAAGAGGTTTATCTTATTAATGTTTGTACTAGGTAAGGAATATTTGTTGTTATTGCTTCTTTTATTTGTTTCAAGGTTAATTTGCTTAAGCTTTTGGGGATTATAAGTGCATACAACCCCACTAAGTCCATTGTAATTGTATTGAAATACTTTGTTGCATAAGGAAATACTAGGAGGATTAAAAGGGTTTACACCCTCCTAGGGTTTTTACTAGCTAGCTTAGCTTGCCTTGGGGAGGAAAAAGACTTACACCCTCAAGGAAGTAGCTCACCTAGCTCTTTAATTTTGAGACTCCACAACCCAATAATTAAAGTCACTAATCTTATTTGGATTGGAGAAATAAAATCATTGCATTGGTATACGTGAAAACACAAGATTTTGAGATTGTCTAAATTGGAATCTATTTGATGTGTTCTAAGCTTGCTAAGGCTATAAGGGTGTTTTGATTGGTCAAGGATATTGTATTGTTTTTATAAAATTTATACTACAGCCATTAGGGCTGCAACAAAACCATTTAACTTCTTTCTCTTACCCACTATTCATTCGTAAAAAATTGCTAAGAAGTTGCCATATTAATCTACTAATCATTGTGCATCTTTTGGGTGGTTTACTTGTGATTTTTGGTGGTTTAATCTTGTTGTTGTAGAAATTGTTTGCTACATCCATAAGGCTGCTACAATAATTCTCTGAAAACATTGTCTAGAAGCCCTCTTTTACTGTCAAAGTTTGTGCTTGAATATTGAAAATTTATCTATTGGTTTAGTACTTCATTGTCCAATAATTATTTGACAATTTTGATGGTTAATTCTGCAATAGCTATCTATTGTTCTTGTTGATATATACTTATGTTTACTGCTGCAATTAGGGACAACAAGCTTAACTTGCTTGTCCACCTAACATATACTGCGAACAATTGGTTTTTCTTGTGTCCCGGGAAGGTACAAACACTCTTAGCAGGTACCCAAGGACTTGACAACCTTAAACCTCTCTCGAGACTCCTTACCAAGCTCCCTTTTTCCATCTAGATACTTGACCTATAGGGGAATCTATTCATACATCCCATTTTTCATCTCATTCCCCCCTAGGGTCACCGATATTTTCCCCTTGAGGTGACTACCTCACCTCTAAAGTGATGGGAACACCTGCCTAAGGTGACAGTGGGTAGGTGCTCTCTTAGTTGTCGCCATTTTGGTGGTTGGGTCAGGATTTTCCCAACCTACAACTTGTTCAATAACATTTTGGCACCGCTGACAGAGAGGATTTTGAATCCTCTTCTGAACCCTAACAACACTTTGGTAAGCTATCCCAAATCCTTTTCCCTAGATTTCCTGGCGACTCCACCTAAAGGGCATTCCCTTTCCACTCTTGATGAGCTCTTCTTAAAGCTTATCTGGCGAATCCACCTTTCCTTGTTTCCCCTTTCCATCCTTTGATGAGCCTTTATCTCATCTAGCGACTCCATTGAGGTGACTTTTCAGTAAATGGAAATATGGCACCATGGGATGAACCCTCATCCAGAACTTGTTATGCCTCGAAGATGGCACTTTTACAGATGGAAAAAGAAAAGGTTGCTAATAAAGCTACTAAGGAAATGATGAATCATATAAGAGAGTTATTTCCTTCCAAAGAACTAGCCCTTGAAAACGAATAAGTGCTCGAAGGACAAAATATGAAGAAAGTTACCAAGATGATCCCGATGAATTTTCTCATGTTGAAGGTCCGGATGATACATTTGATGAAGACGAAGCACTCACATCTTCCCTTCCACTTGATGAAAACGTCCATGCCTTTACTCCTCCTACAAACGAAGACAAAGAGATGGTCATTTTTGTTGATGTTCTTGTGAAAGAACCTTTACATATG
Source organism: Picea sitchensis (assembly GCA_010110895.2). Taxonomy (NCBI): domain Eukaryota; kingdom Viridiplantae; phylum Streptophyta; class Pinopsida; order Pinales; family Pinaceae; genus Picea; species Picea sitchensis. The sequence continues at coordinate 11,201 of SNQJ01S0002402.1, read as the reverse complement.
GTTGATGAGCATATAGACACTTTCATACAAACTGGCAGATGCATGTGGGATTTTGGTCGTCTCATTTTCGATAGAGACCCTATTTACGACATTGAGTGTATCCCTCAAGTAAAGGGGTTTGAGTTGTCATCTTTAGAGGACTACTTTTCATGTGTATATGATTCATATGTTTGGGAGCCTAATGATGACATGATTATAGATTTATTCAAGGTCTCTCAGCCACCTTCGTCCTCAATTTTGGAAGAATACCGGGACGTGGCCATCTTAGAGCGATAAGAGGCACACTCTACAAAGAGGAAGTACTTTCATATTGAGTATTTCTACAGGGATTCACAGACAAAAAGGTTGTGTTTTTCTTTCTCTAGAACTGAACCTATCCCTTACCTCATCCTTTCTTCTCAAGGAAATCATGAGGTCTTCTTGGGATCTCTCATGTCTTCTCAGTCTTCGGGAAGCAACGATCTTGTTCATGAGGATGAAGATGAGCCATCGTCTGCATATAGTAGCCATCTTCAGAGATGGATTGATCAAGTGTGTGGTTACACCTTCAGGCAGGATGATCATGCTCATGGTTTCTCTTTCCAGCAAGATTTCCTCCCTCCCACCCATCTCCATGAGTTTCATTTTATGATTGATTATACATCTATTTATGCTCATGATCATTATGTGCTTGAATTATCCTTATTGTTTTACATAATTAAGCACAGGGGGAGATACGTTGATGAGATGATCAACTGGTTGCATTGGTTGTATGACTTCAACTAACATCACCTATTGTTTGATCTTCAGGGCCCTAAGGCCCCAGGTAAGTAGGTAGGTCATCTTGATTTCCTTGCATTTGCATATTGATTGTTCATATTAGTTTAGATGCATTTTATATTTCATTTTTCTCTACTTGCATATTGATTTCATCCTTAGTTTAGAAAATTAAAAAAAATGATAAAAATTTCTTTTCTAGATTAGTTTTCAATTGGATTTTGATGTATATGGAGAGAGGGTGATAGAACCACCTTAGATTTTATGGTTTCTTGTTTCGGTGTAGGCATAGGTCTACTAGGAGATGTTGCAGTTCTCATAGACTCTACGGAGAGAACATATCCCCAAGTAAGAGCCAGATGTTATCCCCATTTTGTGGGATAACTAAGGAGATCATGTCTTGAGGCCCTAGGGTTGCAGATATGGAGTGTCGAGAGACTACATGACTAGTAGTGTCCACTCACACATACAAAATCCCACTCTATAACCACATTATGATCCATTGTCAGTGCATCTGCCACACCAACTAGGTTCTGGAAGGTAGATGGGTCTTGCTCCGTGCGGTGCAATTCAGATATTGTGGCAGGTAATCACCCTAATATTTAAGGAATTTGAACATGTTGTATTTGAGTTGGTTTTGATCATTGAACGCTTTCTTGGACAATATACTTTTGACCCTATTTTACCTTGGTGAGTGTCATATATTTTCTATTAGGTGGCAAATCTTTGGGGAAGGTTTGTGACTAGGGGTCCCTTGAGGGGTTATCATACCATTCCCAACCATACCTACCACCTTCTGCTCATTTCACTCCCATCATATTGTCCTCTTCTAGGCCCTTTAACTTTAGTAACCCAAGAAGGGCATGTACCTTGTTTCATTGGAAGAGGGGGTTGAAGGCCCATAGGGATTGTTGTTGGCTAAAAAGATAAGAGCCTAAATATAGACCTTCCAGATGCTTCGCCCAGGGATCCCCGATAAAGCAATGAAACACTTATTTGTAAGAAAAGGAGGACTGAAAAAATAAATTATAGTCAATACTTAAGGGGTTAGTTGGAGGATGGGAGGTCTCATCATGAACCGACCTATCATGATCATGAGTATTTAGCGGTATGAAATTACCATCATCTGGTCAACAATCCAAGGTAGTGGCTCTCGGTTACACAAATGAGGGAAAGGGGGTCTCATCACGAGCCAACCTTCTCATTACCGTGAGGTATTTGTGAATGACATTGTCGTTATCTAGACACCAAGCCAGGACAGTGGCCTTCAACTCCTTCCTTAAAACATGAAAGAAATAAAGAATGGCAAGAATATGGACTTGGAAAAAGTGCATCGCAAACGAAGGTGCCACACACCCTCTACAAAGCCACCTATAAATGAGATAATATGAGCCCTTGTATGTCATGAAAACTCATCGATCTATGAATTATAAACCCCTTCCACCTCATCTGATCCAGGTGGATATCGGTGGCCACCCACCCTTTTCGACTGGCTCAAAAAACATTTCTGGCAAATTTGGCAATTTACTATTTTTAGCAGTTTTTTAATTCCGGGGCCATTTTGAGGGCCCAAATGAAGGTTTTTCGAGATCGAGGTTCTTAATGAATCTCCTCGACGATACCTTTCCAACGAGCTATCATACGCCCAAAACGGAGATC
>SNQJ01S0002401.1:249908-273747 GCA_010110895.2 Picea sitchensis | reverse complement strand
TGATTTGCTATCACTTAGAGTTAGAAACTTACTTCTGTCTCCAGTCATGTGTTTGGAGCATCCACTGTCAATATACCAGGGATTCTTTTTCTTTTGGGCTGATAGCACTAGTCCACACTTTTCATCTACTTTCTTCTTCCAGACTTTGACATTTTCAGTAATGGGGATCAAATCTGAATTGTATTTCCTTAAGCGACAGTTTGCAGCTTTATGACCATAATTATGACAGTTGTAACATTCTGGTTCATTGAATAATAGATCATAATGATTGTTATGCACATATCTGTTGTTGTGTTTCATCTGTGTCCTTCTCCCAGTCATCACATGATTTATAATCTGTGATTGTTTGTTGCTTGGCTATCTCAATCTTTGTTGTGGAAGATAGTTATTCATTGAATATCTTGATTGTTCATATCTAAATCTTAAAGAACAGTTTATAGCTTTGTGACCAAAATTAGAGCAGAGAAAACAATAACCATAGAAAAAATCTTTGTACCTTGAAAAAATCTGTCTTCTTTGAAGAGGTCGACTTCTGTCATGCCAATAATCTTTCTGGTCTACAAATTCAGTTATGGGGATTTTTATTTCATTGCTTCTTGGTGGCTGATTTTCCTTCTTTGTTTCTGCAGAGTGACTGTTGTCAATGTTTGAGGGTTTGACAAATTTGATAGATTCTATATTACTTGGATGATCACTACTTGATCCTTCTTCATATCCCAATCCAGCTTTCAACTTTGAATTTCTTTGTTGATTTAGAATGGAGGTTAATTCTTCTGAGGCTTTAATACTTGGCAGATTTTGTTGATACAATCCTTTAAATTTCTCCATTTCTTTTCTATTTTTTACTATCTCTTCTTTTAAGGCTTCACACCTAACTTTCTTCTCTGACAATTGTTGTTTTAGTATGTCTTCTATTTTCTTTGCCTCTTCTAATTCCACTTTCAGCAGAGTAAAGTCTTCATCAGGTTTTTTACTGTCTTTCTCAAACTGTGTCAACAATTGTTTTTGCTTTCTGTTCTTAGTTCTGAGTCTATAAATTTCTTCCAGTGCATTGATCAGTTCTCATTCCAAATCAACCACAGCTTCTTGATCATTATCATCACTGCCTGTGCTTTTATTATCATAATCCTCTTTGGCCATGTTGACACTCGAAACTGAAATGGGTTGCAGCAAATCAATCCCGAGGCAACCTCGAACCACTTTGGATCAGAAGCTGCCCTCTTCCAACCCGAGAGGGATCTCTCAAAAAATGTCACGAAATAAATTGAAGTAAGCATGAAATGCTAGGCAGATTTATGGGTAAATGATGGTCTTAGATTTTTGTAGTTTGGGTGTTAAACCAGGGGAAAAGGTCCATTGGGCATGGAGTCTAATGAAAAATGAGAAAAAGAGACAATAGTAGAGATCGAATAGCTTGCGGAAAGTGAGGCAAAGTAAGTCTATCTTTCAGCGCTTTGATAAATCATGATGCGGTAGGGGAAAGAAAAAGGAAAGGCCGACGTAGCAAATGATACATGCAGAGTTTTGAAAATGCGGATTGGTCTTACACAACTGATAGCTGGTGCAGAGGAAAGGCAATAAACATTTTCAGAAAACCCAAACCCTTTCGTTACAGTAGTGGTCGTACTAAAGTGTAACGAAGCCCATCAGTTAGAGGAAAACAAAATGTAATGCAGTCTTAATGGATTAAGGAAGACATAAGGCTATGGTAAAACATTTCAGCTGCGAGTAAGGAAACACATAAATGAAATCCAAACAATTTTAACACATCTGAAAGAGAAGAAAACATACTGAAAGAAATCGACTGTGATTAATCTCACAGTTGCAAGAAAAAATAATTTTTATTACTCCAGCCTGGTTTACAAAACTCAGTCATTACAATCGAACTCTCTTCCAAAGAAGTTTTTTCAGTGTTGCGCTCATGCGCCCCCCCATGCATGTTACATCTCAGTCTTTTAAAAAGAAAGATCTGTAACTCTTTGCGTTCCAGGAATTTGAAGCGTTTTGTCTTCTGGACTCAGAGACTGCCAGATGTTCTGCAGTTACAAACATTTGTGTGCGCTGGCAAAAAACTCGTTCAGGTATAGAGGAAATGAAATAGAGAACTCCAATGGATGTAAACCGATTTCCTCATCATCTGCACTTGTCTCTACCTCCATAATATTGATGCCTTTGCATGGACTTGATGCAGCTTTACCCCCAATGCATACCAAAAAGCTGTTGTTTCTGTTTAGGTGATCTAAATCATATCCCACAATGTAGAATTTGTCAATGCCTATTATCATCTGTGTTCCTGCTGGAACTGATTTTCGAAGTGACAAACTTTGATCTTCCTCCTCCTTTATTGCTAATAGAAGCTTTTGAACTGGTGCCTTTAACTCCAGCTAGTCCATTGTTAACATCTGACAGGCCGTTCTCCAAAGCTTGAACAAGATTCTCAAAATAATTACATGTTACACTTGTAAGACCTGCAAGCTTTGTACGAAAATCATTAAAATCCTTTGCAGGGTTTTCACCATCAATATAACCTTGCAGCTCTTTCTCAGCACATTGATGAAGTCTTTCTAAACCAGATTCAGCATCACCTTGCAAGTAATCGAAGAATTGTCTTTTAGCCTGCTCTTGTTCTGGAAGATAATATCCATATGCATATGTCCACTTCAAAACATGTCTACATTCAGCTATCTGTAACCATGCTTCAGTAACAAACTTCAGTTGTGAAACAGGTTGACACTGTCTATCACTTAACTTTCCAATCTGTACAGCTTGCATTTGTTGCAGATCTGTCAATGCCTTTGCCCTAGATGATTCATTTGTCGCCCATCGCTCATAATAATGGGTGTATCTCTCCAGTGAATTTTTGGCCATCTCTCTTCTTCGGTCTGACTCATGATAAACTCCTTCCTATTTTGCAATTTCATATTGGTTGCACGCATAAAAACTAACTGTGCGTTCACCATGCTCTAACCAAGCACCAAGGCATAGCCAACAAAATTCGAATTTACATGGAGGTGCACATGTGATATGCATACAGCCTTGATTTTTCTTAATTGGCCGTTTACCCTTTGGGCAAGGTTTTGAATTCGCCAATATCTAGTTCATGTTCTCTGATTCTGTGCTGTTCTCCAAGATCCACTTTTCCACTGTTTCACAGTCTACTGGACGATGAGCTTCCTCACAACAATTCCAGCAAAAGTTATATGCGCATTTGTAGGTAACATCATAAGGTCCACTTCCTATAACAAAGTCCACACCATACTCGCAACCAAGAGCTGGACACCACTTGGTATAGTGGTGCGCACTGCCTCCATAAGTGATGCTAGCAATGCGCGCGATAATCTCTTTACCTCCTGTAGCTGCGGAAACCTGCAGCACGTTCTTCAGGCCTCTCTGTACTATCAAATTTTCCAAGGATGCATATGATAGCCTAAAAACAGACCCTCTCGCTTGAATCCAAAAGCAACTGATAGGGAATATCGTGAGCTGATATTTCATATCAGACCTTTCGTCAAGTACACGAGCCTTGGACAAAGCACAATCTGGTAAGATATACCCAGCCAGAACATCATGCAAGTGAAGAAACTCCGGTAGAGAACCTCCATGGAAGAGCAAGCTTCGCTACAGCCATGGCCACAACATATGGATCTCTCGTAGCTAAGTTAGAAGCCGTTGCCAATGTATGTCTTACTGCAACAGGATCAGCAAAATAAATCTTCCATCGTTGTCGCTCTCCATTCCCCACACACCTGTGGAAGCCGTCATAGTGGGCGAGATTAGGGTTAGGAGTCCGGGAGATTTGCGTCGTTTGAAGCTATACCGCCATTCTGAATATGCAGTGATTGGCCTGCAGACTGTCCGTTTCAATATGATTACATTATGCGTCTGTGATGGACAGAATATCTGTCACCACCTCCTGCACACCTTTAATAAGAGAACGTCGCATGCATCATGTCCTATTAATGCGGCATGATGATTTGAAATTGAGCCGTTGCTCCTTGTTTGTAGTGTCTCGCCGCATCCTTCCTGAAACCCTAAAAATTTCAACTGAAATCGATGCCTTTTTTGTAATGCATCTCCTGCATTTTCAAAAGGTTATCATCACGGCTCTCTATCTGTGTAGTAGTGGATTAATCTCATAATAGTCATTTCCTTTTGATAGCGCAATGCTGATTCCACTTGATATGCCTCGTTTCACGCCGAAAGTCATACCATTGCTTACAACTTATCGTAAATACGATGCACAACCCTCTCCTCGACTTCTCTTCGGTTTTTTGGATGTATAGGCTCCAAACCCTCCGCATCCTTGCATTCTCAACTTCACTAATCCCTCGTCATTGTCAGCATATTCGACACTTTGAATAGTAGTTCCAACATTATACATGTAAATGAGTCCCAAGGGAGCAAAGCTAATACTAGGGTTGTAATCCTTTATGGGATTAATGGTATAAACTTCATATTCTAAAACCTTCAGTGATACGGTTACAGATCCTCTTTTTGAGAGTCGTACAAGGTTTCGTGCATTGTGGGCATAGACTGGACAACAACAATATCTTCTGACAATTTCACGTCTGTGGGACGAACAAGCCCTGTAATACGTTTAAAGCATTTACCATTGATGACCTTTACACACTTGTCTTCATCTGACCACCCTGCTCCATGGCAATTTAGGACTCCTACAACCCCCGTGCAGGCATTCATGTTCCATATCTTCGGCAAGCTTTTACAATCCACTGTGACATCAACCAAAGACAATCATGAGTAGGTCTTCCAAGAAATTGTGCTCGTAGTACTGATCCATCAGGGAAGACGAGCTTTTTCAGAACCTTGAATTCATGGTCACTAGGCTTGTCACTAACATAGACGCCGCAGCCACCAATAGCCCTAGCTGCAGCATGAAATTCTGCTGCAACATGATGACTATGAAACATATCCCAATCAGGCAACATAAATTCTCCTAAGAGTATGTTGTTGAAGGCCACATAAGTAATGAAGAGAATTTGTGATATTGGATCTCTGGGCGTGAAATCCTCTGATGCCCTTACAATTGCAATCTTCTTGGAACTGTAAAAAGAATCGGAGAGCTTCTTGGTACTTCTGAGTTAAAGCTACTCGGCCTTCAAATCCATCTCCAAGGGTCTTAATCAGATTTTGCACGTCTACCTTTACACCATCTCAAGTTTAGTTATGTTTATGGATCCAAAGGCCCCTTAGATCAGTGTTCATTTATCCAGCCTCGCCAAATCTTTGAATCTTCCCTGTAGAATACAAGCATTAATTTGCTCGTCCTGCAGCAATAGTATCAATTCCCACTGACAAATATCAACCTGAAAGCGATTACTGACTAGTGACCCTTTAAGCTTTGAATAGGCAATTTGGTTGATGGTTAAGAGTGGCGTGACTGGCGTGATTACCTCAGCAGGTCATTTCATACATTTAAAACCAATTACAAGTTGACTTTTACCATCATTTGCCATTTGGAACGTGACTTTTAAAATCGAAATAGAAGTTCTTTGTGCCCTTTAAAACAAATGCGATCGGTGAGCAGACTTAGAGGATTAGCTACAGGAATGTGCTCAGAACCAAACTGTGCATGTAGTAACAAGAAGTGAATCAATAGAGCAGAGTTCTGAACCAGCTCCTCTCGAAGATAAGAACCAGGAACTTTTAAAGCTTTCGTAATAGTGAATTCTGAATTGTTTCCATTTACTCTTATAATTCTAGTTCTTCTTGTCCAATCCTCAACTTCTATTTCAATTTTGCTTGGACGTAAATGCTGCAGCATCCGGAACCGGTCTCAAGCAGCTTAGTCAATTTCGATCTCTGTTACAACAGGCCATAAGCATGAAGTCATTTGCCTTATCTTCACAGGATGAATCACTATCGGTGTCTTCTAAGGAATTGTCATTATTTGCAACCAAACTTTTCTTCTTATAATATTTATTGTATTTGTACTTCTTTTCCTCATCAGAGTTCTGGTCCTTTTTCTGATGGGGACACTTAGACGCAAAATGACCTATCTTACCACAGTTAAAGCATTTGAAGGGCAACTTCCCTTGATATTTTCCTGACCCTTTCTTTAACCTTCTCCCGCAGAATTTTTGCCTCAATATCATCCCTGATGCGAATCCCGGGTATTATTGTCCGCTTTAAAGAAGCTTCTCTAGTCTTGGTTTATCTTTGTTAATTCTCATTTCATATCTGATTAGAGTTTTCCTAGAAGTTGATCAATGGGCCGAGTTTTAAGATCATTTAATTGTTCTGTGCGAGACTTTTGGATTAAATTTATCAAGCGAGGATCTTAAAATCTTGAACTAGGTGAGTCATCAAACTTCTCACCTAGACCCTTCATGGCATTTACACAAGTTCTTCCAACCAAAAATGCTTGCTAATTGTTTCATCTTCTGTTCATCTTTAGTTGTTCAAATTTCAATGTATGTTTGAAGTTTGGCATCTTTTCTTTCTCATTTCCTTCCTGCTGTTAATAAGTTTATCACACATTGCTTTGGCGGTATCAGATGCATCACCCTTCTGAGCTTCGGCTTGCAAGTACATTAAAGATAGCATTCATCCCTTAGCATTAAAACTAAACTCTAACTTATCATCCTTGGAGGCTAGCACAACATGCTTTGTATATCAGGTCTCCTACCCATCCCAAGACATCAACACCCAAGGTATTAAGTATGTTCTCATTTAATCTTCGAGACAAAATTTGTTCCATCAAGCGGAGGGGCTTAGAAGTTTTGAAGTCCCTTCGCTGACTTTTGTCATGTTTTAAACTACGGATCTACCTTTTTGAACAAAGGACCTGCTCGATACCAATTGTTGAAATTACTAATACAACTAAGGAGGGTGGATCGGTTGTCTTTGAGCTTAAACAATTATAAGTCTAGTAAAATATTCTTAATCTTTCCTCAAGTGATCGGTAACATTTATACAACATATGGACTGATGAAAGTAAAAACTGTCCGAGTCACATAGGGTATACATAGAGAGCCAGTTTTCCGCGAGGGAAAACCCATAAAGGGAGAAAACCTCTTCTTCTTCAAAATATTGATAGGCGGTAGTCTTTTAAGTTACGTACATCATCTTTAATTGAGCACCAACTCAGTGTGAAGCTGCTACCTCTGTTTACAAAGTACAGCTTTTTGAGAGCACCAACTCTCGGTTTCTCTAGCGCCCACTGGGAAGCACCAAGTCCCTTTGAGAGCACCAACTCTCTGGTTTCTCTAGCACCCACTAGAAGGAAGCACCAACTCCATGGTTTCTCTAGCACCCACTAGAAGGAAGCACCAACTCCCTATATGTTCCAACACCAAATGGATGGAAGCACCAACTTCCAGTTACACAGGCTCCAATCTGTATAACAGAGAACACTTGTTCTCCCTTGCACCACCCTGCCACCCTGGTTTCTCTGGCTGCAACCAGATGGAAGCTACAACTTCCTGTGTTCAAGCTCCCACTTGAACCTCTGAGGAAAACAGTCCTCTCGAGCACCTCCCAACCTCCCTAGAATATAAATGAACATATAAACATTCAACTACACAGATACATCAATTCTTACCAATATTTCTTTGTTCTGTACATCTGGTCATCTTCTAACTGTTCTGCAATTCATTTCTTCCTCTGTCTATTTTGCAGGTTTTCTCTGCAACAACTTGTTCTGTCATTCCTCTCTTCTTCAACTTGTTCTGTTATTCTGCTCGGCGTTTCATCTCACACTGCACATATGCTCAATCTCCTCCTACGCATTCTCTCCTTTTCCTTTTCTTACAGTTTCATTCTTTTCTCATATAGAACAACCAACCACACACAGTCTGTCTCATCTTCTTTTATACACACCTACACGACGGTTCAACTTCCCAACTCCTTAGGCAAAAAGACGACAACTGTCTAAGCAACTGAAACGCCAACTAATCGACAATCATGAGTCCGTTTCGCTAACAAATTCAAAACTGAGGAGTTAACTGTGAGAGAGAACGGTAACCCTCCGATCAACACTTGATCTGACGGTTCAGATCATTCCGCGATTTCACATATCGCTATTTCGACATTCCTGATGTTCAATGTTCTTGTCACTTCCAAATCCCGATCCACGAAACTCCATGAAGAAGTTAGATCAACGGTCCATATCACTTCTTGATCTGATGTTTGCAATTACGTCGCGATTTCGCATATCGCAATATCGACATTCTTGTTGCATTGTTTTCTTGCCTCTCCATGTTGCAATCCCCGAAACTCCGATATGGAGTTAGATCAACGGTCCAGATCTGAGCTTGATTCAATGGCTACGATTGAATCACAATTTCACATATCGTGAAATCGACATTCTTGTTGCATTGTTTTCTTGCCTCTCCATGTTGCTATCCCCGAAACTCCGATATGGAGTTAGATCAACGGTCCAAATCTGAGCTTGATTCAATGGCTGCGATTAAATCGCAATTTCGCATATCGCGATATCGGGATTCCTGATGTTAAGAAACTTTGACATCTCCAACTCTCGATCCCCGAAACTCCGACATGGACTGGAATCAATGGTCCATATCAAACCTTGATCTGACGGCTCAGATTACATCGCGATTTCGCATATTGCGATTACGCCCGCTTCTCCTTGTACCTTAAAGGGGGTGCGGGTTCTTCTTGATCCAACGATGGTCGGATCCTGCGCTTGGATCTAACGGCTGAGATCTGTCCTCTTCTTCAACAATCTCTTCTTGTCTACATTCAGATCTGACGATCCTCATTCTTTCGAGAATTTTGAATGGAATCCAACGATCAAAGATTCTTCCCAAACTTTACGAGTCTTCGATCACTCGATCAATGTTGCGTTGTCTTCGATCATTTGACCTTCCTGAACTTATCTTCTGTTTGCCTGTCGATTACAAATTTCCTGTACTCATGCCATCTTCACTGTTGTACTTGCCATCAATGACAAGCATTCATTGTCTGTTAAATATTTTCCAACACTATGTACAATAGAGAGGACAGTGAAGACGACCGCACACCGAGACGACGAATGCAATGGGCAGATAACGTTTGGTAGTGTTGAAGCATCAAGCAATCCGATTCAGCCAAATCACACACATTTTGTGGCTGTGAGAAGTTATGACGTCAACGTGTGGAAGGTCCATCAGTAGTATGACAAATCGTTGGCACGAAACACAGTATCAAAGTAAGCCATATCATAAGTGAAACATATCACCACAGGAACACCGGTACATAGACATGGAGAGAAAACAAAAACAAGTCGGAAACAATTTCCAATTGTGTTTTCAACTATTTATAGGACTTGCCACCACCATAGCATGTGCAATGAAGCCCCATTTGTGCAGAAACACAGGTTCCATCTCCTGTGATGTAGGCAACATCAAGAACCATTTAGTCATCATGTCCATTTATGCAATGGATTCAGTTTCAATTCAAAAGTGGTCACATCCGTTGCTTTTACAAATAGGCATTCGATGCTATACAATTTGCGGTAGATACATATAGCTTCTACTCCGATCTCTTTATTCTCATGTGGGTTTAGAAGATGATGCAATTTTCAGGAAGGGCATCAAATCTACAATTTAACACCAAGATACTTGGCCTATCCAAATAGTTGCTTGAATTGTTCTTCCAAATTGTTGTGATATGACAATTCTCTAATGATAGATCAGTTGTCTGTGTCGCCATGGACTAACAACTTTGTTGAAGTTGGTAGCTGGATTCTGGCGACTACCACTTCTGTCTTTTCTAGTTGTCTAGATCCTCCTCGTAAGCAAGGAAGTTGAAGGAGACACAAGGATCATCTTGCTCCTGGCTATTGCACCAATTACTCTGTGCTAGATCTTTCCAGCTGCTCAACTGAGTGGATCGGGTTCTAGTCGTAGAACTTGGGTTATTCATCGCTTGGATTTTCGGGGTGTACTATAAACTACGACTATTCTTTGGTTCTTCAGAGAAAATGCAGGCAAAGAGTGGGCGAGAACTAGGACAAATGTGGACTAAATAAGTTTGTGACCTCGAAAACTACTCTGGTCATTGGAAAACATTTTTGTAGCTATAACTACAATGGAGACATATGATTTGCATTTACTGAAGTAATGTGCGATCTTCAATATGTGTGTAGAACTTAGTCATCATGGCCCAGATGTTAGAACTATCATTGGGTTTTCATTCGAATGTCATTTGATGCTAAGAGCACAATTGTTGGAAAGGAAACAAAGTGTATAGTTGCAGAGAAAGATTCTTATCCTAGACAAAGAGTTGCTTGAACTGTGCTTCAAATGTCCTGGGAAGCTTTAGCTTTCTAAAATATCATCTGCTCTCTGTGTCGCCATATATCAATAACTTTGATGAATGAGGCAGCTCCATTCTTGAAACTGTTATGCTTGTCACTTCTAATTGTTGACGTCCTCCTAGTTACCAAGCACGTTGAATGAGGGACGAGGATGGCACTACTCATGACCATTGCAACAATTAGCAAGTGATGGATGGTTTCATTTGCTATAGCAATTGCGTGAAGTCAAAGATGTAATATTTTGTCTGGTGACAGCTTGAATTTATTTCATGTAGGATGAAACATGTCTATCTTTTGTTGTCTGACAGGAAAAGCTAACCATAGATAGGTACGTCCCCTCCACAAATGTCAAACAAATAAACCTGCTACTTCCTGAGGAACTTGACCCATTGCAAACAACATCTTGAGTTGCAAGGACAACCTAGACAAAGACTTGCTTGAACTATTCTTCGAACATCCTGTGAAGCTTTAACTTTCTAAAAGATCATCTGCTTTCTGTGTTGCCATATATCAAAAAGTATCTCAAGCCACAAGGATAGTCCAAACAGATGATTTGTACTTACTCAAGGAATGTACTGGATATGCAATATGGAATCTAGATTCTATACAGTACGATGCACTATGAAGATATATTATTGTATCTAGATAATTTACCAAAAGAAGATGTCTATTGCTTCATTCTTATTTGCATACCTCATGTTCAAAAACTGTTAATGAGGCTTTGTTGTTGTATTGTTTGCAACTACTTGTTTTCCTGCATTTCTTCCGTTTCATATTGATGCAGAGGCACTGGAAGAAACACAATGAAGAGTCAAATAGGGTTGTATGTCCAAATGGCATGAAATATACAATATCAACAAACAACCAAGGAAAATAAAAGCAACACTACACAAATAAAATTAGAAATATGTACCTTGTCAGTTCTTGTTCCATGTATGTTCTTTTGCTCCGTTTTCTTTTTATTAATTGATGGTGATAGTTTGGATTTATTGCACATCCAAGAAGGCAAATAGACATATAAGTAGATGTGACCGAGGTACAAATGCAACGGGAATTGTCCATGTTTTATTCTCTGCACAATAAAAAATTGTTTTAGGGAACTTGGTTGTTATGTTCAACACAACTTCTTGAAGCAACACATAAACACAATGTTTCTAGGTGTGTAACAAGGGTATGGCAATATGCTTTTCTTCGGTATGAAGAAAATAAAAGTTAGGAAAAAATGTAAAAAAATAGGGACATATGCAAATATGTATTCGAACGTTAATGTAATTCAATAGTCTAATGTTGTCTATAACTTGTATGCATTTCAAATTGAAAGTAGAAAATAGGTTCTATTATGATCACTCTAATATGTATCTGATATATCTGCATTTCAAATTGAAAGTAGAAAACAAATTGTATCATAATCACTCCAATATGTACTCAATATAAAAAATTTGATAGATCATTCTTCTCATTTGATGAAACGTTCTTTGTACATGTTTAGTTTGGTCCAATAAGAAATGCAAATTCTAGTTGTACATGTAACTCTAATTTTTTTGCATTTTCTAGTTACACTAACGCATGTCAATATTGAAGTCTCCTAGAACCACTATGATTTTGTTGCAATCTAAAGTGCACAATGCTTTTGCGATTGCATTTACTATGCTGATTATAATTGCATATGGGCCTACATAGATATTAATTATGGCAATATGCAATCCTTTAACTACTACTATTGCCACAAGCACCTCTACATCTATTTCTTCAAAATGCATATGTTCCAATATGAGCATATGTTTTTTTTACTAGTATCATCACGCCATGTTTATTGCAATTAGAAACACAATTGAAACATTGAAACTGTTGATTTTGCATCGACAATGTCATATATGTTTCTTGAACACACAAAATATCAGATCACATTGTATGGTCACTAGCTATGTCACTCATATGTGCATGCAAAGAACAAGTGTTCAGTGAAAAAATTGAAATACATGACCCCAATTGCACAAACTGGGAATCATATTCTAGAGTCCACTTTGCATCATTGAGCAAACGTTGCATCTTCGCAACGATTTTTTGCTTAACATTGAAGTTATCCATAGTTAAAGGACTTAGAAGATACAAAGACTTTGTACTCCTTACATGTGAAAAGGTTGTGTAAACTAATCCATGTCTTCGCACCCTAGCATGGTCAAATGCAACATTGTTGAGCGTTAGCCCCTGTGATCTGTGTATTGTACGTTCACATGCAAGTTGAACTGGAAATTGTTTACGGATTTTCAAATGGTCTATTGTTGCTTTTGTAGATGTTGGTTTCACTACTTGCAATATGGGTATCCAGTCAACTAGAATGTCTTTGCTATATAAAGAAGCTAACCTTGTGGCCTGTCGATGTCCAATATGCAGATCAAAGAACTTTATCCATAAAACATCATCCTTATCTGTCTTTGTGTATGCTTTGACTATACCATCTGCACCATTCACTAAAACATCATGTGAATCATAGTTGCATGCATATATTTCAACCAACATATCTAACTTCAACACAAGTTGTGAAGGAAAATATGTTGTGTTTTCATGATGTGGTACACTACCGTGCTCATCTTCTTCTTCATCAATTGCATTGATTAAAAGTTCCTTGCCAAGTATAAGCAATAGTATAAACCTGTTATGCAATGTAACCTCCTTGTTTATGTAAAATAAACAAAGAAATGTTGGGTCATTTGGAGCAGGTCAGATGAAATTCATAATGATGTAGTCCAAATCGTCTTTTGTTTGACTATTTGTTCACATCCTATTCGGTATAGCAATAAACTTTCCATTTGTTTGCCGCATCATGGTTTGCAGTTCATAACACTTCACTCAATCTGTCCAAAATTCATATGTTATGCTTTGCATGTCCATCCTAGGCTACTCAAATATTAGGGAATCATGTATGGGTTGTGCTTGATAAAGATACCCACAAAACACCATATCCATGTTTCCAAAATACCTTGTTTGTACATTTTTTTATGCTCCTTAGCTGACTATCAATCGAGAATAGGAATCGACTTCCAACCAGAGAAGCTTCATCAATGAGGACAAGTTGTAGTTCCCGATAAAGCTTTGACAATGTGTCAAGTTTCTCTACTAAGTGGAATGACTGAGTCTTGTTGAAAGGCATAAAAAATGCATAATGGATTGTTGTTCCACTTCCATTGTAAGCAACTTTACCTCTATATTCCACTATCATTCCCTTTGGTTTCAAAGGATCAATTGTCCTATTTGCATAATGTATTCATATAAGTACTTGGAATATCATTTTTGCTGTGAAGGTTTTCCCTGTTCCTACTCCACTAGTAAGAAATAAGTACAGTGGCATTTGAACATTCCTTAGTTTCTTTAGGGCAATGTCTTTGAAAATTGCTTGTTGTTCTTTGTTCAACATTCTTCTAAGTCTGTAATACTTGTTATTTTCAAGCAAAAATGGATGCGTTGCAACCTGGAATCCAAGATCAATTATTCTTTTTCTACTTTAACCTCTAGTGCATTGCAAATATGGTTGCAAATCGTATTGTTCACAACAAGTTGCACTTATTCCTTGTTGGGTAAATGTACCATCAAAATCGAGAAGATCATTGTCTACTTATTGAATCACTTTTTCCATATCGCCTCGGGTTGCAATGACATTGCATGTAAACTTAGCTTCATTGACTTGTATTATTGTTTGGTGAAAACAATAGGCAACTTCCCATGTGGGCCAATTAAGCTTTAATGTACATTCATTTTTTTTCAAATGAAACATACAACATTAGTTTCTCTCTACAAAAAATTTCATAATCAATGTACTTGTTATATTTGACAAATCATATCACATTTGGTTTTTTGTTTTTCGATACATGTCTACCATATTTTTTGTACTTGGAAACAAATTCATCAAGACAAATATTCTTAATCACGTATGGAGGTTTAATATAGTAATCAATACATGACATCTTCCGAGTTGTCAGGTTCCCGTTTCAATAAAAGTGTTGGATTAAGGACGAATGTGTGTTTATCTATTGGAGATGTGTTTATAAAGATACATGGTCTTGAACTATTGTTAAGCGACAGATCAAGGCCAATATGAATTGCTTGATGTGTAGACATTTGTTGAAGATTCAACATGTTATTTCCAAGTGTACGGATCATTTGCATAGCATTGATTATGATTTTTTCATGTTCTTTGCATGTTCTCCTAAATGATTTTGTCATAGATTTGACAACTTTAGTCATATATGAACTGCAATACGATGTTGCGACATATGCATTGAGAACAAATTGTGCATCTGTGTTTGCATTCCACAAATTTGGCAAGTCTTTTGAAAAGCTATTGTTCCGAATATGTGAAGGTTTTCATCTCAGGAATATTGTTGGTTGCTTTGGTGTGCATTGTATTAGTAGCAAGTACCCATCCTCTGCTAGTCCCATTTCCACCAAGAATTATTCGAAAATAATTGAATTTTCATAGTTTTTTTGTTCTAGTGATGAAAATAACAACTTTGACTTTTCGTCAACAACGTTGTCTGGTAATCCAATTGCTTCAAGAATAATTTTAATTTTCATCAGTGGCATAGGGAAGTTGTATCGACAATGTGAATTCTTTCATCTTTTACAACTTCTTGTATGGCAATGCCTATGCAATTTGTCAAGATCAGGATGCAGATAATTTGTGCCACGTGTTATGTACCTGTCCAAGAAGGCTGTAATCTTTGAATCATTGTCCTTTCCATATATCAGTGCATCTTTTATCCACAACAATCCATGTTCATGATCACTTCCTCTATTCTAATTTTTTGTTACAAAGTAACTGTCTGATACCTTCCAAAAAAAGCTTTTGTCACGAGATATCAATTGCTTTAAAGCATTGATTCTATGTCTGTAGTAACGAGTACAAGTAACTGGGTCCTTTATTATCAAGTATTTGATGTCCTTGTCTTCCAATGTTTCATAATTCTTTTCATTCCTTCTGTTCCTATACAAATCTTTCAATGCACACACCGATTCATGCCACTGATGCTATGCACTGGTGAATGTGACGAAAAACATTGGAGGTCCCAATTGTCATAACATTGCAAATACATTTTTCTTAATATGTTCAAAGTAATCCAGAGAAGTGTGAATTTTTTTTAAATCTATGTATCCAATATCAGATTTAAGTATCTTCTCCAGATTTGGTTTGTACTTCATGTCCTTTGCCAACAACTTTCTTCCTTGTAATTGTTCTTTTCTTATTCGTATCCACACGCAAGAAAGAACTTTGCCAATTATTGTTCTTACTGTTTTGAAGAATGTATTTGTAATATGATACGAAAAATCTCCGCTAGCATGTAACAATTCCCATTTCACTATTTTTTGGTAACTAAATATTTTTACAATGTCATCGTCAAACGCATTACCATAGAAAAGGGTTGTAAAGTTCATCTCTTCTACGTATCTGTCCATGAATATTCCAAGTGGATGTTGTCCTTCAACATATGCAACTTCAAAGATCTTATTGTGTGAATCATGGATGCATTGCGAGTCTGTGAACCCATGCACCAACGTTTCACTAGGTTTCTCACTATTCGATTCGATTTCCATATCACTTTCACACTCAAAATATACCTCTACCATGCATTTTTTATTATCTTGTTGGAGAACATGATTCCATTCTTTGTTTGTAGTGATGTCTGCAGCCTTATATAAATCCCTAGAACATAATTATTTTAATCCTTTCATGACAATGTTTACACGTACTCTTCCCGTCTGATAGGCCTTTTTGTATTGTAATTGTCTTTTCAATGCAATTGCAATTGTCATTGTTTCATCCATGAATTATGGCAATGCTTTTTGGACCATATCCATATGAACAAGAACGTTGATGATGGTCCCGTCAAGCCCATCTGCGATTTTTTATAGCCCCATTGTAATTCGAAGGGACACAAGTCTTTCCTCAAGTTTTGACAGTGTACTTGCAATGGGAAATCACATGTTATTGGTTTGTTGGTAGTTTTCCTAGCAGCATGATCCCTTGAGTTCCCAACCGAGAGATTTTTGGTTACCTGTTTCAGAGAGACCCTGATTAACGAATGGGATTCTCGAGGGACTGAGATCAGTGAAGGGGTACATTCCTTGGGTTGGACAGATCAAGAGGAAGAGAGCTGGTGGAAAATCGAGATAGTTGTAGGAAGATATCAATGGATTGTTGGTTTTTATGAGCCGTGAGTGGACAATGAGAGACCACACTCCTTTGTAGATTACTAGCCTCAGCTCGGGGGTGACTGGATGTTGAGATTTAGAACAATCAGTCTATGGTTGGGTGAAACTTCCATCCCAAGCAGCTGGTTGCAACACTATTGTTTAAAGATAAGTGTTTTATCTTGTTGTTGGGTTATTTACATGTGTTATTGTTGTGCATGAACTCTATGTAAATGAGAATAATTTATATATTGTTGTAATAAGTTGTTTAGCTGCATTTCATGTTGATTATTAGCATGATGTAGATGCTTCTATTTTATGTTTGTAGATATTATCTAAATTTGTTTTAATTTGTAGCTGAAAGCTACAAGAAAGTAGTTAACTATAAATGAATTAATTTAGTTGGCATATTTTTTAATGAGTATTCTGCACCATAATGTCCCTCGGTTGGGTTGGGGCACATTAGATTATGGTATTAGAGCATCTGGTTCAAACACCGAGCTTTTAAGGGCTCAAACCAGAGCGAATTGGTGAAATTCATTGTTTCAAATTTTGTCTGTGATAGGTTGGGGAAAAACAGAGAAGAATAGAGAGGAATCCCCAATTTCGTAAGTGAAATCTGGGTTTAAATGACTACGGACTGCAGAGGTTCCAAGGAGCCAAGCGATAGAGTTATAGATCAGAATTTTACCTGGAATGGTCGAAATACGAGTTTTAATGGTCGCCTATAGAGTAGTTATAGGCCGTTTGGTGAATCAATGGCCGAGATATCTTTTGATCTCGAGATCAACGACCGAGATTCGACGTGATAAATTTAAAAATTTGTAATGTTTTGACCATTTGGAAAGGTTGAGTAAATCTATGGTTGTGATTAATTTATGGGTTTTTGTCGAAATTTTCTAAGTGAGAGGTTCACCAACATAATCTGTCGACAACCATTGGTCAGATTGACGAGTTTGGCGAAGTGTTGGAAATTTTCCAAGAGAAAATTTCGATGGCTTATGGATGGGCGTCGACAGAGTTGGATGAAGTTGATACAATCAACGACCAGGATTCATTTCGGGTGTTTGTAAAGCAGATGAGATCGATGGTCTAGATCAATTGGAGAAATGTTGAAAAATTGCTAAGTGTTAAAGTTCACGAAGAGAAATCGCCAACGGCCGATGTTCGGGCCAACCAAAATGGCGAAGAGTTTGGTTCAGCCGTAAGACATATTTGACCACTGGTGGCCGATGATTGGGTGTCGACTGGATTCGACGAAGTGTTTCAAATGGGTAAGAGAAATTGTCGATGACCGACGCGCCAATGGTTGGGTGTCGGTCGAATCCAGCAAAGTGTTTGGGTCACCCAAGAGAATCGATCGATGGGCAATCGAGGGAAGAGGATGATGATGTCATCATCCACTTGTCATGCCACATCACCCAAGTTGATACCTCAAGAGAATGTGTCATGCCATGTCAACATCCATGTGTCATGACACATCAACAGTTGCCATGTTAGCCAACATAAGTGGTCGATGGCCAGGTCATTCGATTTGGGAAAGTGTTTTTGATAGTCATCGGGGATCGTCGATCATTGATGGTCGACGATCGAATCAGAGGATTTAAGAGTTGTGTGCAAATCGGGCATCTGGAATGGGCCGACGGTCCTGTTAGCAGATAGAGAAAAGTGTCGCGCGCATCCAAAGGAAAGAGTCAATCACCGATGGTCGATAGAGTCAGATCAACGATTGTTGTTTCTCCTGATTTGAGATCAATGAATTAGATTTAAAAGATTATTACAGTGGTAAAAAAATCGGTTTTATGTGAATCTTTTGGGTTTTTTGAGGTCATTAACTTGTGGGGCATGTTTTAGGCCATAAACAACGTTTTTAACCAATCAAAACCCACGAGAAGAAAGTGTACCAAGGTACACTTTTTCTTTTCATCTCAAATAAAATAACTTGGAGAGACCTATCTAATGAGTTAAACAGTTTGCAAAACGAAGCTCATATGATAAAGTTACAACCAAAATAGTGAGGGTAAAATTTTGGCACCAGTTTTACTTCCAGAGGGCATAACTCCATGCTCAAAAGTCCGTTTGGGGCACAAGAGCAGTTGATAGAAATATTATAACCCATAGAATCCAACGGTGGAGTCAAATTTGAGTTGTAGGTACCTAAATATATGTTGGGGAGGAAATAAGACACTTGTAGGATACAAGGGTAATTTGGGAAAAATAGTCAAAACTTTCATGGACTATAACTTTCAGCTCAGAGCTCGAATTTGAGAAAATGAATAGTTGTTGGAAAGGTATTAAGGAGTAGAAGACATATGCACACCCATAATTTTGAATTGGGCAATACATTTTCTCAGAAATTAATAAATAGATTTTTGTAACATTAAAAGAGTAGAAATTGCAACATGCAATTGTTGTAACTTTTCGCTCATAACTCAGATTGAGGCATGGGTACAACCATTTGAAAGATGTTTCAAAGAGGAATGCATCAAGGAAATCAAAATTTGAATTGGTGTAATGTGTACTTCATAAATTGATGGATAAATAACATGTATTATAATGGATGGAATGTTTTATGCTATGCATGTTTCTAAAAATAATTATTCCATGCACATTTCTTGCAAAATTAGAGGTATAAGAAAGAAACTTTGGTTCTTACATGAGGAATACAATTATGGAGGATGCTTAGGGATATTACAACCGTGGGGAAGAAATCAAAGGTCTACATGTCATCATGGGGAGTGTCGAAACAAAGTCAAATGGAAGAAGGGATAGACAAGAACATGTCACTATGAGAAGCTTGCATAGGGAAGTGCAGAGTTATAGAGATGATAATGAAAAGATTATGAAGGCAGGCTTCAGAGCTTAAATATGTTTCATAAGAAAGTCAACAAGGACTCTGAAACTAAGCAAGCAACTAGTGTTAGACAAGTTTCAACATCAAGATCCCATAGCAAAAGGGTTGATCATGGAAATGATATAATATCAAGAAGCATGACCAAGCACCATCATTCACCAAAGCAAACCACTAGAAGAAATCATGCAAGTTCATAGCCAAGGAGTAACCCAAGTGTGTCTCTTGTTCGAAGGAAAATTAGAAGAAGGCACAAGGCATATATCTTGCAAGGTGAACTCAAGAATATTAAACCACCATCTGTCAATGGTGAACACATGAAAGGAAAAGAGGTCGAGGCATGGCTGTTGGAAATGAAGAAATATTTCCAGCTACATGACTACCCCTCCCGGGTAGAAGCTAGAATTTCCACCTACCACTTGCAAGGAAAAACATCCATGTGGTGGGATCAACTTAAGCAAGCCAAGAACCTTTATGAGAAGAGGATCTCCTGGAGGCAATTCAAGGGATATTTCCAATAGAAATATTTGTCCGAGAATTACTATGAAAGAAAGATGAAAGATCTCTTTGAAATCAAATTGGGAACCATGACAAAGGGGTAATATGATAAGAGGTTCTTTGAATTGTTGAAGTATGTCGACTTCATCAAGGATGAGAAAGTCAAAATCCACATGTTTCTAAGTGGTTTACCCTCCTTTTATAGTGACAAGATTCAATATGATAACCCCAAGATTTTGGAGGAGACGATAAGGAGAGCAAGGCATCTTTATGAGTAGAGCAAAGGAATGCCATTTTTCCAAAAGGCTTGGAATGAAAGGATGAAAGGGAAAAAGTAATAAAGGAAGAAAGGTTGTAAGCCACCCTTTTTCAGGAACAACACCCAAGAAAATCAACGAGGTCAATCAACTCGAAATGAGCATAAGACTGCAGATTCATTTGTGAAAAGGCCAAGGAAACAACCTATTCAATGTTGAGGATGTAAGGGAAATCACTTATATAGGGACTGCCCTCACAAAGGAGAAAGAATGAGGATTTTCCACAACATTCAAGAGGCTGAAACAATGGAATACATGGGAGGAAGCATACCAATGATTTATGCAGCCTTGGACAACAAGCAAGTTGAATATCAATCCCTGTGATTGAAGTGGAAGGTACAATAAATAGTGATCCCATAACAATTTTGATTGATTTTGGAGTTATCCTTAGTTACATAAATGATAACATTGTCAAAATATTTCATTTGCAAAGAAGTAAGCTTAAGAAATCCTGGTTAGTTCAGTTAGCCACAGAGGCTAAGAGGAAAATCAATGAGCTGGCTAAAGATTGTCCGATAGACATGAATGGACTAATCACAAGGGTAGATGCAAACATCATACCATTGGGTTCACATGATTTCCTAATTGACATGGATTGGTTGGAAAAACACCATGTTGTCCTAGACTGTTACAACAAGACAATCACATGTCTTGATGAAGAAGGGCATCAAGGAAAGATTCAAGGCATTCCAAGAGTTGTAGTTTTTAGAGAGATTTCAGCTATGCAATTGAAGAAGAGTTTTAGGAAGGGATGTCATATTTTTGCAACCCATATGGAAGAGGCAACCAAACACAAAGTGGCAAGCATTGGAGACCATATGGTCTTAAGGAATTTTGAAGATATATTTCGGGAAATACCAAGATTTACACCAAAGAGATACATTGATTTCTCTATAGATTTGGTGCTAGGAGCTGCCCCAGTGTCCAAGACACCTTATAGAATGGGCACACCAAAATTGAAGGAGTTGTAGACGAAGCTTGAAGAGTTGTTAAATAAGGGGTATATACACCCAAGTGTGTCACCTTGGGGAGCTCCGGTTCTTTTTGTAAAGAAGAAAGATGGAACCTTAAGGTTGTGCATTAATTTCAGACAATTGAATAAGGTCACCATAAAGAACAACTATCCTTTGCCAAGAATTGATGATTTTTTTTATCAGCTGAAAGGTGTAAGAATATTTTCGAAGATCGACTTGAGATAAGATTATCATCAAGTAAGGATAAAGGAAGAAGACATCAACAAGACAACATTTAGGACAAGCTATGGGCATTATGAATTCACGGCAGTGCCATTTGGACTATCAAATGGCCCAACAACCTTTATGTGCCTAATGAATGGAGTGTTCTCAAAGTACCTAGACAAGTTTGTGATTGTGTTCCTAGATGATATAATCATCTACTCTAAGTTAGAAGAGGAACATCAACAACATTTAAGAATGGTGTTGCAATTTCTGAGAGAGCATAAATTGTATGCTAAGCTATTTAAGGGCATCTTTTATCAAAAGAAGATTCACTACTTGGGGTATATAATTTTAGCAGATGGGATAGTGGTATATCCCGAGAAGATAAAGGAAATTAGAGGATGGCCAATGCCAAAGAATGTGAGAGAGGTTAGATAATTCATGGGTCTTGTCGCTTATTACCGAAGATTCATAAAAGGATTCTCAAAGATTGCAAGTCTAATCAATTCTCTGCAAAAGAAGGAAGTAAAGTTTGAATGGACTCCCAAGTGTGAAGAGAGTTTTTAGTAGTTGAAGGAAATATTGACAAGTGTGCCAATATTGAATATTGCAGATCCAAATGAAGATTTTGTTGTGTGCACTGATGCATGCAAGGAAGGGCTCAGTGGGGTCCTTTGTCAAAAGGATAATGTGGTATGCTATGAGTCCAGAAAACTAAAATAGCATGAAATAATTTATGTTACACATGACTAGGAGTTAGCAACAATTGTACATGCATTACAAATGTGGAGAAATTACCTTATGGGGAAGAAATTCGAGCTAAGGATAGACCAATGTGGTCTAAAGCATTTGTTTGGACAACCAACACTAAATGCCAGACAAACTAGATGGCTTAAATTTTTGAGTGAAAATGACTTCAAAATTAAGCATATAAAGGGCAAGGAAAATCAAGTGGCTGATGTACATAGCAGGAGAGCTCATGAAGTGCATGTTGTGTCCATTAGCATGTACATGACTGATCTAAAAGATCAAATTATTGCAACAAAAAATTCAGATCAACGATATGTAAAAATAAAAGAAACATTAAAACAAGGTAATTTTCAACAAAAAATTAATTCTTATGAACTGAAAGAAGATGGAATTCTCATGTACAAAGGTAAGGTGTATGTGTCGAATTCCAGTGAGCTGAAAAATGTAGTTCTGAAGGAAATACATAATGTGCCATATGTCGGGAACCCGGGATATTAGAAGACAATTGCAACTGTAAGGAGCCAATACTTTTGGCCAAGAATGAAAAAGGAAGTGGCTAATTACATAGCTAGATGTCTAGAATGCCAAAAAGTGAAAACATAGCATAAACATCCAGCAAGTTTGCAACAACCATTTCCCATTCTGGAATGGAAGTGGGAAGTTGTTACAGTGGATTTTATTACTAAGTTTCCCAGGAATTTGAAGCAACATGATTCCATCATGATGGTGGTGGATAAATTAACTAAGGCAACACATTTTATCTTGGTGAAGACAACACACAAGGCAACAAATATTGCAAAGATTTATATGAAAGAAGTTGCTAGGTTACATGGAGTGCCTAAGGCAATAGTTTCATATATAGATCCAAAGTTTACTTCCAATTTTTGGAAAGGTTTATTCAAAGGCTCTAGGACAAATTTAAATCTTAGTACAACATATCACCTAGAGTTAGATGGGAAAACAGAAAGGACGAACAAGATAATTGAGGACATGCCTAGAATGCATGTGATGGATCAACCATCAAAGTGGGAATATTATGTTCATTTAGTTGAATTTGCCTACAACAATGGGTATTAGGCCTCATTGAAAATGAGTCTGTTTGAAGCTATGTATGGAAGAAAATGTAACACTCCAATAAGTTGGGATAATCTAATAGACAAAGCAGTTGTTGGGCCAGATTTGTTAAGGGAAATGGAAGAACATATGGCAAAGATAAAGTAGAATTTAAAGGCTGCCCATGATAGGTAGAAAAGTTATGCAAATAAGAACATAGTGTTTAGATATTTTAAAGTGGGAGAACATGTGTTTTTAAAAGTCAAGGCAAAGAGAAGTTCACTAAAATTAGGAAGTTGTCCAAAGTTGACTATGAGATATTGTGGGCCTTTTGAAATATTAGAAAAGATAGGGCCAGTTGCATACATACTAGCATTTCCTGCATTCATGAGAGTGCATAATGTATTTCATGTTGTTGGGTATGTGTTATATTCTTTGCATGTGTGTGTGGGTGTGACGGATACGACAACTGCGTCTGACGATCCCTTCACCTAGAGCTCTGCTGTGTGCACCGAGCGCTTTCCTAGGGGGGACAGGTATCCCCCCCCCTGGTTACGCACAGCATTCGGGGCAACACCCCAAACTTTTTTTTTTGGGCGGTTTTTGCTATTTTTAGCGGATTTTGCTATTTTTAGTTGATTTGTAAATTAATCCCGGATTAAGGGATTAGGGTTTTGGTATCTACGGAATACCTAAAAACATTGTATATATTGTATGGTGAATGGTG
>SNQJ01S0002401.1:218854-243905 GCA_010110895.2 Picea sitchensis | reverse complement strand
GTTGGAGCTTCCCTCAGGTTGTAGCCTGAGAAACTAGGGGGTTGGAGCCTCCTTCCAGTTGTAGCTGGAAAACAAAGGAAGTTGGTGCTTCCAATGAATGTAATTCTTCAAGACATATAAGAAAAAGCATTTCGTGGTTTTCTCTTGATTTGGGTTTCCACATAAAACACTGGTGTACTGTGTATGTGTGTGATTGTTTATTTCTTAATGCTCATTATTGGATAATAATTCTACATTGATATAACATTTGAATAAAAATGATTATAATTACGTTATTACTGATTCACCCCCCCTCTCAGTAATCCAACAATTGCTTGCCTCAGCTCGGGGGTGACTGGCTGTTGAGATTTGGAATAGTCAGTCTATGGTTGGGTGGAACGTTCGTCCCAAGCAGATGGTTGCACAACTCTTATTTAAAGATAAGTGTTTTATCTTGTTGTTGGGTTATTTACATGTGTTATTGTTGTGCATGAACTCTATGTAAATGCGAATAATTTATATGCTACTGTAATAAGTTGGTTAGTTGCATTTCATGTTGATTATTAGCATGATTTAGATGCTTCTATTTTATGGTTGTAGACAATAGCTAAATCTATTTTAATTCATAGCTAAAAGCTACATGAAATTAGTTAATTGTAAATGAATTAATTTAGTTAGCATATTTTTTTTTATTATGAGTATTTTGCACCGTAATGTCCCTCGGTTGGGATGGGGGATGTTACACCACACTTGTAAACATAATGCCCCACCCTTTATCTTGCCTTTTTCATATGGCATTTCCATATTTACAAGATACTTATGCCAATTTGCAATAGTTGTTGCATTGCCTACAAGGCTAGGTGCTAGATATTGGTACAAACAATGAAATGCATTCTGGTCACCACTTTTCATTGCATTGCAAAAGGATTGCACAATGTAAAGTCTCAACAATTTTGCATCAAACTCTGTAGCTATCAAATAGCAATTTGCTTCAAACAAACTATCACCGCAACTAGACAGAACAACAAATGCTCTGCTCAATCCATAAAAATGCATCTTGTATGTATTACATTTCCAATAGTATTCGAGGTTTTTGCACATGGATGACAAGCAAACATGAGGTTTTTCAAGATTGGATCTGGCTAGTTTCTTGTATAGAAATGGTTCGTAGTGACCTCTAATAGGATATGCATCATGAAACAAAATGCAATATGGATCTGCATTTATATTTATGTTGAAATGAAAATACTTTGTTTTCCTTGTTACTGGCCAAACCACAATTGATATATTTAACCATTTTTCTAACCATCGTATGAAAATTGTATCTCCTCGTAGCCCTCTCTCATAGTCATTTAGATTTGACGATGCTGACCGATGCACTTTTGACAAATATGTATGAATGTCCCGAATCCCATGCAATTCACACAAGAAGTCTGATTCTAGTTCAAGCTCATATGATTCCAATGCTTCTTTATCTCTATTGTGCAAACAAACCAAGAAATGGTCTATTAGTCCATTTCATAGTTCAATCGAGGAGTAGCGTAAATGTAGAAAGATGTGTAGTGCATCAAACAAACAATCTCCAGGACTATATATAAATGCATCCAATCTAAACAAACCATTTTTCATGCAAAACATGGTCAGTATCATCATCGACAATCCACGTCCCATTGTTTTCATAGTTTTCAACATCTATTGTATCTTCCATGTTCCAGTTTATGTCATTCAGATGATGATTAGGCTTTTTCTATAGCATCGTTGAACAAGAAAAAACATAAGATGCTAAATTCAATTTCAAAGTAGCATACCTTTTCTTTGTTAATGTTCAAGTTTGATTTTCTTTGATACATATAGTTTCTGAAATAGTCCTTGATCATCTTAACCAATTGCTGAAAAACAACAATAATAAGAAACTACCAAATTTCCTTGGAATACATAGCACAACCCGATAAAATATCAATTTACCGTTTCATCGACGAATACAGACAGGGAAAAAAAAAACTGGTTTCCCTAAACATTAGACTAATACCAATGCAAATTTCAATGAAGCAAAGTAGCTGCACAATGCATTAACAACATATTATGAACTAATAACAATGGACTATTTTGCAACACATAGTAATGGCAATGTTAGATGTCAAATGTAGGAATATTTCTATGTATTAGAGTCAACTATGTCTATCCACACAACTTAACAGATGACAAAATATAATAGAAGCAACACATCCATCCAGATGCATATTTGACACATCATAGGATAAGAATAGGTCCAACTTTATTAGTATCCTCATTCAATCAATTACATGGATAGATTAAGCAAATCATTTATGAACAATAATCGAGTCTCGTACACCACCAACAAATTCCCAAAGTTACAATGCATTGCACCATGCACATTCTTCTAGACCCTTAACATTTGATAGACCCAGACGCACAACTAGAAACATTACAATACTATAGACTCTCACAACAACCGACTGTACCATGCACTGAACAATGAACAATTAGAAACAACTCAGTCAATCAACCCATTTCTTTGTCGTGCTTGTTTCTTTTTATATTCTTCACTGCTTTGTGGTTGTGTCTTTCAGTTTTGCTCCACTTGCTCTACCGACTAACAGTCTTGCACGCTTCTATCACTTGGTTGCATTGCACATAACTTTTCTGCAATTCGGGCATTCTTGATTACCTTGTCAGCTCATCTTTTTTCTTCCTCGGGTTCCCATGCACACTTGTTGTAAATCTTCGCACATCAGTTTGGCGATGGGAAAAAGTGGAATGAGCATGCACAAGCTGGTTTATGCGAGCATGGGATATTAACTCAAAACTTTGGATACCAATAATCCCCAATGACTATTATTGAACACGTGTTGGAACCAACAACTTGATGGGATACCAGACACCGGGATAGAGTAAGAGAAAATCATCATTAGTAATGGACCATAGAATCAAACAAAGTTGTGTTAGCAACCAAGTTTGAGTAAGAGCAAATCATTTGTCCAGGATGTACTGACAACCCGAGAGAGATCATGGAATCAGTCAAATAAGTTCCAAGCTAAGTGATGGATTTGGACTACATTTGGCCAAATGCTTGACTTTGTTCCTTCGATGGTGTTTGCGGTCATGAATTAAGAATATGTTCAAAGCATACCATTTAGACACACATCCACTAGACGAACTTAAGCTTCATCAAGAGAGAGAGCATCATCCTCTACTTGTCTTTTTGCTATGAGATGACAACATAAGATAAAGACCTCCTAGCTTCATGTAGCAGACAACCCACAACCTTGGGCTATCTACTTCAACAAACATGATTATCCATGGAAACATGGAAACTAGCTTCCATATTAGAGAGCTAGTGCATTGTCACATATTCAAAGGATAGTTCAAGCAACTGTGACGTTCGAGACTTCTTCTTGCCGAAAAAAGAGAGCAAGACCTCTACGTATAAGTTGATGGAAAAATATAAACCTTCGTGAAAACTGGCCTGCGGGTTCTTAATTATCTGTCTGGACTGGCAATCGCACGCCTGCCAATGTGATTGAATCTGGGCCATGAAAGGGGACCTGAATCAGTGAGAAGTGCAAAGATAACAATAAGCGCCCATAAATTACAATCCTCGTGGATGGGCGGGGGATATAGAGAATAGAACATCCAATATTTCTCATATGTCTGCACATGCGCAAGACGATATATATAAAGTGTAAAAGTGAGTAGACATTGCAGCCAAAGGAAGATAAAGAACTGGTAAACAAATTGATGCCATAATAAAAATGGAGTCCCGGTGAAGTTGCATATGTGAGGAGATAATGATTCATATCTGTCATTCTGGCGATGTGCCTTTTGGAATGTGGTCTCATCGCTACATGCGTGCCAAGGGTATAGTTGGTCTGTCAGAATCATATTGCTTGACCCTTCAATCTAATGTAGCGATAGCTAAAGCAACCCAGTTCTGTGTGGAACCTCTGACACAACGACTATTTTGTACATAGGAGATAACTTCAAGGTAAATTGGAAATCTTGGAAATCTGCACAACTGTCATTCTATCCAATCCACCTGTGTAATTGGAATGTACATTGTACTACCAAAGATGAAAATTATGCCAACTATATACTACTTCCCCCGATGTACATTGTACATTAATCTCTACACTGCACATAAGCAACACATTTGCTTCGCGCTAGATCATTAGGTATGTGCCAAGGGTATAGTTGGTCTGTCAAAATCGGATTGCTTGACCCTTCATTCTAATGTAACGACAACTAATGTAGCCTAGTTCCGTGTGAACCATCTGCCACAATGACTACTCTGTACATAGGGCATAACTTAGAGGTAAATTGGAAATATTCACCACTATCATTCTATCCAATCCGCCTGTGTGACTAGACTGTACGTTGTGCTGTCAAAGACAAAATTTATGCCAACTATATACTCATCTGCCTGCTATGCATCACACATTAATTTCTACACTACATATAAATAACACATTTGCTTCGCACCAGAACGATAACCGATACGTCAAAATAATAAGTATTTGTATATGCTTACACTACTATACAAAACTAAAAACTTATCAGCTAAGGTAACGATGTTGGATTCATAATTTGATATATAACTTTATTTTCTTTATTTAGATTTTAGGTTATGAAGCTTAAGAACATATAGTCTGCACTCAACACCTCCACACTTTCGCACAGGTATATCCCCAAATATTTATACTCTTAGGCTTGCCACAAAGACTAATAAACTCTTAGCACAATGTGTTGCTATGCACTTGCATAACAACACATCGATAGCTTTCAGACCTCTGGACAAGTATATCACCCACACAACAACACTTACTGTAATAATTATCAATGTTATCAATGCATAGCAATATTCTATTACTCATAACATTGATAACTATTTGAATTGTGGAGTTGCAGGAATGTATTTTCTTATTTATATTCAAACTTAATAAATTTAACTTAATATTGAAGAAAAACTAGTTAATTTAAGATTATAATAACTTCATTTTAATATTCATTTTAAGATTATAATAAAAATATTCTAGTATATGTAAAATGAAAGGTTTAAAATTGGTTATTCTTCATGTTTATTTAGAACAATTAGATGTATTTACAATTTACTACAACAAAAATGTTGTTGCATAACAATAACATTTAAATATAAATTAAAAAAATAATATTTATAACAAACAAGAACACTTGTGATCGAATAGTGATAATAAAACCAACAAAACGTTATGTTCATAGGTAACAGTGCATTCACATTGCAATACTGAACATCTGCAAAATATTTGTTCTATGCACTCCACGTCTCCCTCGCATTTCCCTTATTCTGCCATTGAAGTGAGAAATCATGGGTTATATTGTAATCGGTTGAAAGTCAAATTACTTTGACTTTAATTCATTGGCCATTTTTTTCTTCGATTTTATAAACTTGATCAAAGTTGTGTTAAATTTAAATATTCAATTAAATATTTCGAAAATTAAAAAATAAATTTTAACTTTTTAAAATATAATTTCTTATGTTCTTGATTGGTTCATGTACATGAAATGACTAATCATATATAGTTTCACTACAAATTTCCAGATGTACAAATTATTTAGCAAAAAAATAAAAAATAATAAAAATCCGTCATTGTCAAGTTTCTTGGTACTTAATTATCAGTGAAAACCGCTAACAACTATGGCATCTAGGTGTCTTGGGGCCTAGTTAACACAGGCAACGACCATATACAACTATGTACTAGCCTCATCAAACGATACTTCTGTTCAAATTTGCTCACTTTGTCCTAGGTTCATTGAATATCAGGTAACAACAAAATAGTATATAGAAAAAAATGATATACGGCCTTGATAGCTTCCCCAACCTCTGTAGTGTTCTGCATCATAGAATCCCTAGCCTTTGCCACTTTGTAAATTGTAAAATCCATTGTCCTACGCTCAATATTGGTAGCAACTTCTTTCCCTTGCTGCAATTTTCAACAACAACACCTCTACATTGCAGATAAGTAGTACATTTTCTTAGCACTACTTGTACATCCATAATGTTTGCTTGTAAATGCAACCAAATCAATTTATTAAAGACTGGTGACCTATTTCACACATTATGTGACCTGTTACAATGACAGATGTGCAATCATTGAAAATGCAGACGTGCATAAGTATAGCAATGCAAGACAATGGCTTGTGTCAGTTCTTCACACAATGCCTAAAAACACAACATCTTGTATCAGATACCTTCTATAGATTAGCAACACATTTGCTTCACACTATTTCTAGATGCCTTTGGTCCTAAATGGGTGCAAACCAATTTACTATAAACCAACGACCTATTTTGCAAATTACGTTGCTTGTCACAATCACGGATGCGAAACTATTTGAAATCGCAGCTGTGAAAATGTAGCAATGTGGGACGCTGACTTGTACGCATTCCTCGCACAAGGATTGGAAACACATCATCTTAACTACACTAAGTATATGTGTGTAGGCTGCACAAGGATTCAAAATAGTCTCACCGAATGCTTGCTCTATTATTAGTCCATGTGCCGATCCTCCGTAGATATGCAGTCTAGATAGTTATATTTGGTCTACTTAGCACTATGTATCTCTAAGCCTTGTGTATCTTCAAAATAGACTGACAAAATGCCTGATCTTTCCTTCTAAATCACAACAAATGAATTTACTATAAATCAACGATCCATCTTGCAAATTACTTTGCTCATCACAATCACCGATGCAGAACCATTTGAACTATGGTAGTGCCAAAGTACAACAATGTGCGAGCACAAAGTGTGCCATTTCTCTGCACAAGGCTTAAAGATATAGTCCCATGTAGACTAAGAATAGATACACGACAATGCCACAACACAAGCAATATGAAATATATGTACAAGCGTTGGAACAATGGATTGAATGAACAAGGATTTAAAATAGTCTGTGTGATTGCTTTGCAAAACAAGCACTTGCAAACAACATTGACAAATCACACCAACAAAAGCACCTGAACAAATTGTAAAAAACAACGCGAATAAAGCCATCACAACATACAACAATCAAGGCATTACAACAAAGTATAAAACTATTGCAAATTTCCACCCACAGAAGTATAGCAGATTGCCCGCATGTCTTTCTTTTGCATAACCATCAAAAACACAAAAACCCTCTATTATGCTTGCCACGTACCTGTGCTCAATGTGAAATCACATAACCAATAGCTATGCACACTCGGAAAAAACATGCCAGCAGGAAAATATATGTTAAATAATGAAATTTCATACAACTAAATGCATATAGTCTGATAGACATAGATGTACGGAGGTGTGCAAGTTATATCTTCTCTACACAAATATAGCTTCCACACCTCCACACAATTATATTTGTGTGGAATAGATATAGCTCACACCTTCAGATAGATATATATGTGTTGGCTATATGTGCAACAATATTCTATTATTGATAACATTGATATATTTGTGCAAAAGCTACATATATAGCACAAACCTCCACACAGGTATATCGCAACACAAGGAATAGTCTAATAGTTATGAATATTATCAATAACAAAATATTGTTACACATATAGTACATATAAATGTTATCAATAATAGAATATTGTTACACATATAGTACATATATAGCTTCCGCACCTTCGCATAGATATATCTGTGCTAACTATATGCATAACAATATTCTATTATTGATAACATTGATATATATATGTGCGAAAGCTACAAATATAGCACACACCTCCACACGGGTATATCCCCGCACACCGAACAATCTAATAGTTATGAATGTTATCAATAATATAATATTGTTACACATATAGTACATATATAACTTCCACACCTCCACAAATAGGTCACACGTTAAAAAATAATATAATAATTTTTATGTAATAATAATTATATTATAAATACAATTTCTGAAAACATATATATTAAATATATCTTACTTAACAATATGCAATTTTATCAAATGTTACTTAATAATATCAATGTTATCCATGTTATAAAAAATTAGTAATAAAAATGAAAACATATATTTCGCAGAGAGATAGCTTCCGCGCCTCCACACAAGTATATCCCCACACAACCAAAATATAGCTTCCTCACCTCCGCACTCGTATATCAATTTGGATGAGCAAAGATAGAGGAACACAATCCCTATAAATACATACTATGGCTTCTTGGGATTTTCATTGGAAAGTGTACAGTTTGAGTTGCTTATGGCGAAAGCCTCGTAGGCATATCATATAGAATCCTTGAATGAATGATACGTTATGACAAATCCAGGCATACTCCTTTGCTTTCAATGGATAACCTATATGTGTATTATGTTTGACCGATCTTTCATTTTATACCAGAAAATACACAAATCAAAAATTATTTTAAACGACTCAATGTGAACAAACCATGCAACTATTCCAGAAAGCCCTTGGTTGATTTTTTATTTGGTTTGAGAGTTAGTTTAGAACTAGGCACGTCTCGACAAGCAGTTGATTTTTTATTTGGTTTGACAATTAGTTTAAAATTAGGCACGTCTCAAGGGATATTTGACAGTTTGTTTAACAAACGTGCATACATTAAATATAAATAAGTAATAGGATTTCTCCTGCAATGCCTCCTCATTGCCCAACCCAGAATTTACTTAATTAAATAGAGGAAAAAATAGTCCAGAATAATATCTCTTTGAAGATACTAGAATAAAATACTCAAAAACTCATGACAACCAGAATGATGACCAATACATGAGAATGATAATTCTTTGTATCTGCTTACACTACTATACAAATCTAAGAACTTAGCAGCTAAACTAACGATGCTTGCTTCATAATTTGATATGTAACTTTATTTTCATTTTTTAGATTTTAGGTTAAGAAATTTAAGAACATGTAGTTTGCACTTTGCACCTCCACACATGTATACTCCTAGGTTTGCGACAAGGACTAATAACCTCTCATATGTATAGCTTCCGCACAAGTATATTCCCCGCACAAAAACACTTAGTCTAATAGTTATCAATGTTATCAATGCATAATAATATTATATTATTGATGACATTGATAACTATTTGAATTGTGGAGTTGCGACAATGTATTTTCCTATTTATATTCAATATTCAATCTTAATAAAGTTTGCTTAATATTAAAGAAAAACTAATTAATTTAAGATTACAATAAATTTATTTCAATATTCATTTTAAGATTACAATAAATATATTCTAGTATATGTAAAATGAAAGGTTTAAAACTGGTTATTTTTCATTTGTATTTAGAATAGTTAGATGTATTTATGAAATGATATAATAATTTTTACATAAAAATAATTATATTATAAAAACAATTTCAGAAAACATATACATTAAATATATTACTTAATAATATGTAAATTTGTTAATGTTATCAATTTTATCAAAAGTTACTTAATAATATCAGTGTTATCAATTCTATAAAATACTAGCAATAAAAACAAAAACATATAGTTGGCATAGAGATAACTGCCACACCTCTGCACAACCAAAAAATGGCTTCTGCACCTCCACACATGTATATCAGTTTAGATGAGAAAAGATGCAGGAATACAATCCCTATAAATACATACTATGGCTCCTTGGCCTTTTCATTGGAAAATGTACAGCTTGAGTTGCTTATGGCAAAAGCCTCGCGGGTATATCAAATAGAATCATTAAACGAATGATAAGTTATGACAAATCCATACATGCTCCTTTGCTTTCAATGGATAATCTATATGTGTATTATTTTGGATTGATCTTTCATTTATACCAGAAATTGCATAAGCTCAATAATTATTTAAAACAACTCAATATGAACAAGCCATGTAACCATTCTGTAAAGCCCTTGGTTGTTTTTTTATTTGGTTTGACACTTAGTTTAAAATTAGGAATGTCTCAAGGGATATTTGACAGTTTGTTTGAAAAACATGCATACAATAAAGAGAAATAAGTAATAGGCTTGCTCCTACAATGCCTCCTCCATGCCTAGCTAGGAATTTACTTAATTAAAACGAGGACAAAATAGTCTAGGATAGCTTCTGCACCTCTGTACAAGTATATCTCCACACAACCAAGATATGGCTTCCGCACCTCTACACAAGTATATCAATTTGGACGAGCAAAGATACAAGAATACAATACCTATAAACACATACTATGGCTCCTTGTACTTTTCATTGAAAAGTGTACAAATTGATTTTCTTATGGCGAAAGCCTCGTAGGCATATTAAATAGAATCCTTGAATGAATGATACCTTATGAAAAATCCAGGCATGCTCCTTTTCTTTCAATGGATAAGCTACATGTGTATTATCTTTGATTGATATTTCATTTTATACTAGAAACTGCACAAGCTCAATAATTATTTAAAACGATTCAATGTGAATAAGCCATGTAAGTATTCCATAAAACCCTTGGTTGATTTTTTATTTGGTTTGACACTTAGTTTAAAATTAGGGACGTCTTGAGGAAAATTTGACATTTTGTTTGACATACGTGCATACATTAAAGAGAAAAAAGTAATAGGCTTTCTCCTGCAATGCCTCCTCCATGCCCAACTAGGAATTTACTTAATCAAATCGAGGACAAAATAGTCCAGGATAATATTTCTTTGAAGATACTGAAGTAAGATAGTAAAAAACTTGAGACAACCATACCACTAACCAATACATCAAAATAATAATTATTTGTATCTCCCTACACTACTGTACAAATCTAAAAACTTAGCAACTAATCTAACGATGCTCGTTTCATAATTTGATATGTAAATTTATTTTCATTTTTTAGATTTTAGGTTATGAAATTTAAGAACATATAGTCCACACTCTGCACCTCCACAACTTCGCACTGGTATAGGTATGCAAAAGGACTAATAAACTCGGAAGACAATGTGCATAGCTTCCACATCTTCGCACATGTATATCCTCTGCACAACAACACTTGATCTAATAGTTTGAAATTTAAGAACATATAGTCCGCACTTCGCACTTTCGTAACTCCACACATGTATAGGCCCATGGAAGGACTAATAAACTCTAAAGACAATGTGCATAGCTTTCACACCTCCTCACATGTATATCGCCCGCACAACAACACTTAGTCTAATAGTTATCAATATAATCAATGCATAACAATATTCTAATATTGATGACATTGATAATTGTTTGAATTGTGGAGTTGTGGGAATGTATTTTCCTATTTATATTCAATTTTAATAAATTTAACTTAATATTAAAGAAAAACTAATTAATTTAAGAATGCTAGAGAATTAAACACACTGCACAAAGCACCAAAGACATAGCTATGTGATGTGCACAATCATAGATGCCGAACTATTCAAAATCGCAGCTGCAAAAGTGTCGTCATGCAGGACGTTGTCCTGTAACGTTTCCTTGTAGAAGGATAAAAAACATGACATCTTAAATACACTAAGTATAGGTGTGCAATTTGCACAATGATTCAAACTAGTTTGACTGAATGCTTGCTCTATTACTAGTCCCTGTGCTGGTCCT
This sequence comes from Picea sitchensis, assembly GCA_010110895.2. Classification (NCBI taxonomy): domain Eukaryota; kingdom Viridiplantae; phylum Streptophyta; class Pinopsida; order Pinales; family Pinaceae; genus Picea; species Picea sitchensis. The sequence continues at coordinate 232,392 of SNQJ01S0002401.1, read as the reverse complement.
CCGCATCTATGCAGTCCAGATAACTATACTTGGTGTACTTAGCACTGTGTATCTCTAAGACTTGTGTATCTTCAAATTAGACTGAAAGAATGTATGTTCTTTTCTTCTAAATCATAGAAAATGAATTTACTATAAACCAACGATCTATCTCACAAATTACTTTTCTTATCACAATCATCGATGCACAACCATTTGAAATGAAAAAGTGCGGAAGTACAACAATGTGTGAGGGAACCGTGTGCCAGTTCTCCGCACAAGGCCTAAATATAGACAATCCCATGTAGATCAAGAATAGAAACACGACAATGCCAAAGCGCAAGCAATATGAAACATTTGTACAAGCATTGGAACAATGGATTGCTTGCACGAGGATTTAAAATAGTCTGTGCGATTGCTCCACAAAACAAAATAAGAATCGCTTCAAATTATCCTCACAGGAATTGAAAACATACCCAATATTCATTGTCCTAGGAAAAAACCCTATACAAAAAACAGAAAAGACAACAATGTTAGATAATAGAAAATCGTCAAAGCAAACCCTAACCCCCTTAAATCGCATCAGATTAAAAAAAGAATAGCCAACCATTTTGACCAACAACACATCAAAGCTAATTGCACTACGCCCGAAGATCTTTTCCTGTACACCTTTCACTATTTTACGCCCACACAGTCACTACAGGACATGAACACGATTCGGTAAAACACCATAACAAACTCCAACAAAACACAACACTTGCACTATGCATCAAGCATATACTATTAGACAACAAGCACACAACCTAATTGCATCTGCATAACAAACATAATTGATTATTCATATACGCAAACGCAAAATAAGAACCTATTTCTAATCTTCGTTGCCATATAGCTCCAATGCACATGATTTCTTACCCTTTGACATAGATTTGCAAAATCCCAACACCACAACTCATGCAACTCCCAACACACAACACCCTAACATTGTCAGCACCTTCATCCTTTTAAACACCTTTCTTTCCAGTCAATTTTTAATTGTCTCCCACCTTCACACTTTCTGTAAGAAACCCTTACTCGCTTAAATTGCCTCTACAAACAAAACAAAACAACAATCAACTATTTCAACCAACAACATAGTAGAACTAATTTCACCATGCAAAATAACAATCTGTTTCTAATCTTCCTAGCAATATAGCACGCAGTGCACATGATTTCTTACCCTTCGATATAGATTTGCAAAAGTCCAACATCACAACTCTTGCAACTTGCAACACACATAATGCCTCTTTCACATATCAACCTTTAATTGTCTTCACCCTACACACTCTCTGCAACAAACACTGGCACGCTTAAATACCCCCTGCAAAAAAAAAAAAAACAACAACCAACCATTCTAACCAACAACACAACATAACTAACTGCACTATGCATGAACATAACCAACTCTTGTATGTATCCAACCAAGTTGGCTCAAAACAAGATAGTAGATGCACAACATTTCTTACCCTAATTCCGAAGAACCTCATCTTTCTCGCTCATAACACATTATATCACGTTAGCACACAAACAACTCAACAACAATTACTTTGAACACAAAACTTAATTAAAACGCGTTGCAATCCATAAAATCGTCTGCACAGAATCATCCCATACAATACACAAGAATCTATTTATATTTATTCAAATATGTTTATACATTTTATGATAGTAAATACATTTGCATATTAAATCGCTCCAAGTCCACAATTAAATCGCTTATTAAATTGTCGCCGTCGGTTCAACAATAAGATGTTGTTTTGAACGACCAATCTAAAGCCAACACAAAAAATCGAATCACTTGTAACAAAGTTCAACTATGAAAAAATGCAATAGATTTTTGGTCAACGCAAAAACTTATTAGCGCGTCAACGCAAAATTGTTAGCATACTATATCACGTTAGCACACAACGAACTGAAAAACAATTACTTTGAACAAAAAGATTAATCAAAACTCATTGCAATCCATAAAATTCCCCACACAAAATCATCCCATATTGCACACATAAATCTATTTATATTTATTAAAATTTGTCTATACATTGTATGATAGTATATACATTTGCATATTCTTCGTTCAACAACTAACACAACGACAAGCTTCGGGAACTGATATCCTCTCCGAACTTTGACACTAGTACATGCACCCCTCCCAACCATGCGTTACAGTTCCACAATTAAATCACTTATTAAATTGCCGCCACTAGCATGACAATAAGATGTTGTTTTGAACAACCAATTAGAAGCAACAAAAAAAATTGAATTGCTTGCAACAAAGTTCAACTATGGAAAAAAGCGATAGATTTTTGGTCAACGCAAAAACTAATTAGTGGTCAATGCAAAATTGATTGCTATAGTCCCAGGCCTTCAGCACAGAGTAATAAATATAAAAAGCAAGCGAAGGATAATGTGTTAGTGTTAAATTTATATATTATTGTCTTCATAATAAATATAAAGATAAGTGATTTTTTAATATAAGAGAAAATAATTTTTAAAATATATATGTGAACGTTTTTACAATTTAGATGATAAAATAACTTACACTATAAGAAGTTTTTATAATTGTAAAGATAATTTTAAGATTTATTTAATGTATCCAAATTTTTTAATAAAAATAATATATTATTTTTCATTTTGTTATATAAAAAGTTGAATAAATAACTATATATCTTTTATTGATTAATTATTATATTGATAAGAAGATCATTATATATATATATATATATATATATATATATATATATATATTATACAAAAACGAGAGAATTTATATTAAAAGAGTTGCGGATAATCATAAGAGAGTACAAAAATTGAGCTGCAGGAGCTGTAATTACAAAATTCACCTCCCTTTAAGCTCCGAGTAGGTATGTGGTGAGCGAAGGCATGAATTTTTTCTATGCTAAAGCCGATCTGAGCTTTTACAATAAAGATCATACAGTAAGAGCCTAACAAAAGAACTATTAAACATAGCATACACTTAAAGTTTGTTCTCGTCCGGTGTTGGGGGCTGAAAGCCGTAGATTTAGGTCCAGTCGCGGTCGAGGTCCTGGAGAAGAAGCTTCATCAAAGATGGCTGCAGAAGATGCTGGGGAAGTCGAAGGTGAAGCAGGTCCAACCCCAAACTGAAGAATTTATATTTGTTTCCTTAGCGCCTCGCATTCTCCCTTTGTCCGCTGATGCTCTCCCCGGTGCTAGATGGTGATCTTCGTTATGGTTAAGACTTGCGTTGAGAGGGATTTGAGCTGAATTTGTAGGTTTTGCACCATATTAACCAATTCCTCATGCTCTTCCATTGAGATGGCATGTTGGTTGCCTGTGCTCCTACTCATTTTGTTGGGCCTGCTTTCGCTGCTTGTCTGAATTATGCAAGTGCCTGTATCTGCGGTAGAAGAGGGGGCAGAGTCTGCTCTCTTCTGCGGAGTATGAAATAGGCCCAAGAGATGTGCCATGCATCCTCTGATATGCTCCATCACCTACGCAAGATTCAAAGGACGATTCCAATTTCTCGTTTTTGGATGAACACATGAGCTGCTACCATGCCCTCTACTGATCTTGGTACTGCTCACATTACCAGAATTCAATGGATAGTATGCCCATGTAGTCATGCTGAGCGAATTCATCCCACTCCAGGTCTTGTTACCACGAACTGGAGCAGCCAGAAGAATGTCGAAGTGACCTCCCAAGCCGGGGGAGATGGCTGGTGTGTGTAGAGTGGAACGCGCTGATGTGAAGGAGGGAGCATCAAGGTGGCGAGAGGTAAGGTATAACAACTTGCGGTCCCGGATGCATGAGCCAAGTGTCAGAGTCAGGGGAGAGGTGTTTTGACATGAATATTTCATGTTGATGGCTAGATTCATAGTCCAAGTGTCGGCTGAGTAGACAGGTGAGCTGGCCGCCAAAAGTCAATTGCTTGGCGAGTAGGTGACTGGATCATGGGAAGGGTCTGTATTGTGTGAGCCCATTAACAACCAATGAACCCAGCTCCAGAGCGATTGCCAGGTTTTCTTGGGTATAGGCCATTTGGTTATTGCGTCTAAGAACATGGAAGAGGGAAACAGAGGAGAAGTGTTTGATAATTGATGAGATTCGTTGTAATATGGCATTTAAATGGATGTTCGAGGGGTGGGAGCCTTTGCGGGCATGGGTTATAATTATCTTAGAATCGCCTATGACTGAAAGTTAGTGGATGCTCATATTTTTGGCAAGGAGAAGGCCTCGATAGAGAGTGTAAGCTTCGGCTTGATTATTGGAAGCAATTCCAAGGCTCTAGTGAAAGGCAAGTGTTTGATTTCCTCATGGGAAAATGATGACCCCTCCCACTTCTGCCACCCTAAGGTTTCCCTTTGATGCTCTATCGAAGTAGAGAATATGTGTCTATTTCTCATTGCACCATTGTAAGAAATCAAAGTCTTCATGAAGCTACGAGGAGGATCTCATTAGAGAGGGGGGGTGGAAAACGGGAGGTATGGAGGGGAAAAATGTGGAGATCCAATCATATTCTAAGGTGGAGGAGGGGGTGAAGGAGATGGTTTTGGATTTGGAAAGGAAGAATTCAACCATAAGGGCGACGAATTTTTTAGCTACAAGATCTGGTGGGGGGGAGAAGGTAAGGCTTTAAAGAGAGCCAAATTTTCCAACAAATGTATTTAGGTAAGGCTTTAAATAAGTCTTTGAAGAGAGGTTTGTTCTTGAAGGAGCCATGATATAGGGATTTCCAGTTTGAGAAAAGCTCTCTTTGTTGGGACAACCATCTGATTTTGCAGTGGAGGCCTTGGAGGACTGCTTTCCACACAGAGATAACAAAGGGGCAATGTAGGAAGATATGTTGAGAGGTTTCCTGCGCATTGCGACACAACTCACATCTGAAAGGACCGTGTATGTTCCTTTTGAGAAGATTTTCATCTATAAGTAATTTTCCATGTGCCACTATCCAACAAAAAAAGATTACCTTAGGAGGACTGTCATTGTTCCAGAGGAATTCCAAATCTTATCTTTGGGGGGGAGATATGTTTGGGAGAGAAGTTGTGAATATCCTTGCTTAACAGAGTATATACCATTTCCCCAACATCTCCCATCTTTTAGCGTGTTGAAAATGGGGGCACAACCTCTCAAAAGACTTTGCAACTGATAGGCTGCGTCCTGAAGATTGCTTGGAAGATTTTGAAGGTTCCAACCTTTCCAATCACCCGAATCAGCGTTCCAGGAAGAGATATCCGAGATGTATTTTTTTCCTTGTGAATCTAGCTAGTTAATGAGAGGTCGAAGTTGAATGTGCTACCAAAGTGGCTACTTTCCCATGATGTTGTCTGCTCCAATAAGGATCTTCCTGCAATTCCCAGGAATCCAGGTGAGCTGACTTTTAATGAGGGGGATGGAGGCAGAAAGAATTTTCCTGATTGGAGAGCCATTGCGTAAGGAGTGTTGTTGTTCTAAACACTTGAGTCTGTCCCCTGCTGAGTATTTCTTCAAGAGAATTGTTTTCCACCAGTCCTTCCTTCCTAAAATAATATTCCATAAGATTTTTTCTCCCATAGCCAAGTTGGAGAGGGTAGGGTCTTTTATGCCCAGGCCTCCATTTTTCTGTGGGTGTTTTACAATATCCCAATTGACAAGGTGGAACTTTTTTGTTTCGATCTTTCCTCCTTCCTAGAGAAAACGTCTGAGGAGACGGGAGATTGAGGTTTTAATGCTCTGGGGTTCAATAAGAGAGGAGAATTGAAAGATGGGGAGAGCGGAGAGGAGTGATTTTAAAAGCACAGTTCGACTGACCAGATTGAGCCAGAAGACGCCCCAGTGGTCCAGCTTGTTTTTTATTTTATCTAGGATTTGGTTCCAAGCTTAATTAGGAAGATATTTAAGACAGATTGGGATTCCAAGATACCTAAAGGTTTGCCATTTTTCTATAAGAGGAAAACAAAAGATGTTTGCTATTAGGTGAATTGTTCTTGTGGGAATGTTCCAAGCGTAGACATTAGATTTGGCACTATTTATGAGGGCTCCCAAGGCTTGGGTGAAATTGTCCAGAGCGTTTTTGAATCTCTTAGCTATGAAAATGGAGGCACCTCCAATGAGGAGGGTGTCATCAGTGAATTGGGAGTGATTTATTCTCTTTGTCCCACGAGCGATTTTTATACGAGGAATGTCCTTGGAGGCTCGGTCCTTTTCCAGCTGCCTACCAAGGGTTTCTGCCATAATTATGTAGAGGGGGGAAAGTGGGTAGCCTTGCCTCAACCCTCTCGAACTTTTGAAGAAGTTTGTTGGTCGCCTGTTAATCAAAGGGCCAATTCAAGGCTTGGATATGCAGGCCGAGATCCAGGCTACAAATTCTAGACTAAAGCCAAATTTTCTTAAAACTACAGACAAAAAATTATGTCTCACCCTATCAAAAGCGTTGTCCATGTCAATTTTGATGATCATTCCTTGATCTCCTAATTCCCTGTTGGAGTGTATGGCTTCTTGGACCAAAATGATGTTGTCAATCATTTGTCTCTTTTCAATAAAACCACTTTGGTTTGGGGAGATAAGCTTATGTAGGAGAGGCTTAATTCGGTTGGCAATGGTTTTAGTGATGAGTTTGTAAGATACATTGGATAAGGATATGGGCCCGAATCTAGAAAAAGAGGAAGGATTTGAATCCTTTGGTATAAGCGCTAGAAAAGCGGAATTTGTGTTTCCCCCCAGCTTTGTAGATTTTTGGACATATTGGATCATTCTCAAGAGATCTTTTTTGATTATGTGCCAACAATTTTTGATAGAAGTGGGCGTTGAAGCCATCTGGGCCTCGAGCTTTGTCTGGGTGAAGTTGGAATAAGGCTTCATATAGTTCTTTTTCTGTGACCTCTTGATTTATCCTGGAATTATCTTCATGAATTACAACAGTCAGAATGTTTAGCAACAAATCTTCTTGTATGTTTAGATTTGCCATGTCTTCCTCAGTTAGCAGGTGCTCAAAATGGATTTTGGCTTCTTCCTGGATTTGTCGAAAGTCGTTTATTTTTGTTCCATCTTCCTTTGTGATCTCCTTCACCTTGTTCTTCTAGAGTCTGGCTTTGGTTTATCTCTGAAATGATCTTATGTTTCTGTCTCCTGATTTGAGCCAAAGACTTCGAGATTTGAGCCTCCAAGTTTCCTCCTCTGAGTGGAGAATTTTTTGGTATTCTATAAAGTATTGTTGTTCTTTTAGAAGAAGAGAGTGAGTGGGGAATCCCTTTTCTATTTCCAATCTGTTTTCTTCCATTTCCTTGATTTTCTTGCTTTTGACTTCATGTTCTTTTTCTTTGCCGATTTTAACCCATTGCTTGAGGGTTGATTTGACTCTTTTCAACTTCTGCTCCCAGATGTAGTTTGGAGAGCCTTGTATCCAACAAATCCAGGCGTCTGAGACAATATCAGAAAAGTTTGGGTCCGAGAGCCAAAGGGGGTTGAATCTGAAGGGGATGGGGCCGAAATTTTCAGGGGAGGATAGAGTTAGGGTGATGGGTCGTTGGTCAGATCCAGTCCAAAGGAGAATGAGAGAGGAGGGGGAAAGAGACTCCTCAAGGAAGGAGTTTCTTAGGAGAAAACTCTAGGCGAGCAGTGATGTGCCCAGGTCCTAACCTTCTGTTTGGCCAAGTGTAGCGGCCATTAGAAGGCTTATGCCAATTATTTGAAAGGAGGATATGAGATCCTCGAGATGCTCACGAGTGGGGTCTTGTACTTGGATGCCTCATTTCTTTTCTTTAGGGTGGAGGGTTGTATTGAGGTCTCCAGCTATTATAATATCCTTAGAATCTATACTCCCGTGAAGATTTTGGAGGGAGGTCCAACATTCAATTTTTTCTTGATAAATAACATACATATACACATTAAAGACATTCAGAATCTTACCCACAGGAATATGAAGTAGGGTTGTTCTGATCCAGTGCGTTGTAGATCACCAATTTTGCAAAGAGAAGATACTTGGGTTCCACAAGGTGCAGATTCCTCCCGAGGCTCGTCTTGCGTTAACTGCCACACCTTTGCATGAACGCTAGATGTAGTTGCTTTCCTGAAAGATGTTAGTATCCTTCCTTTTAGTCTCTTGGAGGAGGAGGACATGAGGGTTTTCTTCTTTGATTAGGTCATGTATTAGCGAGAGCTTGTGTCGGCTCCCTAGTCCCTTGCAGTTCCAAGAGATTGCTTTTATCATTTAGAAGGCTTGGAGTTTCCCCCTTTATGGGGGTTGGGTCCATTTAGATTCCTTGTCTATCTTGTTTCTTTCTTAGCATGTTGGTCAAGAGTTGTTTTCTTCCCGAGTTCTATTTCCTTCCTGGTCGAGGCTTCCCGCTTGTGCAGATTATATTTTCTACCCACTTTTCTGATGGGCGAGTCGTGGGTATCTGAGTCTGAGCCTTCCTCTGAGATTTGTTCTATTTCTCTATCCTCAGGGAGAGAAGACGGGTGAGGGGGAGAAGGGGGTGCTAAGTAAAGGCAGGGAGGCGCAGAGGGGTGGCTTACTGGAGAGGCAGGTGGAGGAGTAATTTGAGGTTGCGAGGGGGGCGGATCCACTTGGGGTGGATCGTGATTCAAGTTCAGACTAGAAGGCTCTAAGTCTTGAGATGGTTCAGGAAGGGGTGGCGTGGGGATGACTTTAGGATTTTGGCCTTGACGTTGCTGTTTTTTTCCTTTTAAGATGTTTCCATTGTTCAGATTCTTCAGGCGGGGTTTCAGAGGGGGACTTGGGACAATGCTTTGCGGAATATCCATATTCGTGACAGATTTTGCATTTGAAAGGAAGTTGTTCGTAGTCCACTTGTTTTAGATAGGTCCATTTGTCCAGAGTGAGGTTAATAGCTTCAGTCGGGCCTTTTTCAAGGTCAACTTCTACACAAATCCGTGCATAGGCTTGGAGACCATCTTTGGGCTCGACACGATCGATATACTTCCCGAGGGTATTACCTATAGAGAGAATAGTTTCATTATTCCAACAGTTCAGGGGGAGGAAGGGGAGACGAACCCAAACTGGAATTGCATTAGGGATATCATTCTCGGGGCTGAAATCCGGGGTCCAGCTATTAAGATACATACCTCTGGAGCCCATAAAGTACGGGTCGCTTCTGAAGATGAGATCTCGATTTGATTTGTCTTTGAACAAAAAGGCAAAGAAGCCTCTTCCACACAGAAAGTGCGAAAGGTTGCCTTTCAGGTGGGGTTTCTAGTTCTTGTCAATCCAGATCACCATAGCCCATGGAGAGGGACAAATTCCAGTGAAATGACCTATGAGTGCATGGTCTGCGAATTTTAGGGTGAGGGATCTAGAGCTTCCTTATATCTGAACCGAGGGGATTTGAACCAGTTTTTTCATGAACTTTGGAGGGGCACGCTTGATCGTCTTAGGAAGAGAGGCGATTAGAGAAGCAAAGGTTGCAACATCCAAGGAGGAGGGAGAAGGAGGTGGTTGGGAGGGGGGGGGCGGGGGGCGAGGCCCCTCCAGGTGAGGAGGGCATGTGTGAAGAGTCAGGAAGGGAGGATGTGCATCAAAGCCACTTGAGTCAGAGTATTAACAATGCCTATTTGTTAAAACTAAAATAATTAGAGCAATGTCAAACATTTGAATATATATTTATTAATATGAAGATTATGATATATTTTAATTTATATCTTGTTAATTGGGTTTAGTTCGAGTAGTTGGGAAGAATGATTTTAGGGTTTACCCTAGATACCATCCTCTAAATGAGGAGAGGCTTTCTCTGGACTGTCTAAACTGTAATGTGTGTGTTAGTTATTTAAATTAATTATGAGAATTAAATTCAAAATAACAATTAATTTTTCATATAAAAAATTGCAAAATCATAAAAACAATTTCAAAATAAAATTTATTTAGTGTATACAACTTTTTATAATAAATATATAAAAATGGGGTGGCAAGTGTCTAGGGGGCTATTATAAACCTAGGAGGAACAATAACATTGACTTATGCTTGGATTTATGCTTGGAGACTCATTATAGTATCAAACAATGCGTAGATCCATATTAAACTCGGATCTATCAAGCACCTAAAGGGATCCAATTTCTTTAGGTGTAATTTTATTATTATTATTATATTCCATGACAAGTTTTACACGTTGTGTGTAATTGTTTTTTTTAATTGAATCGACTTTATTTTTATTATTATTTTTTTAATTGAGTTGACTTTAATTTTTTTGTTTTGTTTAATTAAACCACCTTTATTTTATAATAATAATTGTTGTTATTTTTAATTGAGGCCACTTTATGTTTTTTTAAATGTATTGTTATTATCTAACTCTAACACCTCCACATCTCTCATACACGATTATAGAACACCTTGCTTCTCTATGTACAATTAATGCAAGGAATAAAGTTAGCAATTGTGAAATGGAGGATTCAAAGCTCATCATTGGCAAAATGGTATCCAAGACTAGTTTTTTTTTTTTTTTAAACTATCAACATTGTATTAATAAAAAAGGCAAAAATATAACTATAGACGTTCTACTGCTGGGTTGCCACGTGGGAAACCATTACAACAGTAAACAGATTCTTCATAGGGCTTACGACTTGGGATATATCAAAGATAGGGTTGTCCATATACGTGTTACAAATTTTTTTGTCCTACTATTGATTACAAAAGCTTTCCAAACATTTACCAAAAGACTGAGGCTTGATGTTCTTCATGCCATGTCCAAAAAGACTTAGGAAGGGAGAATTCATAACAAAAAAATTAAATTGAGGAGGAACCTGGGAGATATCCTCTCCATCGTTGTGGAAGGTAATTCCTGATTTCGAGCTTCTTGTTTGTCAGCTAGTTCTGCAACTGAATAAAATTCAATTTGCCGTTTGCGCAGCATCTATGGCAGTGATGGCTTTGGCGAGAATGGTTTTCATGAGCTAGTACATTTCGATGGTGAGGAGATATTTGGTGTCTCTGGCATGGGTAGATAAAATTGGAAGAATTAATTCACACAACACAAAACGTTTTCATTGCTTAACAAACAAATGGAGGTTACATATATAGCATGCATATCACTGACTTAAGTGGATCTGATTAGCTAAAAATAGTAAACCTAGAAACTCACAGTTACAACAGTCATAGTTGAAACTAACTATTACAACAGTAATAGTTAACCTAGAAACTCACGATTACAACAGCTATAAGCATTATCTCTAACACCCTCTNTCAAATCCATTAGAAGGATACGAAGATTCGGTGGAGGAGTTTTTGAAAATTTGTGGGGGATTGCCTCTATGCTTAAAAGTTTTGGGGGAACAGCTCTCTGGCAAGCTGGACGGATCGTATTGGAAGCGGCAGTTGGAAATATTATCTCAAGGACTGCCACTGACCGAAGCAGACACTGTAATTAATACACTAAAAGGGAGTTACACAGCTATGGAGATCGACCAGCAAGAGATGCTTCTGGACGTGGGTTGTTTCTTCGTGGGAGAAGACCTGGAACTAACGGTTCGAGTATTAGAGGGATTAGGTTATCTTAGAGATGCTCGGGACTGCCTCGAAAGTCTCCGTCTAAAGTGCCTTGTAGATTTCAACAACGATGTGGAGACTCAAGATGAAATTGGGAAGCAAGGGCAAGATATTTCAATTTCAGAAGGAAGGCATTTAATACTGCCGACAGTATTACCACAGCGTAGTTCAAAAATTATAATGCAAAATCAAGTCAGGGAATTGGCACGACGTATTGCTAGAGAAGCTCTACGCACAATGGATAAGCCACTACGCCTTAGTTGCTCAATTGATATAGAAAAAATGTTGCAGTTGCAGGTATGCGCAGTTTTGAAATTATGCTCTTTGAAGTTCTGTTAAAAAGCTTCACCTTCCATGATAAAGTTCTGTTAAAAGGAATGTGTTTGAAAGAGAATGAAGTTCTGTTAAAAAAATTCTGTAAAAGAGGAAATGAGGATCACTACTGTCACTATGACAATACAAACCTTGCATAACCAATTTTCTTATTTAAATGTTGCATTATTAAAAAAAAATGTCAGAAGGAGAACAGAATATTAACAGATACACACAGAGTTGGTACTGTGAAGATAACATTGCATAAAGAATTATGGTTGAGGTATAAGTTTCTTTGTCATTTTGAAGTATGTTCATCGAATTTCCCAAAAAAGAAACTCGAAGACTACCACTTATACGTTCTCCATTTCTAATTCTTGAGTAATCAAGTAAATATAGCCTATAAAAACCAGTAGAATAGTGGAAATAGCTTAGCGAATTGCAAACTGATACATTCTTATCGGTAAATTTTAATAGAACATCATTAATGGAAATACCATAGAAAAATGACAAACTTAAACATTCTTATCAGGGAAATTCTAATAAAAAATTTACGGTTTAACTCTAACCATCCATTATAATTTGATTAACAAGTCATAAGGGACTTTTTCTTTGCTAACCACCCATTATCGTTTGATTAACAAATCACAAGTGGCTTTGTTTTTGCTATTGCCAATTTACTAGAGAAACCTCAATTTTTCAAATTCATCTTTTTAAACATAAAGTATTATAAAATCGAAGTTAATGTTAATTTTTTAATAGGAAAATATGAAAAGTTTAAATATTAAAAATTTTAAATAACTATCGTTTGAATCTACAATATAATTAATTTAAAATTATAATTTTTTATTGCTCAATTTGTAATATGTAATTTTTAATACATAGATGAATACAGATTAATCATACAATCTTAATATTTAATATCTACAATTACAACTATTTTTTTATATTTCATTTCTCACTCAATTTTAATCAAAATGGATAAAACATAAACAGAAAAAGTTAAATAACTATTTTCAATAAATTCAAAACAAAAAACATAAATTATTAGTAGAAATTACCCATATACACATTAAATGAATTTGGCAATATATAACAAATGTCACCAAGTTCTTGGTATTTGCATTAATACTTCCCAACTAAAATACTGTTTGGAAAATGGAAACAATAATGTTGTTTTATAAAAATTCAAATAAAGCACCCTCTACGAACTACTAACACCTATTTATTTTTCATCATGCTGTGTATTAAAACTTAGAGCCCCCCGAACTGATTGTCTACCTCAATTGTACGTTGTTCTTCCAATTCAGTTAGACAATCTGTTACTGCGATGCTCTTCCGATTTCGTTAGGAAAGTTAGACAATCTCTTACTGGGATATAATAGAAATCGTGAGAGCAGCCATTGCACAAGATTGGAAGAATTAATTCACACAACACAAAACGTTTCCATTGCTTAACAAACAAATGGAGGTTACATATATAGCATGCAGATCACTGACTTAAGTGGATCTGATTAGCTAAAAATAGTAAACCTAGAAACTCACAGTTACAACAGTCATAGTTGAAACTAACTATTACAATAGTAATAGTTAACCTAGAAACTCACGATTACAATAGCTATAAGCATTATCTCTAACACCCTCTCTTAATGCTTACATTACAAATATCTCAATCACAAATTACAAAACATAACAAAAGGTTACAACACTAGAACTTTCATCTGTCTGTCTGATCTGGTCTTCCTCAGCACTGAAACCC
>SNQJ01S0002401.1:115539-218804 GCA_010110895.2 Picea sitchensis | reverse complement strand
AAATAGTAAACCTAGAAACTCACAGTTACAACAGTCATAGTTGAAACTAACTATTACAACAGTAATAGTTAACCTAGAAACTCACGATTACAACAGCTATAAGCATTATCTCTAACATTGGTCGATCCAGTAGCAATTATAAGGGGCATGAATTCACATCCACAACAACGTCTAGGCTGTTCATCCTTTCTGGGCGAGCCTCGGTTTCCAGATTCTCCACATCTTCTTGAGTTTCATGTGTTGTATTCCCATAGTAATCCTCCTTAGCAACAATGCGTGGCCTTGGATGAATTTGTGAGGATCTTCCTCTACCTCTGGGTTTAACCCTTTCCATTTCGACATTATGGGTTTGATTGCGCGGTCGATAGTGGGAGCAACAAGGAATGCTAAGGGTGCCAGTGAGCCAAACCTAACATGCCTTCGAAATACGGTAGGAGCTCCTCTTCTTTTGAAATAACTGATACATGAGAAGGGGGGGTGAGCCCGCCATAAACCTATCAGTGAAACCTTTCGCACGAATTCTTGTATCAAGATGAGATTGAGGATCAATGGTGTACTTGAAGGGGATTAAGTTGCAGGAATGAACAACCGTCAGTTGGAGCTCGAAGTGCGGATTCAACCTATGTTGGAGGCTGTAATTTGTAACCATTGTACTCATAAATCATCTGCAATAACTGGTGAGGGTCGTTCACTTGGTAGTCAGCGCAGACCATCTGTCCAGAATGAAATCCAAGTTAATGCTCAACATGGGAATGAGGTAGGAAGATGCCTTATGTACTATGGGAATTCAAGGCGGGAGGTATCATGTTCTGCAAATGGTCTAGGATGCTAGATGGGCCTTTAGTTGTCACCCGAATCAGGAGTCCAAGACTAGTGTTGTTGATCACACTCTTAATGAATATTTGATTAGGTTAAAAAGGAGACCCTAAAATTCACTAGATTCATCTTATTCCATGTCCTTCGAGAGAATAATCAAACTACATACCATTTCATTAACAAAGACACCCTCTTAAAAGAAGGGATCATTAGCATTAATGGAAACCAACTTTATCAACCCATTCCTTGGTATTAATGAAACATAAGCCGTGTATCAAAGCATTAAGGCGTCACATGGTTGAGTGTATGACTCTCAGACTACATGGACGAAGTAGCTATGAGACAATATGGGGGGTTCATTCTCACATATCTTCATCGATTAGGTTTCACATTTATGTGTCTGGCATTGGAGTAACTCTTAGACACGGTGGGATTATTTGGATGGCTATGTGGAGGAAGAAATATTGGTTAGTTGGAGCTCAAGCAAGCATGTTGGTGTTTGAACTATGGTTGTAGAATTTTGGAGAGACCCATCCTCAGGCTTTCAGCAGAAGCTTTGTTCTTGGTGGTTCAGTTCTAGTTGTGCATCTTTCCTCTATGTTTATTAAGCAGTTTTCTTATCGGTTCTTGGGACAGAGTTCTATTTTTTGGAACTACAATGAAGACTGATTGGTTGCTTTGTTGTGACTTCCTTCTTTTAGTATCTTGTTTATTATTGGGTTTGGGAATAGATTATATTGTGGAAATTTCAAAGGAAACTTGGCACTCTCCCTGTCACTTCACAATGGATTACTAGGAGATGAAGGAGATTCCCAGGATCTTGAGAAATCATGAAGAAGTTATACAAGCAAACATGACATCAATTTACACATTCAATACAAATATTTATGAGAATGAATTGAATGTAGCATCTTAGGTAACAACCATTATGGGCACACTTTAGGTAGCAGAAGCATCAAATGGTCGTCATGTAATCATAATATAGCAGGATGTCTGATACATTCATGAGCTTCAAACCAAGTCCAATCGGTGAACTCCAATTGTGGCAAGATAAATGAGGAAACAATAGTGCATCAACTTGAAGAGGTAATGGAAATTGAGCAACTATGTAATATCCCTCCTAATACAAAGATACATATTTGTTCCTTGTTGTTATGATTTACTGCTTGTTTTCGCTGAGAGGTTTCGTCAAACACTTTGTTGTTGTGCCCAAATACCATTGTAATAAACTCCTTATCATTGTTGTTATGTTTTTGGTAATTTTTTTGAGTTAGGACCTTTGTCAAACACTTGTTAGACAACCCCTAAACTCACCATAATGCCCCTTCTAGGATGCATGATATAAACTTGTTATGGACTGTTGTAGTACTTAATGTTTTCTGGTTCAATTGTTTTGTCAAACGACTTGCCTACCACCTCCAGAACCACACTATATATCCCCTTTCCCTGCTTCTGCAAGTTTATTAATGTGTGGGACTTTATCAAACACTTTGTGACATAGCCCAACCCACTATAATCCTTCACTACCACTGATATGTTGTTTTGAGATGATTGTTTGTTGTGTTTTCATGTATATGTTGGCTTAACATTTCCAAATGTACTAGATACAAGATATGTATAACAACAAACAACTATACTGAAAATGGTTTAATAGACAACAAGGAATAGGGCCAATGGAAGTGCTTTATTATTACTCTAAATTTGAGTTGTTACATTAACAATTAAGTCACAATTCCATCTTGAAATGCATAGCTATTGGCTGGCATAACTGGTTGTAAGTTGTAGATAATGTGTTGGTTACAGCATTAGCTAAAAAACCCATGATCTTGCTGCATAAATGTCCTCCAACCCTCCAGATATGGGATGCTTCAAGAAGTCACGTTTTCCCTCAAGGAAAAATCTTCCTCTCTGCCAAGAAATTGGCCCAATAATGAGTACACTCATCCTTGGTAAGCAAAATCAACCACAATAGCTATAAACTTGGCCCTAAACATGATTTCAGTCCAACAAATGAAGGAAATCACCCTAGCAATGAAAACTCGACCCAATGGCTATAGAACTCAACCCAACTCAATGGGAATCCATTCCAAAAATGAACACTCGCCCTCTATCATTGGTATTCGACCTCTACCTCCATAAATTGACTTTTACAAGTAACAAAATGCCTTTCCTCAAACAAATCAATCTCCTAACAATGGAACTCTGCCTACAAACCCCAAACTGCTACAAAATGATGGATCTCTTTCTCATAATAGAAACAAGTGGAATATCTGAATGATCTCCCCTCTAATGGAGATGGTGGATCTCTCACCACCGAAACTCGACTAACTAGGGTGGATAGTCTCACCACTGAAACCAATCAAACAAGGGTTTCAACCAAACCCCAAAGGCCCCAAGAGCTCTCCAAACCAATATCAAAATGATCATCGACATAATGAGAGAATATGAGTCTCTATCGCTTCTTTATACCCCCTCTCACCATTTTCCCCTCAAGTGACTTTTAAGTCATATTTAATATTTTCTCATAAAATCACTTTATTAATTTAATATATCTTTTTTCTCCAAAAAGTGATTTATTCGATTTTAAAGCATTTTCGGCCACTGGAAGTCACCTTTTTATTATCTCAACCTTTAGAGATTTTCCTCCCAGTTCCAATGAGTTATTACACTAAGGTGTCCCCTCAAATAATATGATCCAAATAACACCTTTAGTGCATTTATTAAATTATTATCAATAATACTCCCAAATTACGAGAATCGTAACCAAGAACGAACTGTGCGGAAGTGATCCCGATGATGAAAGATGATAAATGGACTAGGTTGTGCCTCACATAACTCCTCCAAACCCTTCGGTATCACCGGTAACATAACCTCACCCCTTTTTCCTAGATGACACAAGCCTTAGAAGTCATCTCCAACTGCAGAACATGTGAACCCAAAAGATGGAGACATTACAAACTAGCTCCATAAACAAGGAAGATAATGTTGGAAGAAGTGGCGAGTGGGCATGCCTTTTGTTGAATTTTCATGTTTTGTAAGGTTATTAGACTATTTAGTTTGTTTTGTAGAATTTACACTTATCAAAAGTACTGGGGTATTTTGCTTTTGGACATTATTAGACTCGATTACTGGTCCATAGATAGACTGGATATTAGCTATAACTGGACAACTTTGAAACATTTTAGATGTAGTTTCTCTACAACGCAATGTAGTCTTTTTACTCTCTCTCTCTCTCACATACACACATATATATATGTGTGTGTGTATGAGTAAAAATACTACATCACGTTGTAGAGAAATTACATCTAAAATGTTTCAAAGTTGTCCAGTTATAGCTAATATCTAGTCTTGTTGGATCATGTTGTCATTGATGCCAATGGTTTGCATGTTGTCATTGATGCCAAATGGTTTGATTGATTGATGTCAAGTGATGGATTGATTGATAGGCTTAATTGGTTGTTGATTGATGTAATGTATATGTCCTTGATGAAAATGATAGATGTCAAGTGGAAACCAGTAGATGAAGATGGATCAATGAGTTGTCATTGATATGATGAAGATGGATCAATGAGTTGTCATTGATACATGATCGATAGTTGATGTATATGATGCAGTGGTGGATTGATGCATAGATGACTCATTATTGTCTTATCATGATTGATAAGGTGCACAAATGGATGAACTCCAAAGTGATCCTCTTATGTTGAAATCCCTCACGGGAAGACGCTTTGTGGTTAAGTTGTGGTTGGAGGACCCATGCTTGTATATGGAATAATGAGATGAATATCAATGAAGTTGTTGATGAAACTATCCTAGATGGATAGTGCTTGTCATTCCATTTCTAGTGGTATGTGGAATGTCACATAAATCCTCATGGTTTGAGAGTTATGGCTTTATGAAGTAGAAGGACCCCCATATAAAGGCTTGAAGCCCATGTGGTCAAAGAAGTCAAAGTGCCTAAAAGAAGAAATCATTATTTAAATGATAAAGTAAAGTGACAAAGTCAAGGTGGATTATTTAAATAATAAAGAGAAGTGACAAAATCAAGAAGGAATATTTAAATGATAAAGTATTGGAGAACTTTCTATTTATGGAAAGTGGTTAACCCTAAAATAAGGAAAATATGTTAAGTGACGTAGAAATGGGTTAAGTGACCTAAAAATGGGTTAAGTGACCTAGAGGATGAAAGTATAAATAAGAAGCTAGGATCTCTTGTGAAATGTACATTTTGTAGATAATCCTTTTGTGGATCAATGGAGAGATTCTTGTGAGAATATCTTTTGGAGCATTGATGGAGAGCTATTTCTTGAGCACATTTGATGTGGATCTCTTGAGCATGATTGAAGATCTATTCTGAGAAAGAAAACGATAGGAGGATCTCATGGTAAATTGGGTGTACTCATGAAGATGTAGGCAACTCCAATTTGTATGCCATAGTACCAATCTTTTTCAACACCTTATAAGGGCCATAGTACTTTGGTGATAATTTATTATCCTTCTTGGCTTGCTTGAGGGACATTTGTTTGTATGGTTGTAGTCTTAAAAACACCCAATCCCCGACTTCAAAACTTCTTTCACTACGATGTTGATCTACTTGTTGTTTCATGTGATTTTGTGCCATGGTCAGGTTGTCCTTTAAGATTTGGAGAACTTGTTGTTGATTCTCGATGTGATCTTCCACTTCTTAAACCTTAGATTTTTCTTTTAGAGAAGAAGTGATGGAAGGAGGGTGGTATCCATAAAGTGCCATAAATGGTGCCATTTTTGTTGCAGTATGAAAGGAAGTGTTATACCACCATTCTACCAAGGGTAACCATTTGAACCATTGTGTTTGTTTATCAGAGAAAAAGCAATGAAGGTATCCCTCCAGACATTTGTTCACTATCTCGGTTTTTCCATAAGATTGAGGATGATAGGATGAGCTATGAGCCAATTGAGTACCCAAACAAGAAAATAATTATGTCCAAAAATGTCCAGTGAAGATGGGATCTCTGTCACTTACAATAATCTTTGGGCCGCCATGTATCTTTTGAACTATCTCCATGATTGCGATGGAAATTGTACTAGATTTGAAGGGATGAGAGAGTGCACATGTCTGATCAAAATTGGATGTGCCCAGTGGAATTTACGGTAACTTCCCCACAACTTGCTGATTTTTGGCCTTTCCAAGAGATATCACTTGTATAGCGTGCCCCGCACAAAATAAATGATATAAAATTCTAAAACTTGCACCAGAAATACTACAGACTGTCCATGATCTAATGAAACCAGTCCCACTCGATTTGGATACTCTAGGAAGAAGTTATGATTGTTTTATCTGGAACACCTTCTTGAGACTAGTCAATAGGACTAGTCAGATACCCTATCTTACACAGGGTGTATCTACAAATTTAAGATGATCCAGAAGCTAAAATTTTTACCATGGATACCTTACTAATTTCTATAAATAGACTCTGAAGTTCAGGGTCTGAAACATTACAGAAATTTTTTTATAGCGAAAATTCCGCAATGACTCAGTTCAAGATGATTCCAGAACCCTATCTTGTACAGGTTGTATATACAAAATTATAAGGCCTCGGGAGATTAATTTTGAACCCAACGTACCTTGATCCGTCTACTAAATATCCTCCAAGACGTTCCTTCTGAAATGTTGTAGAAAAAAAGTTATAGCGAAAATTCCAAGGTGTCTCAGATGTAGCAGCGAAACCCCAAGACCTTGAGCTCTAATACCATATGTTAAGAACCAAATATCAATATAGCATCAAAAAACCTCAGAAAAAGTAATCAACGCCTTGAAAAAGAGATAATTTCAGATAATAAGCCTCTTCGAGGGGACAACCTCCTTTTACCCCACTCAAATGTTCAATTACAAGATGATTCAAAATGAAAATGTCTCCTTGGTATATATAGGAGACTAGGAGGTATAATTACAACTAATGGCCTAAAGCCAACATAAATAAAATAACATTACTAATATAATATGCCCCAATTCAGGGGTAATGAGCCAATATTAGGGCTTAACATTGATCCAGTTCCGACTACTTCCTCTTTCCACTTCCTGACTTGTTAGACTGACTAGTTTTCACTTGAGAGCATTGGCATAGCTTGTGGGCTTCTCAGTAGTTGTCGTGTTCATTGTTTACTCTCCTTTGACATCGTTCAAACTTTCCTTATATGCTAGTAATTTCTTGTCATCGGGTGGTCTCTGATTGTTGAGAATGTTATCTAGGATTGCAGATCCTCTTACAAATTTGATATTCATTTGAGTCTTGGAATTCTCTATATCTTTTCTTAAGGACACTATTTTTGCTTCTAGTTTGTCACAAAGGTTCTCCTTTTCTCTTATATGATTCATCAGTATGTATTCCCTTTGTTTGGCCTCTTCTAGCTGGACTTTTAAGATGTTTATATCTTCATCGATCTCCTTGTCTTTTTCTTTATAAAACTGTAACTATTCTCTTCTTAGTCTATTATTTTTCTTCAGTCGGGAGATTTCCTATAGAGCACTAATGAAACCTCCTTCCATGTATACTACGACTTCACACTCTTCTATTTCTTTTTTTTCTTGATTAGATTTTTGTTGCTCCAAAGCCATGAGAAGTTTTTCATCTTGAGTTGTATTTGGATCATATTCTTCTTCTTCAGTGTCTGAAGAGTTGCTACTATCCTCTCTTGAATAAAAATTGTCCCTTTTAAAAGACTTTTTGTTTTTAATCTTCCTAGGTTTATCCTTTCCTTTTCTTTCTTTTTCCTTGTTTTTTTTGAAGGGACATTTAGATGAAAAATGACCAACTTTACCACAATGAAAGCATTTGAAAGGTAACATACCTTTATACTTTCCGTAGCCCCTCTTCAATTTCCTTACAAAGTTAGCTTCTTCTTCATTTGAGAAGTTTTTTGATGAAATATGATCTTGAGAAGTTGATGATTTGACAGATGCCTTGAAGACTGCATCCTTTAGATATGGTTGTTCTTTCTTGGTCCTCATCTCACAAGAAGTCAAAATTCCATGGAGCCTATCCATAGTTAGTTTATCTAGTTCATGCATTTCTTCTATAGAAAAAACCTTTGCATCAAGTCTTGAGGGAAGATTTCTCAATACCTTATGAAGCACCATAGCTTCTTCAATCTTTTCTCCTGTCCCTTTCATAGTGCTCACAGTTTCATCCACTCTAAGAAAGAAACTTGCAATATTTTCATCTTCACTCATTCTTAAGTTTTCAAATTGCATTAGGTGAACTTGAAGTTTGGCCAACTTCACTTTTTCGTCTCCTTCATAACTATTTACCAGTTTGTCCCATATTTCCTTTGCTAATTCCAACTGCATCACTTTAACAAATTATGTTTCTGCAAGCCCACCTTGGATAGCATTCATAGCTCTTGCATTATTGCAGTAATTTTTCTTACTAGGTGCATCAGTTGGAAGAGTTGTTGGGATTTTATAACCATCTACCACGATATGCCAAACATCCATACCAAGAGACATCAAGTAGGTCTTCATTCTGATTTTCCAAAATGCAAAATTTGTTCCATTGAAGAGAGGAGGTCTTGTTGAAGAAAAGGAGGAGTATTGACTTTCCATACTTTCTGTGTGATCGTCCTTCCATTTGTTAGGTTGTTACTGAAGGAACCTCGCTCTCATACCAATTTTTGAGACTCTGAACAATACTGAGAGAAGGGGGTGAATCAATATTGTATTAACTTACTAAATTTTCTTTCCTTTCAACAATTTATGTTATTTTAAAGTGCTCACTCAATGAAAAATACATGCAGAAATCAAAATAACACAGTAAACACAACACACCAGGATTTTTATGTGGAAACACAATGTGGGAGAAAACCACAATTTTTTTCTTTATTTTCTTATACAAGGACCAACTTACAAATTATAATTTTTCATCTCAACAGGCACCCACTTGTCGCAGATAATGAGGACACCAATCCTCTCAGTAACCAACCTATCATAGATAATAAGGACACCAATCCTCTCAGGCACCAACCTATTACAAATGATGAGGACTAAAATCCCCAGTGAGCTTCAACTCACCCTAGCACCACCCTGCCACCCTATATTTAGTTTTTAAAAAAATATGTGTTACACAACTAGAGATTTTCAACACCTTTCTCTTTACAAACTGACAAATCTATAGTTCATTTATTTTGAACAATTATAGGACCTTCTTCCACTCTTTATCTTCTCATCCTTGCTCAAATACTCGAACAGAGCGCATTCCTATTTATAGTTTTTTTTTATGAGTTATGATTCATATACGTGGACAGGTAAAAATTATAATGTGGACAAATCTTGACCAGATCAAAGTCGTGTTAGTTACACTTTTATCTAAATAAAGTATGTGGATGTATGATAGTTATATTGTGGACAAACCTTGACCATATCAAAGTCCTGTTAGTTACACTTTTGTCTAAATAAATTATGTGGATGCATGATAGTTATATTGTGGACAAATCTTGACTAGATCAAGGTTCTGTTAGTTACACTTTTGTATAAATAAATTATGTGGACACATGACAGTTATATTGTGGAAATTATTTGACTAAATAAAACAGACAAAATCTTCCTACGGCTAAGCTTCATATCAACAAATCATATCCTCAAGAATGACACAACAATTCACATTCTAGTCTACAAAGCACCCATTGCGCAGATAAAATGAGAGTGTAAGACTTAAGTCGTGAGTCTTCATCCTGTCACACTTGTCCTACAATGCTCTCACCAAGTCACCCGATCAGACTGTAAGTGCATCCTGGTGACTCATTCACTTGATTGTTGAACTTCCAACTATTTTGTCATAGTCTACTAAGTCGCTTGTCGCACCGGCTTCTTCTCGTCACACTCCACTACATCGTTTTTCGCATTGACTTGAAGCACCCTGTAGTCATTTCCCATCCTTCATCACATTGAAATACCAACATCCACTCATCCACATGGAAATTTGTCATCCATATGGAAATTTGTCCTAAACTACTCCATTGCATTTTTCTCCTTCATACTTCTCTTATGACCTGTGTCACATGTCATCCTCTTGTTATGCACACACTCCTGGCTTCATTTTTGAATTGCATCGCAGATCATCCTCATGTTTTGTGCACACTCCTAGTAGACTCAGTCACTTGCACCGTAGATATTTTGTTGCACATTCTTTTCTTTCAACCTTCGGTCCTTTTGTGCACTTTTGTTTTCATCCTTTCATGATTTATTTTGTTTGTGTCTCATGGTGTGTGCCCATATCTATGACCAATTTGACATCAATGACAACATATGCACAACAAATATGTGTTTCACAAAATTGTACAATAAAATCCCATATTTAATCAGACCTCATAATGAAGTCACCTTAATGCATTATTATAGTACCTTACCCGTTCCTTACAGACATAGGATTGAAGAAAAGAGTGTTGATAATTTAAGATCGACTTTGCAAATCTATTTGCAATATGAAGAGAAATTGACTAGGACAGGTCTTCCAAGTGAAGACTATGTCAAACAAAATGATATGTCAGATGTTTTACAGCTGGTACAGGATATGAGCAATTGGATGATTTATTTTTAAAGAAAAAGGGTGACTTCATCACCAACCCATGTTGAATCTTCCACACAAGATATTTTAAGAAATCATCCAATCAATTCTCAATTTCAACCTAAGGATATTCTTTCTGCGGCTTGGTGTAATTTTTGTGATGATAACCATGAGGAAAGTACATGTGAGGTCAAGAAGAGAGAAGAAGAGCAAATCTTTCACAAAAAATACTGATAAAACCATTGTTTCCTTAGATTGGGATTCTTAAGAGGATGTAATGATAGTATATACAAGGAAAAAGTCATATGCAAACAAAGGGAAGGGTGGAAATCCTAAAACTACCTTTGCTCCATGTTGAGTCTCGGAATTGTCACATTTTCATCCTCTTTTCCTTTCACCATTATTCACATTTATCCATATTCTACCACTCCATAAACCATTCATTAATACCATTTTCATAATTAAATATGGGTTTAACCTTATTATTTTCCAAATCATTTATTTTAGTATTAAAAGGGAATTTGTGATTAAATATTAGAAAATTGACATGTTTTCATATATATCTCAAAAATGTGTGAGCTTTGTCATGTGTAGGAATATGTGAAGGATTAATTCAAAAAAACTTCTCGAATATCTCCTCCACCATTTCAAGGAGATAGTTATTCAAAGCCTATTCCAAGGATAAGATCATGGAGATTTGGTTGTCATATCTTATCCAAGATATATGAGAGATATGTGTGAGGATTTGAATGGATTATATTTTGTAATAATGGGAAATTGGTTGAGAGAAAAGTGGAACTGTAATTATGAGATGCTTATCTTCTTTTCAAATCTCTCATGTATAAAAGAGAGTGCCCTCTCTTCATGAGAAGGGAGAATTGTTATGATGTAGATTTGATTCATGAAAAGACTCTTTTTGTAAACCTACTTGTTGAAGATTAATGCAAGTTTGAATTCAGTGATCTTATGTCTCCTAGAAGTTAGCATCTGCTAATCTAAAAGCTTCCATGTTGGCATCGGCAAGGGCCACCGATCCATATTGGTAAGCTCATTGTAAATTATTAGTGTAGATTTTCATTTCATGTTATTTTGATTTCACTATTCGAATTTGTTGCAAAGTGTGGCAATGCAGGAACAGTTGGATCTCCATATTTCACCATGCATGAGCTTTAATGGAGCACCCCACTACACTTAGATTTTGTTTCTAGAATTTATTAGGTTACACCTTGCTAACACATGCACAATCAAGACCTCCATCTCTCACCCTACATGCACCTATAATGGAATGTTGTGAATGCACAAAGTGTTAATTGTTATTAGTTTAGTTGTTCTAGGAGATAGAATCAAAGTTTATCTTTTCCTTTCATGAGCCATCAATGAAAAGGTCCATCACCCGAGCAAGAGATTTTTCATGTTTATGAGTTTTGCTTTCCATCTTTCGAATTGTGTGAATATTGTTATTTTTAAAAGTGTGTTGGTTTCTAAATGGTTTTCTTATCTAAGCTATACTAAACAGACATAGGAACCTATATGTTATTAGCACATATAATGCATCAACTCTATTGATTACGAATCCCGGTTGATAATTTATGTTTGGTAATATATTATGCATATAATTGCACCAACACTCCAAGTTCATCCTCCCAACAAACAAACCCTCAGGTTACTAAGGGTACTCAAAGTCAATAGGTTTCCACTTCTTCACCTTATTCTTATAAATACAACCTTCTCAAACAACTAGTTGCAATCAAAGTAGATGCAACTTTATTGAACATGGTTGTCATCCCTTAACAACAAAAGCATCTAAAAGAATTTATGGAAGGTAAAACTTCCACTATAGCTAGTGTATATGAAGAGTCTAATGAAGAAGAATTGTACATAAATAAAGTACTTTTAAATAATCCTAGGAGCTATGTAAAAAACACTCCATTCTATGTATCATAAAAATTATGTATAAAATCACCCATTGTTGCTTGATTGATAGTGGGTCAGGTCCCAATGTAATATCAAAAAATTTAATGGATGAGTTAGGTCTTTCATGCACCAATGAAAATTCTGAAAGCATGTTGTCTTATAACAATCAACAACAACTAACATTTGGAGAAATCAAATATGTAACATTGGTCATATGCTAACACTTCTTTACATGATTTATAAGTATTAAACAATGGTGAGAATTATTCTCTAACTTCTAGAAAGAATAAAGTGGTGGTAAATGTAGCCATCGAGAAAATATCTAAATATAAAACTCTACAATTTCTTTTGAATTTAAATTTTTTTAACCATAATGTTCATAATTATTTGGTTGACGCAAGGGTTGTTGAAAATACTAAGGCAACTGAGAGGGGGGGGTGAATCAGTTGTTACTGAGCTTAAACGATATATGACTTATTTAAAACATTTTCAATCTATTCCAAGTGACCATCAATATTATCCAAGATATGAACAACATAAATAAAGAACATCAGTCACACATAAGATATACACAGAGACAGATTTTCACGAGGAAACCCATAAAGAGAGAAAACCTCTTCTTCTTTGAATGATAAGTAGTCTTTTAAGTTCTTTACATCATCTATCTTTGAGAACCAACTCAATGTGAGGCTACTACCTCTGTTTTACAAGCTCCAACTTGTTTGAGAGCACCAACTCTCTGATTTCTCTAGCACCCACTAGAAGGAAGTATCAACTCCCTAATTGTTCCAGCACCAACTGGACTTATACAAGCACCAACTTGCATACAGAAAACTCTGTGTTTTCCCAAGCACCACCCTTACACCTTGTTTTCTAGCCACCACTAGATGGAAGATCCAACTTCCAATATTCAAGCACCAACTTGAATATCAAAGGACCACAGTCCTCCCTAGAACCACCCTACCTCCCTGATTATGAATAAATGATTGAATAACCAACAATACATGTGTCTCAATTCTTACCACTTATCCTCTGTCCTGCAATTCTTCTCTGCTTCTTTCTGTTCTTCCATTCTGCTCTGCTTCAAACTGTTCTGCAATTCTTCTCTTGCTTCTGTCTATTCACCATCTGTTACTCATCTCTGAGTTTGATCTCACACTGTGCATACTGTAATTTTTCCTTTCCTACAATTCAACTCATTTTTCTTTAGGAACAACCAACCGCTTCCCATCACTGCTTCTCAATTTTTTTGCACTACTACGCCCTCAGTTAGTCCTCGAATCTCCTAGGGAAAAAATGCTTCAACAACTGAATCGCCAACCATCCAAGAACCATGATTCAATTATGCTAACAGAATCATAACTGAATAGTTAATCGTGAAGATCAACAGTAGCCCTTCGATCAGATTCTCAAATAACTAGCACCGTTGGATTAAATGTGTGGGGTCTCGCATTTATCCCATATGCCTACTGGTTGTGACCAATGGCCTAATCAAAATGCGTTTTGCATTTCGCATTTCAGAAATCCTGTGTCGAAGGGTCTCGACACTCCAAGTTGCGATCCCTTAAATGGAGCTTAGCTTCATGCTAGCTCCTCCCTCTCACATGACCATTGGCAGTGACCACAACCTACACCAAAATGTGTTTCACATTTCGCGAACTTATGAACCTCATCGAGCCTGATCAACGGTCGAGATCTCCAATGATCCGACGGTCTAGATCTCATCGCGATCTCGCATTTTAGGATTTCTCTCATGAGTCTCCTTGACTCCTTCCTTTGGAATTCTTGGTACCCGGAATGGAGCCTAGCTATGCTAGCTCCTTCCATTCATGTGACCACCAGCGGTGACCAGGGGCCAAGTCTGAAAGCGCATTTTTCAAATCGCATTTCAGGGATTTTGTGAAGAGTCGTCTCGACTCTCCATGTCGCAAACTTCGAAATGGAGCTTGGCTTCTCTAGCTCTGCTCTCCAACTCTCAACGATGTGACCATGAGATATGACCATTGGCTAGTCCTTTGAGTGTTTCGCTCTTCATATCAATGGTCTAGAACTTTGTTGATTCGATGGTCTAGTTCTTTTCGTGACCTTGCATATCGCGAGTTTGAGGGGTAAGAGCACCTCCTTCCTTTGACTTTCCAGTGAGAGAAAAGCTGATCTGTCACGACGTGTCTTCTGGATCTAACGATCCACGACTTTCATTGATGGACAACTAGAATTCCTTCACATATTTGGAGTGTTGAATGACTCCTTGGCTTATCCTTCGTGCAACTCTACTGAATCTGACGGCCCATGGCGCTCCTCGATCCAACAACTCAGATTTTTTCGCAATTTCATGTATCGCAAGTTGGAAGGTTAGGCCCCTCCTTCCTTTGACCTTTCAATCAGCTAAATGGTGATTTGTGACCATGTGTCCTACCCAAAGATGGATGGTCCTCCTGCTTTCGGTATTTTGTAAGCCCACTTCACCTTTCACTTTAAAGAACGTGCAGGTTCTCCTGGATCCAACGATGGTCGGGCCTCGCGCTCGGATCTAACACCCTATATCCATTCTCTTCTACTGCATGCTCATCCTATCTGAATTCAGATCTAACAGTCATTAGGAATTATGAATGGGATCCAACAATCATTGTTGCTCTTCACTGTTGATCTTGCCATTGCCATACCTTGTCATTTCCATGCCATTATCATTGCTTTGTTGACCATGTTGATCTTCATGTTGATCCTATCATCAAGGACAAACACGCATACTATGTCTTCTATCTGTAAATATGCCAACAATATCCCCCTTTGGCATTGATGGAAACCTTGAAGAAACTGACGAAATGGACTATTGCGCACATCCAACCAAACCACTGTGGCATCCAAACAAACTGCACACATCCAACCAAACCATTGTAGCATCCAACCAATTATGTCTGGACATCCAATGGCATCCAACCAGATTTCTCACATCCAACCAAACCACTGTAGCATCCAACCAATTCTATTTGGACATCCAATGGCATCCAACTAGACTTCTTCTCCCCCTTTGACATCAATGTCAAAGAAAAAGCACACTCCCCCTGAGTTGTTGCAGTATATTTTGAAGATATCAAATATGCGACAGGCATATACTCCCCCTGAGTTGTTGTAGTATTCTTCAAAGGTATCAGTTATTCAACCAACACAAACTCCCCCTGACAGGATGGACCCTCTTAGTTTGACAATGAGATCACACCCAACTTCTGGTGAAGAAATCCAAAAGGTGTCGTTGTTAACGGTTTAGTAAAGATATCAACTATCTATTATGTGGAAGGAATATAATTCACTTGAACAATTCTGTTTATAATCTATTCTCTGCGAAAATGGTATTTTATTGGTATGTGCTTAGACTTTGAATGAAGTACAAGATTCTTGGATAGACTTATGGCACTAGTGTTATCACAATGAAGTGGAATGGGATCAGTATAAGTGACCTTCAAATCTGCAAGAGTTTGTATCATCCATAAACTCTGTGTGCAACAAGTAGCAGTAGTAATGTACTCTTCCTCTGTAGTTGATAAGGAAATAGATCCTTGCTTCTTACTAAGCCATGCTACTAACGAGTCACCTAGAAAGAATGCACCTCCACTGGTGCTCTTTCTTTCATCCACACAATTTTCCCAATCAACATCTGAATAAGCAGTTAACTGAAAATTCTTATTTCTAAGATACCACAGACCATATGTCATTGTGCCCTTCAAGTATTTGAATATCCTTTTAACAGCTACTAAATGACTTTGTTTAGGAGATGATTGATAACGACCTACAATTCCAACAACTTGCATTATATCAGGACAAGATGATGTGATGTACAAAAGACTGCCTATCATTGATCAATATGTTCTTTGATCAACATCAGGTGAAATATCATCTTTACTGAGCTTGCAACCAACCACCATAGGTGTACCAATAGGAGAAGAATCTTCCATATGAAATTTCTTCAACATCTCTTTCAAATATTTTTCTTGAGAGATAAATATTCCTGCAGAACTCCGATGGCTTCCAATCTTGCCACTGGTGCAAAGGTTTCATCAAAATCATGTCCTTCAACTTGTGCATACCCTTTACAGACCAATCTGGCTTTATTCCTAACAACTTGTCCTTTTTCATTCATTTTATTATTGAACACCCATTTGGAACCTATTACATTCTTATCTCCAGGTCTAGGAACAAGCTCCCAAGTATTGTTCTTCTCAATCTGATCAAGCTCTTCATTCATAGTTCTAATCCAATCATCATGCTCGCTGGCTTCATAATTTTTTTTAGGTTCTATCATAGACAGAAAAAAAAAAAACTGAGATTGTTCTGAGTCTTTAATCAATTTCCTTCTTGTTTGAACTCCTTTATTTATATCTCTAATTATTTGATTTTCAGGATGATTCTTTCTAACAATTATGAGAGGTGGTTTTGTTTCTTTCTACTAATTTGTGTCAGCCTAAGTATTTGTTTCTTCATATGATTCAGATTATTCTCTTTCTGATCCTTGGACCTGTTCATCTTTATCTTCAACTATAACTTATGTGCTTGGTTCAACACTGCTTACATTTTGAACCAGGATTTCTTCATCAACTTTTGTGTCGATACAATAAACCAATTTATGTAGCCTCTTATTGTAGCATCTTTATCCTTTATTGTTTGTAGCATAACCTAAGAAGATACCCTCATCAGCTCTGTCATCATATTTGCCAATATTTTCATCATTATTCTTAATATAACATTTACTCCCAAAGACTTTAAAATGCTTGATTGAAGCAGGTATTCCAAACCATAGTTCATAAGGAGTCTTGTCACTATGTGGCATGAGATGAGCTTTGTTAATAATGGGAATTGTTGTATGAATCGCTTCCACCCAATATGTTTGAGGTATATTCCTTTCATTCATCATTGATCTTGCCATTTGTTGTATTGATCTATTCTGCCTCTCAACAACTCCATTTTGTTGTGGAGTCCTTGGAATTGTATACTCTCTTTTTATCCCATGTTTATCACAGAACTCTTTGAAGTTCCATGAGCTAAACTCTCCTCCTCTATCAGACCATACTGCCTTCAATATTTTTCCTATTTGATTATCAGTTAGAGCCTTAAACACTTTGAATTTTTCAAATGCTTCAGATTTTTTCTTCAAAAAGGCAACCCACGTTAGTCTAGAATAGTCATCAATAATCAACATGAAATAGTTTTATTTTCATGTACCTTCTTTCCTTGAAGGTCCACATAAATCCATATGTACTAACTAGAGAGGTTTTTCTGTTGAAGGAAAGTTTTTAGATTTGAACTGTGTCCGAGTAAGCTTTCCTATCTGGCACGGTTTACAAACAAAATCATATGGCTTTGATATATTTGGAAGATCTTTTACTGTCCCATTGTTTCTAAGCTTGATTATATGATCAAAATTTAAGTGTCCAAGTCTCCTATTCCATAGCCAACTTTCATCATACTTGCTTAAGTGGCATTCTTCTTTTTCTCTTTTTAACACATAGACATTGTTTTCTATTCTTATACCTTTTGCAACCAACTGTCCTGAATTCACATATTTTATTTTACAATATTTAGACATAAAAACAACTTCGCATCCTCTGTCACATACTTTACTGACACTTAGTAGATTATATTTCAGACCATCTACAAACAACACATCTTGTGCTTTTCCTTTGCCATTACTCAGACTTACCATTCCTTTATCTTTTATTTGTCCTGGTGCATCGTTTCCAAAAGTCACATTCCCTGATTTGTTTTCACTTAGAGTTAGAAACTTACTTTTGTCTCCAGTCATATGTTTGGAACATCCATTGTCAATATACCAGGGATTATTTTGTCTTTGGGTTGATAACACTAATCCACATTGGTTATCTTCTTTCTTCTTCCAAAACTTGAAATTTTCAGTAGTAGGAGACAGATCTGGCTTATAGTTCTTTAAACGACAATCTGCGGCTTTATGTCCATAATTATGGCAGATGTAACATTTTGTTTCACTGAATAGCAGATCATAGCGATTTTTATGCTCATAATTGTTGTTGTACTTAACCTGCGTCCTTTTCCTAGCTATCACATGATTTGTAGTATGTGGTTGTTTGTTACTTAGCTATCTCAATCTTTGTTGTGGCAGATAATTATTCCTTGAGTATCTTGATTGCTCATCTCTAAGTCTTAAAGAACAAGTTATAGATTTGTGACCAAAATTAGAACAGAAGAAACAATATCCATAGAAAAATCCTTTGTACCTGGAAAAAGTATGTCTTATTTGAGTGGGTTGATTTCTTTCATGCTGATAATTTCTCTGATCTACAGATTCGGTTCTGGTATTTTTTCTTTCATTCCTTCTTGGTGATTGATTTTTTTTCTTTGTTTCTGCAGAGTGGTTGTTGTCAATGATTGTAGATTTGACAAACTTGATTGGTTTTGTATTACTTGGAAGATCATTACTTGATCCTTCTACATAGCCCAAGCCAGCTTTCAACTTTGGATTCCTTTGTTGATTTAGAATGGAGGTTAATCCTTCTGAAGCTTTAATACTTGACAGATTTTGGTGATACAATGCCTTAAACTTCTCCATTTCTTTTCTATTTTTTACTATCTCTTCTTCTAAGGCTTCACACCTCGCTTTCTTCTCTGATAACTATTGTTTCAGAATGTCCTCTATTTTCTTTGCCTCTTCTAACTCAACTTTTAGTAGAGAAAAGTCTTCATCAGGTTTTTTATCATTCATTTTAAATTGCATCAACAATTGTTTTTGTTTTCTCTTCTTAAATCCGAGTCAGACAATTTCTTCCAAAGCACTGATTAATTCACCTTTCATATCTACCACAACTTCTTCGTCATCGATTTCACCTCTTGTGTGTTCATCATAAAAATCTCCCATATCCATAAGCATAAAATAATTCACTTTGTCTTCACATGATGAATCATTATCTATGTCTTCTGAGGAGTTGTCATTGTTTGCACACAAACTTTTCTTTTTACTATATTTCTTAAATTTGTATTTCTTTTCATCATTCGAGTTCTGGTCCTTTTTCTAGTGAGGACACTTAGATGAAAAATGACCTATCTTACCACAATTAAAACATTTTAAGGGAAGCTTGCCTTGATATTTTCTTGATCCTTTCTTTAACCTTCTCACAAATTTTGCCTCAATATCATCTAATTCTGAATCAGTATTCTTGTCTTGTTTAAAAGATGCTTCTCTAGTAATGGATTTATCTTTTCTAATTCTCATTTCATATGTAGTTAGAGTTCCTAGGATTTGATCAATGGATATAGTTTTAATATCATTTAGTTCATCTATTGCAGAGACTTTTGGAATAAATTTATCAAGCGAAGATCTTAAAATCTTCTGAACTAGAAATGATTCTTCAATCTTCTCACCAAGACCCTTCATGGCATTCACAAGTTCTTCAACTCTTAAAAAATACTTGCTAACTATTTCATCTTCATTCATCTTTAGTTGTTCAAATTTCAAACTATATGTTTGAAGTTTGGCATCTTTTACTTTTTCATTTCCTTCATAACTGCTAATAAGTTTATCCCACATTGCTTTGGTAGTTTCAAGATGCATCACCTTTACAAACTCAGCTTCAGCAAGTCCATTCAAGATAGCATTCATTCCCTTAGCATTAAATCTAAATTCTAACTTATCATCCTTGGAAGCTAGCACAATAGGCTTTGTATATCCAGTCTCTAATACATCCCAAACATCAGCACCTAAGGCCATTAAATATGTTCTCATTCTAACCTTCGGCAAAATTTGTTCCATAAAATAGAGGAGGCTTAGTGGTTGAAGTCCCTTCATGACTTGTCATGTTTAAGCTTATACATCTACCTTTAAATAAAAGGAACCTGCTCTGATACCCAAATGCCATTCTGCTAAATAAAAAGGAACACCTTTCACGATACCAATTGTTGAAATACTAAAGACTGGTAGATCGGTTATTCTTGAGGCTTAAGCGATATAGCTTATTTAAAACATTTCAATCTCTTTAGGTGACCATCAATATTATACAAGATATGAAAAGCATAAATAAAATCAATCACACATAAGATATACCGCGAAGGAGATAGTTTTCCACCGAGGGACACTTATAGGAAGAAAAACTCTTCTTCTTCGAGATGATAGTCAGTCTTTTAAGTTAACATTGCATGTCTATCTTTGAGAATAACTCAATGTGAGGCTACTACCTCTATTTTCAAAGCTCCAACTTGTTTGAGGAGCACCAAATCTCTGGTTTTCCTAGCACCCACTATAAGGAAGCATCAACTCTAATTGTTCTAGCATACAAAAAACTTCGTGTTTTCCCAAGCACCACCCGACCACCCTGTTTTCTGCAACCAGATGGAAGATCCAGCTTCCTGTGTTCAAGCATAACCAGATATCATGGGACTATGATCCTCCCTAGCACCACGAATCAGTTGTTACTGAGCTTAAACGATATATGACTTATTTAAAACATTTTCAATCTCTTCCAAGTGACCATCAATATTATACAAGATATGAAAAGCATAAATAAAGAACATCAATCACACATAAGATATACACAGAGATAGTTTTTCACGAGGACACCCATAAAGGAAGAAAAACTCTTCTTCTTCGAATGATAGGCAGTCTTTTAAGTTCTGTACA
Source organism: Picea sitchensis (assembly GCA_010110895.2). Taxonomy (NCBI): domain Eukaryota; kingdom Viridiplantae; phylum Streptophyta; class Pinopsida; order Pinales; family Pinaceae; genus Picea; species Picea sitchensis. The sequence continues at coordinate 197,900 of SNQJ01S0002401.1, read as the reverse complement.
TCATCTATCTTTGAGAACCAACTCAATGTGAGGCTACTACCTCTATTTTACAAGCTCCAACTTGTTTGAGAGCACCAACTCTCTGATTTCTCTAGCACCCACTATAAGGAAGCATCAACTCCCTAATTGTTCTAGCACCAACTTGCATACAAAAAACTCTGTGTTTTCCCAAGCACCACCCCGACACCCTGTTTTCTAGCCACCACTAGATGGAAGATCCAACTTCCAATATTCAAGCACCAACTTGAATATCATAGGACCACAGTCCTCCCTATCACCACCCTACCTCCCTGATTATGAATAAATGATTGAATAACCAACAATACATGTGTCTCAATTCTTACCACTTCTCCTATGTTCTGCAATTCTTCTCTGCTTCTTTTTGTTCTGCCATTCTACTATGCTTCAAACTTTTCTGCAATTCTGCTCTTGCTTCTGTCTGTTCACCATCTGTTACTCATCTCTGAGTTTGATCTCACACTATGCATACTGTAAATTTTTCCTTTCTTACAGTTCAACTCATTTTTCTTTAGGAATAACCAACTGCTCCCCGTCACTGCTTCTCAATTTTTTTGCACTACTATGCCCTCAGTTACTCCTCGAATATCCTAGGGAAAAAACGATTCAACAAATGAATCGTCAATCATCCAAGAACCATGATTCAATTCTGCTAATTGAATCGTAACTGAATAGTTCATCATGAAGATCAATAGTATCCCTTCGATCAAATTCTCAAATAACCAACACCGTTGGATTAAATGCGTGGGGTCTCGCATTTATCCCATATGCCTACTAGTTGTGACCACGGGCCTAATCAAAATGTGTTTCACATTTCGCATTTCGTAAATCCTGTGTCGGAGGGTCTCGACACTCCAAGTTGCGATCCTTGAAATGGAGCTTAGCTTCGTGCTAGCTCCTCTCTCTCACATGACCATCGGCGGTGACCACAGCCTACACCAAAAGGCGTTTCTCATTTCGCGAACTTATGAAATTCATTGAGCCTAATCAACGGTCGAGATCTCCAATGATCCGACAATCCAGATCTCATCGTGATCTCGCGTTTCGAGATTTCTATTGTGAGTCTTCTTGACTCCTTCCTTTGGAATTCCTAGTACCTAGAATGAAGCCTAACTATGCTAGCTCCTTCCATTCATGTGACCACTAGCAGTGACCAAGGGCCAAGTTCGAAAGTGCATTTGGCAAATTGCATTTCGGGGATTCTGTGAAGAGTCGTCTCGACTCTCCATGTCACAAACTCCGAAATGGAGCTTGGCTTCTCTAGCTCTGCTCTCCATCTCTCGACGATGTGACCATGAGATATGACCATTGGTTAATCCTTTGAGTGCTTCTCTCTTCAGATCAACGGTCCAGAACTTTGATGATTCGATGGTCCAAATCTTTTCATGACCTCGCATATCGCAAGTTGGAGGGGTAAGAGAACCTCCTCCCTTTGACTTTCCAATCAGGGAAATGTTGATTTGTCAACACGTGTCTTCTGGATCCAACGATCCATGACTGTCCTTGATGGACGGTCGAGATTCCTTCACAACTTTGGAGTGTTGAATGACTCCTTGGCTTATCCTCCATGCATCTCTACTAGATATGACGGCCCACGACGCTCCTCGATCCAACGACTCAAATTTTTTCGCAATTTCGCATATCACAAGTTGGAAGGTTAGGCCCCTCCTTCCTTTAACCTTTCAGTCAACGAAATGTTGATCTGTGACCATGTGTCCTGCCCGAAGATGGACGGTCCTCCTGCTTTTGGGATTTTGTAAGCCCGCTTCACCTTGCACTTTAAAGAACATGCAGGTTCTCCTGGATCCAACGACGATCGGGCCTCGCGCTCGGATCTAACACCCGATATTCATTCTCTTCTACTACGCACTCCTCCTATCTGAATTCAGATCTGACAGTCATCAGGAATTTTGAATGGGATCCAACGATCACTGTTGATCTTTCCATTTCCATTCCATTATAGCTACTATGTTGATTGTGTTGATCTTCACGTTGATCCCGCCATCAATGACAAACACGCATACTTTGTCTTCTATCTATAAATATGCCAACAAGGGTGTCATAAAATGTCAGGTCGTAGTCAGTATGAAAGATGTAAAATGAAAATCCCCCAAAGTATTCAATGCACATTATTCAACTCGATACATTGGAGGTAAAAGTTATGGGTGAATTAAAATATTTTTTAATTAGAGTTGCTTCCAATTCATGAGTTCATCGGTTTCTCAATATTGTTGTTGTTGATATTCATGAATTTTATGGTATCTTATTGCGAAAAATGGTCACAAAAACTCCAAGGATATTTGTGTTCATGTAGAGAAATATCCCAATACAAATACACAGATTCACCTGGCGAAAGGGAGCAAATAGACTCACTTCTTTGAAATGGTGAACCTATTTATGAAGCTTGACTCTACATTTGGTTCTCAAACGCTTTATTGGTTAAGTTCCAATCCATTATTGGTTTCTTATGTTTTAAATGAGATGCAATAAAAGGAAGGTACAAATTGCAGGGAGAATACTCCACCAACTACCATCAACACCAAACCTAGGGCATTCTCTAAGGATTGAGAATATCTTGCAAATCACCGAGAAAACACCTAATTCATATCAAATGTTAGAAAAAATCCAAGGGAAACATGAAAAGAGAAAGGAGAATATTCAACCTCTATCATCTACACAATAACCTAAAGCTTACTCTAAGGACCAAGGATAGCCTCTGAAGAAATCATGCATGAAGAGTTGTGACGCATGATGCAAGAGGAAACACAATGCAACACTTACACCAAGGCTAAATCTGAAAACCAAGTAAGTGACTTCTTGCTCTATTGTCTTAAAATGTTGGGTGGCCCTATAGTTACAAATAAATTGAACCATATGTTGGCAATATGTATGGAGGAAAGGTAGACTGATATTGTTGTTTCTACCCCTTTACCAAATGAGATGTGTGTCATATAAGTAGGAGAAAGCGCACGGGGAGAGAATTTAAAATGGCAGTCGAGCTAGGAAGTTATCAAATGGATGGTGTCATGTTAGACCTGGGATCCGACATGAATATATTGTCGAAGAAATCATGGGAGTTGATGGGTAAACCAAACTTGGTGTGGTCTCCCATTCAACTTAGGCTTGCCAACAATTACATAATTTATCCTATTAGAAGGTTGGAGCAAGTGGAAGTGAACATTGATGGGGTAAAGACAAAAGTAAAATTTGAGGTGATTGAGATCATGGATGACCCATACCCTTCACCAAATCTACTTGTAATTGAATGGGAATTCGATAACAATTTCATACTAAATTTAAAGCAATGGAAAATGTACTTTGAGATAAACACCTTGCATGTTATTGCACCACTGGATCCGAATGAGCGAAACATATATAATGATATTGTGAATGAGGATGCATAGAGTTTGATCATAGAGAACATATACAACATCATGAGATGTAAGGAAGACTATGTGAACTCAACAGTTGATGGTGAACTAAGTTGCAGAAGTGTTTGTTCCTATGATACGGATTCAGAGGATGTTATGGAAAGATAGGAGAATAATTTGTATGAGGTATTAACCTGTAGATATGCAAGAATCACCAAAGCAATACGCTAGATTGAATTAGAGTTGTGAGACCTACCGAGGTTTGACGGTACTGGCCCGATAAACACATTCCTAACACAAATGGAATATTTGGTGCCTGAGACCCAAAGAATTTAGGCAATGGATGCAATAGTGAAAGGAACACTTACACACTGGAAGATCTACAGGAATGGGTGCAGATGGTAGACTATATTAAAGTGAGGTTCCATCCCATGATTGACTTTGAATTAATGAACCTATTCAAGGGTATTGAAGATTCTCAAAATCATATTTGTTTTTTTGAAAGGCTCTAGACAACCAAGAATATTCCTAGCACACAATGGGTTCATAGGTTTGTCCATACCATGGATATTGTATTTAGAAGCTAGTACATTCAAGGGGAGACAAAAAGGAAAATAGGAAACTAGGAGAGAGTAAGTAGTCGGTTTTGTGCAACATTTGAGTTCACATCGAAGGTCCCTACATAGAGGGAGGCATTTTTAAGAATCAAGGATTTCATCTTCCTTCGACAGCCTAGAGACACCGCATAGAAATCCTTTTGTGCATACCATGAGTTGATGGTGAAATTAAAGAATCCAATATATTTTTGGAAGTTTTATAGTGACGATGCATGGGAAGAAGACCCCCAAGGAGTACAGACCAATGATACCAAGGGAGAGTGCATAGTTCAAGGAAAGGCATCTAGTAGCACTACTACAGACTATCTGCAACCATTAAAAACAAAGAAACATAATACACTCATGAAAGAAGCACCTAAGATGGCCATAATTGGTGATTAATAGGACCAGCAAATGGTAACACAGGTGGTAGACTTGCTAAAAATGTATGAAGACATGTTTCCAACAAGATTCTTACAGATTAAGGGAATTGTGGCATCCCTCGAGGAAATGACAATTCAATTAAATGTAGGTGCTAAGCTGGTCAAGAAGAGATCATATCAATTGAACCTTAAGTACAAGGAGAAAGTGTGAAAATAATTGGATCGAATGTTGGAGGCGGGGATCATTGTCCATGTGGAGGATTCAGATTGGATTATCCCAATGGTGGTGCAACCAAAGAATACAAGTGACCTAAGAATTTATGTAGGTCTTTGTATCTTGCATACACTATCCCTTTACAACACCATTTACAAATGCAGTGTTGGAGAACATGGGTGGGTGTGAAGCTTACTCATTCACAAATGGATAATTGGGCTATCACCAGGTGTGAATTATGGAAGAAGACAAAGCCAAGACAACATTTTCAACGGAGTAGGGCTCATTTGCGTATACAGTAATGCCATTCATCTTGAAGAACGTACCTATGGTGTTTTCTAGAATTATGTGTATAGCCTTTAAATACTTCATCCATAAGTTTACAGAGGCATACTTAGATGAATGGATTGTGTTCAGCCTACCAAAGGAGCATATGTAGGTGCTACGATTGATATTGGATAAATATCGAGAATTGCATATCTCATTAAACTTGAAAAAATGTATATTTTTTACACCATTTAGAACATTATTCAGACACATTGTATGCAAGGAAGACTTGTCAATAGATAAGGAAAATATTGCCACATTAGTGGATATGCTATCTCCTACATCCATCAGAGAGATGTGTGTAACTTTGGGACACACAAGTTATTATAGATGATTCATATAGAGTTATGCAAAATTTGTTGCATCGTTGGAGAAACTATTGTCCAAAGATACAAAGTATATCTGGACACAGTAATGCCAGGAGTCATTGGACATGCTAAAAAATAGATTGGTGACTGCATTGATCCTGATATTTCTAGATTGGACCAATATATTCCACGTGCATGTGGATGCCTCCTCAATTGCACTTGGCATAGTGCTTGTGCAGCCTGAAGAAGACGGAATTGATCATCTAGTCTATTTTTCTAGCAAAAAGCTATCAGATTCTAAGAAGAACTATACGACCACAGAGTGAAAAGGATTGGAAATGGTCTATGCCCTGCAGAAGTTTCAAAATTACTTACTCAAAACTCCCTTCAATTTTTTTACTAACCATTTGGCAATCAAATACTTGATCAATAATCCAGTATTGGGAAGGAGAATATGTTGATGGCTTTTTCTTTTCCAAGAATTTGAGTTTGAAGTAGTAGTCAAGCCTGGAAAACATAATGTTGGGTCTAACCATATTTCAAGGATAGAATCAAGGGAATATGAAGGTAATTTAGATGATGAGCTCCTCTACAAAACTCTTCGAGGTTGAAGCAACACCAGATCAACTAGCATAAATTGCAACATACTTGACAATGAGAGAATCATTGCACAGATACACTCAAAGACAACGAAGACAACTGGTGACCCATAGCACTGACTACCAATTGATTGTTGGGAATTTCTGAAAGCTTGTCGAAGATGGAATCCTATGCAAATACGTGTTATAACATGAGTGCAACATGGTCCTCTACAAGTCACATGAAGGTATTGTGGGAGGACGCATAACCGGAAAGGGAATTGCACAGAAAGTGATACATGTAGGGTTGTGGTGGTCGTTAGTATTTGAAGAGGCCAAGGAATATTGCAAGTGATATGACATTTGCTAAAGGATCAAGAAGCCTTGCAGAAGAGATGAAATGTTTATTTTCCTAGCCATAGTGCTAAAACTATTTGACAAATGGGATATTGATTTCATGGGACCTATCAATCCCCCTATCCACAAAAGTAGCACATGGCACATTATTACGACTACAGAATAATTGATGTGTTGTTAAAAATTTGTGTCAATGAAAGTTTGTACTATAGAGATGGTTGCCTACTTCATATTTGATAATGTGATCACAAGGTTTGGCTACCCAAAATTGTTAATTAGCAATCAAGATGTGCATTTTTTGAATGACACCATCTGTGCACTTACTCAGGAATTCTTGATCCATCACCAAAAGAGTACACCATATCACCAGCAAGTCAATGCCATAGTTAAATCCTTCAACAAGATATTTGAGAATGCATTGACTAAGGTTTGTAATGTGCAGTGCAATGAATAAGATCAGTAGATTTCAGTAGTACTATGGGCATATACAAAAACCTATAAATAATTGACTAAGCACACACATTTCAGTTTGTTCTATGGTAAGGAGGTCATGATGCCCATCGAATTTATGGTACCAAGTCTATTAATTACTATTGTGACATGAATGTCAAATGACTAATCCCTTTAGAAGTAGTTGGATGAGCTAGTGGAACTTGAAGAATACCGACTCATTATGAGTCAGAACCAATTGGTCGAGAAGCAAAGACAAAAGGTCTGGAACAACCGTGATATTTGGTGAAAAAAATTCTAGCATGAATCCTTGGTATTGTTGTATGACAACAAGTTTCTAAAGTGCCCTAGAAAAATGCACATGAAGTTGGTAGGACCCTTTAGATTGGTATACATTAGTGAAGAAGGGGCAACAATTTTTCCAACATTGCAGGGTCATCCCCTCAAAGGATTGATCAATGAAAGTTGGTTGAAGGTGTATTATGGCCAGTAGGGGTCGAGTGTGCCCTACAATAGTTTCAAATTTAGCCTGGATTAGGAGTTAGATAAGTAGGTATAAAGGCAAGTATAATTACACATTCATTAGTAGGATATGACATGGTTCGATAATCCAAAAGACAGGACAGATGAGTACATGCAAATATTTGAATGATTCGACCAATAGTGCAGAGTAATTACTATCGTACAGTCTAAAGGGTAGGACAACTAACTATCAAAGGTGAACAATTGAACACATGGGCTTTTGAACCAGAGAAGACTCGAGCAATTTGACTCAGACAGGTCAAAAAACCACGAGGGACATGAACAATTATGGAAACTTGTCCTAAAAGGCACATTGATAATACAACGACACAGTATGATTAGAGTCACAACGTAGATGGAAAACATGGGGATTGGGGACAATCATTACAGGTAGGCCAATAATCAAGGCAGGTAAAAAATTGGAGGCTTGATGCCTCAAGGTCACGCATCCACAAAGCTATTTATACCCTCCCATTTCCAACCATCAGGTATTTTGCTAAGAGTTCAACCACTACATCCATAGAAGTTTGAGAGCATGGTGCAGACTAGTGGTAGGGTGGGGATTCAGCCAAAAGGGTGAGTATCATTGGGGATTCAAATCAACCAAGGATTTGTTGATTAATTGGGTTGGTTTCCATTGATGTCAACCTTTGAAGAAAGTCCGGTAGCAAATTCCGGTAGCACAAAGGTTTGGGTAATGGACCCAAGTTTCTTTGATGGATAATGGTATGAGTTTTGATATATTTGTAGGAAAGACTATTCTAGATGAATAGTACATGTCATGCTATTTCCAGTGGTATCTAGAACACCACATAACTCCTCACGGTTAGAGAGTTATGGCCATGTGAAGTTGGAGAACCCTCATGAGTCATCTAGAAGCCCCAAAAGGTCAAAGTAGTCAAAGTGGTTGCAAAAAAGAAATTATTTAAATAATAAAGTGAAGTGATGAGTGTACTATAAGTCAAAGTGGATACAAAAGAAATTACTTAAATAATAAATTTAATGGAGAAATTACTAAGTGGACAAGTAGTTAGAAGTGGGTTAGCCCTAAAATAAGGAAAATGGATTAAGATGGTTAGAAGGTAATTTAAATAATAAAGTGAAGTGATGAATAATAAAGTTAATGGAGAAATTATTAAGTGGACTAGTGGTTAGAAGTGGGTTATCCCTAAAATAAGGAAAGTGGGTTAAGATGGTTAGAAGGTAACCCTTTGAGGAAGCTACATGAAAGTATAAATAAGAGGCACGGGTCTCTCATTTTTAAATCACACTTGAACATATCGAATATCTACAAGTGACTTAGGTAACCAAAGGATATCTAAGCTGAATTTTAGAGGGAAGGTGAATTAAATAAGGCCGAAATTCAAGGGAGGATAAATTATTTTGATGATGCTTTCTAAGGTATGTTATTTACAGGTCATCTCACCATTTTCGCAATAAAAAAATTTCTAGAACGATTCAGACTGTGAAATTGGGAGGTCGTTGAGGAAACGTATCCAAGCAGCTGTGATAAAAATTTCATCTTGTGGGTCGTTTTATTTTTGGAGTTACACTTTGTGGAAAATAGGGTTTGTGGTTAGTCCTGAAACTAGTCTAAAACAAGTGTTTCAAGTAAAAACGTCATAACTTCTTCATAAAAGATCCAAATTCAGTAAGACCAAATGTATTGGTTATAGTACAGTCTGTAGTATTCTTTGTGCCATTTTTAGATCCATACAAAAAATATTCTGTGTGGGGAACGCTCTACAATTTCTCTCTCTAAAATAAGCCAGAATTCAACAAGGTATGTCATTTTTGCTATAACTTCTTTTCTGAGAGGTTCCAAGTAGTAAAATATGGAGGAATTGCATAAAAGACACTGAAGAATATTGTGTACCATTTTTAGATCTTTATTCATTACAGGTACATAGTTATGATTATTTCAAGTTAGGGTTATTGAGTAATCCAAAATTAGTCATGTGAGACTAAAGTAAAGTTTGATGAAAAGGCTAGTCTCTTGTTGTTAAAATTAAGGAAGGTTTGCATGTATGTGATCATATACATCTGGTCTGTTACAAAGTTACAAATTGGATTTGGATGATAAAATTGATGAGGGATTTTTGGTTGAGGTATGTTACAGATAGAGATTGTATAACAGTGAGGTTGTGGCACATGGTTTGATGTAATGGTTTATGGTATTTGGTTGCTAGAGAACTGTTTGATGGTTATATTGGTATATGTATTTGGTATATGGTTGAGGTACATGTTGGGTACATGGTTGAGACAAGTAGTTGATGAGTTGGCACATACATGAGGTGTATAGTTAATGATGTTGGTACATATTGATGAGTAGTTGATGCATGATTGGTGCATACTTGGTACATGGTTGGAGGCACTTGTTAGTAGTATTGTTGACACATGGTTAATGGATGATGTAGCATACTTGTCTTGGTATATTATTAAAAGCACATATTGATCTTGGTAATGATTATGAGTTGTTGTGTTATGCTTGGTTGATGCACATCTTGGTGATATTGTGCATATGGTTGAGAGTTGTCTTGGTGATTGATCTGATTTGGTTGATAAGATTGATGAGATAGGTTGTTTGGACAGGTTATTTGTATAGGTTTGGTGCATGGTTAATGCATTTGTTTATGGTACAGGCTGAGGTACAGGTTGATGTATGGTACATGTTGGCATATGTTATTGGTACATGTTGTTACAGGTTGTTTGGTGCAGGTTGATTGGTACAAGTTTAATATAGTATATCTCACAGTGATAGCGTGACATTGGTTCCATCATTATACTTATATTTTAGGGTGGTTAGACGGGGCAAAGACAGGTGGTTGTAGCCACCTTCCAGTTGTAGCCGGAGAACATAGGGGGTTGTAGCCTCCTTCTGGTTGTAGCCAAAGAATTAGGGAATTGGAGCTTCATTCAGGTTGTAGCCTGGGAAACTAGGTGGTTGGATCCTCCTTCTAGTTGTAGCTAGAAAACAAAGGAAGTTGGTGCTTCCAATGAATGTAATTCTTAAAGACATATAAGAAAAAGCATTATGTGGTTTTCTCCCACTTTGGGTTTCCACGTAAAAACACTGGTGTACTATGTATGTGTATGATTGCTCATTTTTTCATTGTTTATTTACTCTGCAACCATTGGATGATAATGCTACATTAATATAACACTTGCATTTTATGGTTAAAAATGATTAAATTGTTTTATTACTTATTCACCCCCCCTCTCAGTAATCCAGCGGGATTCACCAAAATGATGGCTAACTCCAACAAGTGAGAGGCATACACTTGGCTCCAAGCCAAAAAAGAAGCCCAAATACCAATAGTTGAACTCCCAAGAGAATTACATGTCTGGGACTATCTTTTGGGTAGGGGTCCCAGCCTACAATTCACTAACTACAATAACTAAGTTTCCACACAATTCCATGAACTGCACTTTGAAGCGTATGTGAAGGTCACCCCAAAGCCCAAGGGTCGAGAGAAGGTGATCCCACCAACATGGATCAACACCATTTGTGAATCCAATAGTCTAACTCTATGGGTTCCCCCCCCCCATTGTGTGCAGTTGTCCTCATATTCAACACTATCAGGAAACTCGATAGATACAAGAAGAAGATGAAGGCTATGCAAGATGGAAATATCACCCTAGCCAAATACATGGAGGTCACTCGGGTGATGTCACCAAGTCCCACATTAAGTACTTGGCTTGGATGACCTAGGTGGTTCTAGATTGTATTTTTAAATACATCTATCCCCAGATGGTCCAAACTCAGATTGATGAGAGAGAGGTCGAGATCCATAAATATTGAAGGCCAAATTCACATCTAGACTCTGGGGTTGTTGACACATTCCAAGGCCTATACACGACTGCAGCACCAACCAAGATTGAAATATTGTACATAAACAAGGATTTTTGAAGATGTCCCATTAAGTCCAATTAGTGGTTCAAAAAAATCCCTATGGGAGCTACTAACAAAACAATGACATTGGCTCAAGGACAAGCCAACTAGTAGTGTTGGGGTCTTTTTGGCACCCTAAGGTTCTTTGAAGACTGCATGCACACCAAAGAGGATGCATCGCTCGATGCCAAGTTCCAACGCTTGCACCAACCAAGGATCTACTACACACAGCAACCTGTTTTGTACTATGCACAAGAACTTGAAGATATTGCATGCAAATTGAATCCTCAAATATCTTCAATAATCATTGTAACCATTTTGTAACAACCCAACTAGTCATGGTCAAGGTTGTGGGTGAGATGGAAAGATTGTTATGATTTCCATGCTCCAATAGGCTTAAGGGGGATGCATGCAGATATGTATGGGGTCGGGTTTTTGTTCACTAGAGGTTGATTATTGTTATGAGAGTTGTAGATGAGTTAGAGCTCCAGTTATGCATTGTATTTCTTTGTGTTATGTTCAAAGAAGAATATGAGAGAGAAAGTATATCCAGATTTGAGTGACTGGATATGCTTTGTATCATGCTAAATGCACTCTGCATAGGCTTCGTCCCCTCTATAGTAATTATATCTAAATGTTGTTAATATTAATAAATGAAGCATGAAGCACCTTTTGTCTCTATTTCTTGTATATGCAAGTTTGAGTGTATGTTTGTTCTACAGTATTATGAGTGGTACTCTTATAGTAGTTATGAATGAATGCATGATTGTATGATGGATGTTTCATGTATGTTATATTACTTTATAAGTTGCATGAAACCTATGTTCTCTATGATTCTCATGGAATATCAAGTGAGACCTTCTTATGTTCTTGAAGATTCAATATGTTGACGCCTATGGGGTATTTGTTGATAAAGCCTTTTGAACTCTAGGTCTGAAACCCCATGGCCAACAGACTCAAAACTCATCTACAAGCCCTATAGTGGCTAAAACTGCATATGATATGCTTAGAAAAAACTATAAATCAAACTCATAATGGAAATTTTAGCCATTTCCTTGATTTTTTCATTCAACATGTGTGATTCCCACCATGCTTAATGTTGCATTTTCTAGTGTTGATACTCTAAATTTTGTGATGCGACTGTGTGGGCTATGTGTTTATGATGTTTCCTTGTTAGAAACAACATAAAGTCACTACCACATACTTTAGATCCATGTTCTTCACATCTTTGCATCATTCCCACATGTGTGTGCCACTTATCTTTTTCCCGCTCGTTAACTAGTTGCCAAGATATCTATACAATCTTGCATCTTTTATTGTATGTTTATGCTCTTAATTCATCTTTCAATGTCACCTATGTAATTGAAGTATGAACACATGTGCACAATACACAAAATCACATCAAACTTGAAAATCACATGAGTTGTTAAATGTTCAAATGTGTTAGCAAGCTTGGACATATTCATGTGCAAGCCAAGTCACATAAGCATAATGAAAATGAAATATAGTCATGCATAAGGTGATACAAGTGGAACAATCATTAACGCCTAATCAAGCATTCACTCAATGCAACTAATCAAGCTCAAGACATGATGCAAAGGGAAAGTCCGCATTCAATAATAGGGTAAAGTAACCAGTCAGTATGCTCAAGCTCCTTATGCAAATCAAAGACAATCTTCAAAGGCAAGATAAAGTGTGAAGGGCCCTTTCGAAAACTAAGCTTAATGTGAAAATATTAAACGGGGGGGGGGGGGGGTCCCCAAGTATTTAGAGTTGGAGCTAGTTGAGGCCTCAACAACTTCACAATTTATAGGTCTCATTTATGGTTTCCATGGAAAGGAAGACCAAACCAAATCAAAATTTATTGAGATAACAACATGAAGTACATAGTTATGGAACTTGAAAGATCAAATGAATTGATCATGTTTTTAGAAACTTGTCAAGGAAATTATTTTCTCACTTCACCCTTCTTTTCAAATAAACAATCTAATGAATTCCCTATGTCACAAAATGGTGGTTCTCACCATATCATAGTAGAAGTAGATAGTGTGAATAGTACTAATAGAGTCGTAGAACCTAACATTTGGAATTTTTTTTTTACAATTCCAAGTATGAAGAAGGCATGGGTGAAGTTTGTTTTCTTATTGATCCCAATGGTAAGCATACCTTAGTTTCTTGTACACTTGATTTTGAGTGCACCAATAACATAGTTGAGTATGAGAGTTTGAGTGCACCAATAACACAGTTGAGTATGAGGCCTTAGTCTTATTCCTTAAGAAGGATATTGAAATGAATGTTAAATGCTTAAGGATTTTTAATAACTTTTATATTATTGTGAGGCAGGTAAAAAAATATGTGCAATGTAATTCACCTTATTTGAAAAGTTATCAAGAATAGGTACATGAATTGATTTCTAAATTTGAAGCTTTTAATTTTAGTCCCATTCCTCACACAAATCATGTGGAGGTCAATGCTTTAGTTAATGCTACTTATTGTCTCACTCCATTGGATGATTTTCTCACTAATAAAAAAATTCTTGAACTTCTTTTTTTCCAGGTCTTCAATTTTGGATAACATTGAAAATGAGATTTTTTCAACAAGGATTAGCATATCACATACATTCTAAACAATTAGGACACATTTCAGGATGCAATCATCAATGATGAAGAACTTGAGAAAACCTTGATTTCAAAGATAGGATGCTTAACATGAATACCAATAAGATCCTGAAAAATGTGGTTACACTAGAGAATTTGTTCAACTTATAATATAATTTCAAGAAAGATACTCGTATCAAAATGATTATTTCCTCATCACAATATGACGTTAAAAAATTGGGACTTAAAGGGACCCTCACACTATTACCCTTGTTTCTTGTTGCACTAACACTGAGATTTAAAGGTTTATGATACCAATATTTTTCGACACATGATACCCTTGAGCCTAACACAAAGCCCTTTCAGTATAAGATTCAAAACATCCACCCTTCACTTAAAGCATTAATCAAAAAAGAGATGAGGAAATTATGGGATGAAAAAATCATATTTCATGTTCACCATTCTTCTTGAATCACAAATCTTGTCCTAGCTAGAACAAAGCGTGGCAAGATAAGACTCTATGTTGACATCAAAAACGTGAATAAAGGATAAAAAAAGAACAATTTTCCTATGCCTTCCATGCAATAAATCTTACAACCGGTAACTACTTCTAAGATGTGTCATTCTTAGACAACTTCTATAGCTATAATCAAGCTCTAGTTTCATATAATGTGGTTCAAAATGGATCATTATATAATTTTTCATCTATCTTGGTACTTTTTGTGTTAAAAAATTGGAAGAATTGGCTTCCAGGTCCCATTTTAAGATTTGGGGTTTGGAACCTTCCAGAGTATCCCTTAAGGCCACAGTGTTAAAGGAAACTCCATAGTGAGTGCCTCTTTCTTTGTATTTACATTTCATAACCGAAGAAAATAGAGCAAAGCATAGGCCTCACATTCTAGTTGGGATCTTTTCCATATTGGATTTCCAAAGATATATCTTGTGCTCATTTGTGTTGATGGTGTGTTATTTTGCTTGTTCTTTCATTTTCATATTAAGTTATTTTCACAAATTTGAAAAATAATATAATGATCATAAATCTAAGATATACATAAATAAAATCCCCATGATAAAAGATTCCAAAATATTATAAAATACATTGGGACAAATTGTTCCAATGGAATATCCACTGCATTTTATAGATCATATTGGTATCGGAGAAGGATTTTTTTGGGGTATTTGTGGGAAGTTTCAAGATCCTATAATTGGCTTAAGAAGGAAATCGTAGAACCCTAGCAATGACAGATGATTCTAGTCACAACAATCCTCAGGATGCAACAAAAGAGATACTTTTGAGGTTGCAAGAGAAAGTCATAGATATCTCTTGCAACATGGATCTCATCATGACAACTCTAGTGAATAAGTTTAAACATTTCAAGGAGGTTGGTGGTGTTAATATTATGGTAGCTTCAAGAGGTATGAACGTCTATTGTGACCTATGACGAGACTAGAATCCTCTGGAAGGAAGCAAAGAATTAAAGGAAACCCTAGACAAGTTGTCGGTTGAACAAATATATTTAAATTGAATTTATTGACGCCCAGAAGGAGAAGTCGGCCCCAGTTAGACTGGCCAATCCATTATAAATACAGGGCGCCAGTTTCATTATTTCACATTTCAGCAGTTGCAGTGAGAGCTAAATCTGCACAGGCAGTTGCAGGCAGCAACAGTTTTGTGCGCAAGTTTTCTGGGAGAGCTGGGAAAGTGGTGCGCTAGCTTCTGGGTGGGATCATCTGTTCAGTTTAGTTTCTATTTTCTTGCTTGGTGCATTTAGCCTCTCTTGGCTATTGATTGCTACCAGGATTCTCTTCTCGGTCAAGGTCAAGGTGCTTGGAGGGTGGCTTCGGCCTGTGGTTGGGTGACGAGGGTATCGTCAATGGTTAAATGAGCACAATCATCTATATTCTAACAGTTTATGGGCCCACACCCCTTCAGTCAGCCTAAAACGCTGGAAGGAAACATAACCACTAGGTATTGAGCTCATTGAGGAACTACCGCTAGAGTTACTAGCAGGAGCAGCTTCCAAAGAACTGCAGCTAGAGTTACTAGCAGTAGCAGTTGCATAAACCCTAATTCTCAGATCCGACACCTTGTGATGGAGCATCTTGCTCAAGAAGAAGATATTCAGATGCACCCTAACTCAGTGCACCTATTGACTTTCTCAGAATAAAGAAATGATGAAGTTGAATTTTTGGATCAAGGCATGACTAGTTATCAGTCAACCGAAGACATGTGCGAAACAATCAGTCTATTACATTACTCAACACTTACCGGGACAATTGAAGATGATATGTGGATAATCGACAGTGGATATTCCAGGCACATGACGGGAGATCAAGCTAGACTCTCAGATCTAAATGAGAGAAAGACATCGTACAAAGTGGAGCTTGGAGACAAAAGCACCTACCCTGTCGAAGGATTTGGACAAGCCTCCATCAAATTGGAATCAGGTAATCATGTTCACTTAAGAAATGTTCTGTATGTACCTGGTTTAGAAAAGAATCTTGTATCAATATCATGTTTAGAAGACAAAGGAAACATAATAACCTTCATAGATGACTATTCAAGGAAGACATGGCTATACCTACTAAAGTCAAAAGATGAAGTATTCAGCAAGTTCCAAGAATTCAAGGCAGAAATAGAAAACCTTACAAACAAGAAGATCAAGATATTAAGAATGGATAATGGAGGAGAATACACCTCTAAGGAGTTCGTTGCATTCTGCAAATCAGCAGGGATTAGGAGGGAGCTAACTGTTCCTCATAATCCTCAACAAAACGGTGTAGCAGAAAGAAAGAACAGATCCATAGAAGAAACAGTAAAATCCTTATTGAACGATCAAGATCTATCCATGTTTCTATGGGGAGAAGCAACAATGACGGCAATATACGTATAGAACATAAGCCCACGTCGCATATTGAAATACATGACACCAAAAGAAGCATTCTCAGGTAAGAAACCTAACGTAGAAAACTTAAGAATATTTGGATGTCAAGTTTATTCTCATATTCCCAAAGATAAAAGAAATAAACTAGAACCATTAGGAAAGAAAGGGATATTCGTGGGATATAGTGATTCATCCAAAGCCTACAGAATATACATTCCAGATCAACACAAGATATAATTAAGCAGAGACGTAACATTCAATGAAAGAATGGCCTTCAGAAAATCTATTGAAGAAACTATAGAAGAAGAAGAAATTGAAGAACCAAATGAAGAAAACACAGAAGGTGAAAATAACGAAAAGGATCAACCTAATCATCCTATGGAGATATGTGAGAACGATGATCTAGATAATATACCAGAGAACAAGAAATGACCATCTTGGCTTGAACCACCTTAGAAGACGCAAAAAGAATCAAGGTTCTAGAAGGAACATCCAGGAAGACTAAAAGACCGAAAATATTCTCAAGTTATGCATGACAAAGCTTCTAGATGAAGACCCTACTACATTTGAAGAAGTTGTTGAAAAGGGACAATGGAAAGAAGCTATGGCGGAAGAACCTCAGTCCATTATGAAAAATGAAGTATGGGAAATTTTACCCAGACCCAAAAAGAAATCAGTTGTAACTTCAAAATGGGTATACAATATCAAACATGCAGCAGACAGAAGTGTGGATAAATACAAGGCAAGATTTGTGGCCAGAGGGTTCTCCCAAAAGGAGGGAGAAGACTATGAAGAAACCTTTGCTCCGGTGGCAAGGTATACCTCCATTAGAGCTATCATATCTCTTGTCGCTTCCATGGGATGGAATCTACACTAGATGGATGTAAAGACAACCTTTCTCAATTGAGCTATTGAAGAAGAAGTATATATTTAACAACCTCAAGGATTCGAGGTACATTCCATAGACACTCACGTTTGCAGATTGAAGAAATCTCTATATGGACTCAAGCAAGCCCCAAGGGCTTGGTACGCCGGAATGGACAACTATCTAACTAGACTTGACTTCTCTAAGAGTCATGCAGATCCAAACCTTTACTACAAAGTTGTGAACAATGCACCTGTAATTCTACTACTATATGTTGATGATCTATTCATAACAGGTGAAGAATCTCTAATCATCCAGTGCAAGGAGGATTTAGCCTTTGGGTGAAGAATCTCTAATCATCCAGTGAAGGATTTCTAGGCCTCTAAATTTGATATGAAAGATCTTAGGTCTCATGCACTATTACTTGGGACTAGAAGTATGGCAGAAGCGTGGTGTGGAAGACTCTGACAAGGAAAATACAGAATAAAGATCCTTCAGAAGTTTGGAATGATGGACTGTAACCATGGACACTCCTATGAATGTGGATATAAGAAAAGTGAAAGTCCCAGATTCTGATCCAGTAGATCCATCTCTATCGGCAGCTAATTGGATAATTTATGTATTTGGTAAATACTGGACCAGATATTTTCTTTGTTGTTAATACATTAAGTCAGTTCCAAGTGGAAACTAGACAAGAGAATTGGATAGCTGCAAAGCATGTTCTAATATATATTCATGGGACAATAAACTATGGATTAAGATATACCGCATCCAGTGATGTCCAACTTCATGGATTCACACAGACTTTGATTGGGCAGGAAGTGCAGAAGACAGAAAGAGTATCAGATATGTGTTTCATCTTGGGCTCCAATATGATATCTTGGAGCAGCAGGAAGCAAAGAAGTCTATAACACTCAGTACAATAGAAGCAGAGTATATGGAAACTTTTGAAGCATGCACATAAGTAGTATGGCTAAGGAAGCTAATATCTGATTTATTTGATCAGACTCCAGAATCGAACACTATATATTGTGATAATTGATAGTTGTACAAGATTATCCGAGCATCCAGTGTTTCATGAAAGGTCGAAGAAAATTGAGATCAAATACTGGCTTTATTCGAGATGAAGTCCAAGAAGGAGAGGTAAAAGTCGAGTATATCCCCACTGATGAGCAGACAATAGACATCCTGACAAAACTCCTTTCTAGAATCAAGTTTTCATATTTCTGAGAGAAGATGGTGATCGTGGAAATAACTCCCTTAGATGAAAGAGAAGATTCTCCAGGATAGAGAAGTTGTCACCCAAAAATATTCTGAAAAACATTTATTTTGTGATTGAAATAACTCTCCAGCTAGGAGGAGCACAAAATACTATCTTTGTAATTGAAAATAGTCCATATTGGACAAATGCTTTCCTGCTCGAAAAGTGGATTGAGATTTCTCGACGACAATGACTTCCCATTGTGAAGTTAATTATGGGAGGCGTGACCGATTGTTGATGCATCATAGACAACTACTTCCCATTATGGGGAGTGGTCTAGGACAATCATTCTTCTTGGCAAAATACCAGTATATAGTAGAATGGTCTGCCTCATTGGGCAGTCATTCTTTCAAGTTCATAGTTGTGAGCAGCCAAGAATCATCCGCTTTGGAGGTTGATGCAGGATTACACTCTTTGAGGGTTATACATTCTCTCCAGTTACACTTTAGTGTCGGAGGAATGGCCTAGGGGTGGGAATGGTCCGGATAGTTAATTCCTCAAGGCGACTCATTCTCTCCGTGTTACACTTTGTTTAGTGTCGAAGAATGGCCCTGTGGTGGGGGAGAACTGTGCCCAACAATCGTGACAAGACCGAGGGAAGACTCATTCTCCAAGTTACACTTTGTTTAGTAAGTTGGAAGAATGGCCCAGGGTGGGGAATAGTCCAGGACAGTCATTCCTTAGGGCAGACTCATTCCCTCCAGGTTACACTTTGTTTAGTGTCGGAGGAATGGCCCAGGGTAATGAATGGTCCAAACATTTCTCGAGGGTAGACTCATTCTCTCCAGGTTACACTTTTTTTAGTGCCAGAAGAATGGCCCAGGGTGGGAAATGGTCCAGGTTCAGAAATCAGAAACAATCCTTCTTCCTTGGTCGAGAAGAATGGGGCAGATAGCCCATTATTGATATTCTATATTGAGGGCGGACATTCCTTCAGACCTCATAGATGTGAGTGAAATATTGGCCCATATGATTATTATTGATGTTCTATACTGAGGGCAGACACTCTTTCAGATCTCACAGACGTGAGTGAAAGATTGGCCCAGATGATTCAGTTCTTGTCATAACATTGTTTCCATGCAGGTAGCTATTAGATATTTGTTATGAAGAATGAATGACAGTAGATATGCTACTGTTTGTGATTGTGTTTCACAAGTTTGAGTAGTTGTGTACTACTGGAATAGACACAGGTGTGTTCTATTAATTGATATTGTACCAGTTGTCATAGGATATTATCCAGTCGGATAATAATGACAGGTGATCGTGGTGCTACCAGTTGAATGGTCTATTGTGCTCAAGACCATACCTCCCTAGCTAGGAGGGAGTGTTAATATTATGGTAGCTTCGGGAGGTATGAACCTATATTGTGACCTATGACGAGACTAGAATCCTCCGAAAGGAAGCAAAGAATTAAAGGAAACCCTAGACAAGTTGTCGGCTGAACAAATATATTTAAATTGAATTTATTGATGCCCAAAAGGAGAAGTCGGCCCCTGTTAGACTAGCCAATCCACTATAAATACAGGGTGCCAGTTTCATTATTTCACATCTCAGCAGTTGCAGTGAGAGCTAAATCTGCGCAAGCAATTGAAGTGAGAGCTAAATTTGCACAGGCATTTGCAGGCAGCAACAGTTTTGTGCGTAAGTTTTCTGGGAGAGCTGGGAAAGTGGTGCGCTAGCTTCTAGGTGGGATCCTCTGTTCAGTTTAGTTTCTATTTTCTTGCTTGGTGCATTTAGCCTCTCTTGGCTATTGATTGCTACCAAGATTCTCTTCTCGGTCAAGGTCAAGGTGCTCAGAGGGTGGCTTCGGCCTGTGGTTGGGTGATGAGGGTATCGTCAATGGTTAAACGAGCACAATCCTCTATATTCTAACAGGTGGTTCTAACTCAGAAGTTGAATCAGATGAGAAATTAGGAGATAGTGAAGACCTAGAAAAAGAGTCGAAAAAAATAGCCCGAGAAAGAGAAACCAAGTTCGAGTACCATAACTCCTTCACAACCTCTATTCAAAATGGAAGAAAAAGTGCACATCAAGCCCTATCAAGGTGACATTGATGTTATTAAGCTAAATTATTGGTTGCAACAATTAGAAGTGTATTTTAGTGTCCATAATATGGATGAAGCGTGAATATTTGTTTGTACGGCTGAAACTAGAGGTCCATGCAATAACCTGGTGGTAAAGCCACATGCAGACACTTAGGTTGGAGTGTGATCCACTAGTAAATAAGTGGGGGGATTTTAAAACGATCATCAAGTCCTAGTTCTACCCTATTGGATATTTAGAGGACCAATGGATCCATTGGCATCACTTTAGGCATAGGAAAGGGAAGAATTTGCAAGAGTACACCACCGAATTCAGGAAGATGGTGATCATGTTGGGTATCTCTCCCAAGAACCCATATGTACTTCTCAAGTATTTGGGGGGTCTACATAGTCATTTTCAAAAGTAAGTGATGCTCTTAACACCAAGGATCGTTGATGAGGCATGTGTGAAATCACAATACCTGGAGAACATAGGCCATAAGAAAGGGAAATCAAGTGGTTCTAAATAGAAATACCACCAATATGCTTCCAAGGAAAGGAAAAATAAGTGGAAAGGAAAAGACAAGAAGACAACAACCACTACACATCGATGCAAGGATCTAAACAACCATTGCCACCATTGCAATATCAATGGTCACATCGAAGATAAGTGTTGAAAGAAACATCCAAAGATGAATCCAAAGAACCATAAAAATGACACCAAGAAGAAGAACGCGCTAGGAATGGATTCAAGAAACCAAGTAGAGAGTAACTCGGATGTAAGAAAAAACATTGTCTACACCTTAGTGAAGGAGGTGAATCTAAGTAGTCATCATCACAAGGAATAAAAGGAGATTACTAAATTCTTCCATATTAATATCTAGGATGAAAAGACCAAGGTATATTCTCTATTTGATTAAATTCCACATGCCAACCTCATAGAAAATGATCTAGTCAATAAGCTTGGATTGGAGGTTCATGATCACTCAAGCCCATATCCATTGGGATGGGTGAATAAGGCCATAGAGATCAAATTCACTAAAAAATGTAAGATCAAGTTTTCCATAAGTGTAGATTTTATTGATGAAGTGGAGTTAGATGTAGTACCCCTTGATGTGTGTGGTGTAGTATTTAAAATCCCCTACATGTATATGAGGGATGTGATCTTCATGTGAAGAAAAAACCAGTACTTCCTTATCAAGGATGGGAAGTCTTACATCATCAATGCACACAAAGGTAAATCAAATATCTCTCTGGTAAGTGCCAACCAAGCCAGAACTCTAATTAGTTCTAGTAAGAAGTATGTATTTATTTTCTTAAGAGAGAATCATCCAGGGGAGGAATCAGTAAGAGTAAATCCATCCTTGGAGGGATGTACGAACGAGAAAAAACAACAGTTGGAGGATTTGTTGCAAGCATACAAAGGAGTGTTCTGGGAGCCTAAAGGGATACCACTTAAGAGGGAAGTGGTGCATGAGATACAGTTGTTGCTTGATTCCTATTTACCAAATATTGGGTTGTACAAATAGTATGTTCTAGAAGCAAACAAAGTGAAGAAACAATTGCAACAGTTGCTAGATTAGGGAATAATTCAATAAAATACTTCAACTTTTGGGTCACCTATCATCATAGTACCCAAGAAGGATGGGACTTGGTGAATGTGTATCAACTACAGTTTGAACAAGGCTAGTAACCTCTACCTAATATTGATGATTTGTTTGGCCAATTTCAGCATGCCAAGCACTTCACCAAGTTGGATCTCAAATAGGGATACCATCAGGTATGTGTAAGAGAAAAAGACACCTAGAAGATCACCTTCAAGACAAGGCAAGGTATGTATGAATGGTTGGACATGCCTTTTGGTTTATGTAATGTACTAGCTACATTTATGTGATTGATGAATGATGTATTGTGTCCCTATTTAGATTCGTTTATAATAGTGTATTTGGATGACATATTGTTTTATATATCTAACTGGGAAGAGCACTTCTCACTTCTCATGCAGGTGTTAGAAATTCTGGAAAAAAAAATCATTTGCTAGCTAACCTCAAGAAATGTGAGTTTTCTCAGCAGTCATTAGTGTATTTTGGGTACATGGTCGGTGGAGTGGAACTCAAGATAGATCTCATGAAGATGGAGATCATCATCAAGTGAACAGTTACTACTAATGTCATTGAAGTTAAGATCTTTGTTGGGGAAACATGGTACCTATAGAAGTTCATAGCATCCTTTTCACTGGTATTTGCACCACTCCATGCCATAATATCTAGTGGTAAGAGTTTCCAGTGGGGAAAGAATAGGAAAAAAGATTTCGATGTTTTGAAACAAAAGACCAATCAAGCACCAATCCTTGCATCGCCTAACTTGCATAATCCCTTCAAGGTGGAGATAGATCTGAGTGGATATGTTATAGGAGTGTTCTTGATGCAAGGAGATAAGCCAATATGCTATCATTTTGAGATGCTTCATGGGGAGGTATTGAACTACTCTACATATCATAAGGAACTCTATGCCTTGGTTCAAGCTGTTAAGAACTAGAAGCATTGTCTAGTGGGTAAGGAAATCATGTTTCACGTTGATCACCATCTATTATAGTATTTGCAAGCCCAAAGTATTATTAATATTGATCACCATCCATTGCATTATTTGCAAGCTCAGAGTAAGCTTCAACAAACCAGACAATACAAGTGGGTGGAGTTTTTGTAGTTTCATCTAGTTATCAAATATAAAAAGGGAAAAACTAATAAGTTGGAAGACATGCTTTCAAGGCCACCCACATCCAAGATTATAGATTTGTTAAATCTTATGCACATGAATCATTTTACCATGATGCATACAAAGAGACATACATAGAAGATAAGGACTTTTAAGACGTGTTCCAATAGTTACATGGACAAATTAGTGTAGAAGAAGGTAATGGTAAGGTTGACTATCATCTCTAGAATGGGTTGCTATACAAGCTAGACAAGCTCTGTGTCCCTAAAGGTGAAATATTTTATCTTATCGAAGGGCCTCACACATCCAAGGTTCCAAGACATTTTGTTTTTGGGAAGAAAGTTACCAATTTACAAAGGTATGTGTATTGGCCCAAATTGTAAGAATATGTAGCTCGGTATATTAGAGGATGCATACTTTGTTGTACCAACAATCCTAGTAATAGAAAGCAAGGTTTATACCATCCCTTACCTATACCCACTCAACCTTAGGAAATAATTTCCATGGATTATTTGTGGGTGGTTTTCCAACACCTAGGAAGGGACATGACTATCTACTTGTAGTAGTTGATAGGTTCAACAAGACGTGCATTCTTATGCCTTGTAAAATGACCATCAAAGGACAAGAAACAACAAAAATATTCTTTGAATAGGTTTAGGTGCACTTTGCGATACCAAGGAGCATAATCTCAGACAAGGATACTATATTTCTTAGTTCCTTTTGGACTAGACTTTGGGAGAAGATGGACACCAAGTTGAAGAGACCTATAGCATTCCATCCACATATAGATGAGTAGACAAAAGTATTCAATATGAAATTAGTATAACATTTGAGGAGTTACAATCAAAACTATCTGAAGAACTGGGATGAAAATATAATCTATATTCAACACTCATACAATATTGTGGTCCATACTTCTACTGATAAGTCCCCTTTCAAAATTTGCTTTAGGTATTTTCCACCGTCATCCTTGGATGTTGTATCTAGACAATGAGGAGGAGTGAGGGAATATGTCATAAGAGAAGCATTTAAAGTGGATAAATTTGTTTAAAAGGGTATGAATATCCATTTGCAAGTACATGAGACAATGAAGAAATCACAAGAAAAGTTCAAGGCTTGACATTATCATAACAGAACTGAGAAATCATTCAAAGTGGGAGGCAAAGTTTGGTTACAACTGAACAAGGAAAGACTACAGGGTCCTCGTAATAATATCAAGTCTCTACAAGTATGGTCCTTTTGAGGTATTGCAGAAGGTGGGTGATAATGCCTATGGACTCAATCTACCCACATATATGCACATTTACTCAATAGTGAATGTGGAAAATCTGAATCTCTATGTGCCTTCCATGTTGGATCAGGAAATTGAGGATCGGGTCCTATCTACCAAAAATGACTTAGCACCAGAATCTCATGAAGATTTGGTAGAATATATGGTTTTTCAAAATAATTCCAAGACTACTAGATAGGGGCAACATGACCTTTGGCAGATTGGGTTAAATGGACAACTTCCAGACAAGGAAAAATGGTTCTCTGGGAAGAAAGTAGAGGAAAATTTTCCTCTCCTCATTCAGTAAAATCTTTTGGGGACCAAAATCCTCCCTAAATGGGGAGGTATGATCCAAAATTCATCATTATATAATTGGTCATCTATCTTGGTACTTTTTGGGTGGAAAAATTGGAAGAATTAGCTTACATGGCCCATTTTAGTGGTAGGTCTCGGTTTCAAGATTTAGGGTCTGATACCTTCCAAATCCATTTTGAGGCATCAAACAACATTTTTGGGGGTCAAAATTTTGTGGGAAAATATTGTATCCCCTTGACGTTGTTCTACACACTAATACATTTCCAACGATGTGAAAATAACCTCAATCGGAGCTCATATGTGGAAGTTATGCCTTCCGCAAGTTGACCTACCTTTTTGACCACCCTAGTACCGAGTGGATTCCACATGAGCCCCATTAATCACACATGTGGGGATAGAAACGTGTGGACTTTTAAGAATATTCTATAAGGTTGAAAACCTAACACTAATTGAGGGTTGAGATATGTAAAAACCCTAACCTTATACATCTATCAAGTTATGTTAAATATTGGGTTGCTAGGAGGAGAAAGGGTTCCATTCTTTATCATTTTATTTGTTCCATAGTTGAGTAGAGCATCTAGAAGTTGGATTTGAAATTATAATAGAGGAGTAGGAATATTTTTTAGTATCCCTTCATGCCATAATTTCAAAGGAAATTGCACAATGAGTGCCTCTTTCTTTGTATCTGCATTTCATAATTGAAGAAAAGAGAGCAAAGCATAGGCCTCACCTTCTAGCTAGGGTTTTCTCCCATATTGGGTTTCCTGTGATACATCTTGTATTCATTTGAGTGGATGGTGTGTTATTTTGTTTTTTCTTTCATTTTCATATTATTGAGCAATAAGCTATTGATAATAAATATGAGATCTAAGGAAATAAAACCTACATAATAAAATATTTCAGAATATTATAAGATCTATCGGGATGAACTTTTCCAATGGAATGTACATGGTAGTTTACAGATCATCGTGACATCATGATAGGATAAAAACTACCTTCAAAACCAAATGGGGAACATGTTCTTACAAAAGAACGTCATTTGGGTTAACAAATGTTGGGGATACCTTCCAACATGTAATGAACATTATGTTCAAAGGACTTATCAACTATAGTGTAGTCATCTACATGGATGGCATTATGGTATTCTCTAAGAAACCCTCTAATTACTTGCAACATCTATAAAAAAATTGACACATGTAAGAAATACATGATCTCTTTGAATCCCAAGAAGTGTGACTTTGTTTTTACCAAGGGAAACTTGTTAAGACACATTATTTCAAAGGAATGTATGTTGGTTGACCCAAAATGAAAAAAATCTATAATGGAGATTTTCCCACCACATCACAAGGAGATTATGTAGTTGTTCTTTAGGAAAATTAACTTTATAAGGTTATTTGTCTAAAATTTTGCATAAATCATCAAGCCTTTACAAAAGATGATTAAGAAAGACACGATCTTATAGTGGAATGAGGTTGAGAGAGAAGATTTTAAGAAGATCAAGGAAACTATTGTTGTTTCCCCAACCTTAATCAGTCCAAATTATGAAAAAATACTTTTATATTATACATTTGTGTCAAACAATTCCTTAGTTCCCATAATCACGTAGAAAGACAAAGAATCAAGTGAGTTTCCAATTTCATTCATGAGCACTAGTTAAAAGGGGCTAAGATAATGGGGATGAATTTGCACAAAGTGTGTAAATATAAAACACAACTTATGTTTATGAAGTAGAGAGAATCGAGGAGTAAAACCCTAGTGAGCCACCAATGCAATTTTCTCGAGGGGGATCCCAACCCCCTCCAAAATCAAGTGCACAAGAGATTTGAGCTATAGTTGTTACTTTTAGAAAATATTCAAGTTCACAATAGACTCAATTTTTTAAGCGCACAAATAAAATTATAGAGGTGAAGCTACCCCCTATTGCTTCAAGGCACAAATCCCTTGACTTAGCAAATTGAGGACTCATTGACCAATTTATAGGTATTTGTCCCTCCTCATGGGCCTTGGCAATATGGCTTCATAAGAAATAGAAGGTGATTATCAATGGACAAATGAATAATTTCTTCTATGGAGAGGATTTCTATGCCTTCATGTTTGAGACAAAGGAGGATAGAAACTTAATATTCATAAACGAGCCTTATTTCTTTGGCTCCCAAGGCATGTATCTTAACTGCTAGTGTTTGGGCTTTAACCAAGAGCAGGGCATCCCCTTGGTAGTTCTTATATGGGTGTGATTTCTTCATCTTCCACTTCATTGTTGGAGTCATGATTCCCTCCAAATCATTGGAAATTCCCTAGGTTGTTACATATATGAGGCCAAGCCAAAAGAGAACATGTATGCTTAGGCTTGAATTTACGTTAAGGTGGGTCTAGAAAAAGGCCTTCAAGAGGCCATTATCTCAACCCTAGATAACTGGTAGCCTAAACATCCCATGTATTATGAGAAACTACCCTTTAAGTGTAAAATCTATCACGAATGGCCCATTTTTCTTAAGATTGCAATAAAAACTTGCAAATCCCAATTAGCACCAGAGAAGGAAGAGCAATGGCAGTTGGCAAAGAGGAAATCGAAGTCAAATGCCAATATTCAAGCCAAATACTAGGCCTCAACATCAGGTAACTTAGTTACCTCATGCTCTAGGAACCCCTGGACTTAGAATGAAAACAAAGAAAATCCCAACAATCTCCCCTCGAAACATCTAAAATTACCAAATAGTGAGAAAAGTGAAAAATAGCTAATTCTTTCATATAGCTATGAAATTTTATCTCAGGATGTGAGAATTCCAATGGAAGAATCCCTAGTAAATCCTCATAAGTCAATACGGGTATCACCCACCAAAAAGGGGAGCCACCTTTGGTCCAAATAATAGAGATGCCCTCTACAGAAGAGGAAGACACGGTCCCAAAAAGATTAGAAGACATTGATAACATCATGGAGCTAGAGATAACCTCACCAAAAAACAAATCAAGGGGTAAAAACCAGATGACATCAACAGAGATACCCTCTACAGAAGAGGAAGACATGGTCCCAAAAAGATTAGAATACATTGATAACATCATGGAGCTAGAGATAACGTCACCAAAAAACAAATCAAGGGGTAAAAACCACATGACATCAGATGAAGAAGAAAAATAAGAGGAAGAGTCAAAAGAAAAGCTACCCAAGAAAACTTGAAGAAAAACAACTAAGGAAAAAAGGGAAGCAACAATTAACATGCACAAAATGATGCAGACTTAGACAACAATTGACAAATCCTTATCTAGTGCAATGCAATCATCTATAATTCTAGGAAGTTCCACACCACTACAAGGTGGTGGGTCAAAACCCTCATCCAAATAATGATATTTTTCCCTTATAATTGTCGAGTATTAGGCAACATAAACAAAGAAGCAACTTTAATGGATTTAATAAGAATAGAAATGCACGACATCCTTCATCTCTAGCAGACTAAAATGGAGGACTTGGGAGCATTGAACATATGAAAGTAACAATGGTGTATCGGTGGAGATGTAGCATTAAGTTCAAGAGGTTTATGTGCTCTTTAGAACAATCAAGATTGGCATTTAGCTTTCACCTATCAAACTCAGCACTAGATTTTAATAATAATCTCACATCTATGAACTAGTAAGGTAATTAATGTCTTCAATATGTACATTCTTGTAGCCAATATGGAAAAAGAAAGTTGTTGGAGATCCCTTTTATCTTTACAAGACTCGGATCTTGATAAAAATAACATTATAGCAGGAGATTTCAACATGGTCCTTCTCAACAAGAAGAAAAAAGGTAGAAGCATTTTTATGGATCCCTCAAGAAAAAGATGGAGGATTTGATTAGTGAATGGCACATGGTCGACATTAAACCATCTAAAGGGAAATACACATGAACAAACCAAAGAACAAGTCATGTGCACATAGCTTCTAGATTGGACATGTTTTTAATGCAAAGTGATATTCTACTTCAATACTTCATAATTAAGTCTAGGATTATTGCATATAAAATATCTAACCACAAACCTATTGCTCTCCATATTCAATAATCTCCATACAATGGGCCCCTACATTTTATATATAATCCACTCTGGGTGCAAGATCCAGAAGTCTCGCGGAAAATCAAGGTAGCCTGGAATGTATGGATCATAGGTACCTCCATATATATATATAGGAGAAAAAATTAGAAGCCATAAAAATTGCTCTGAAAGAGTGGGTTAAAACCTCTTATTCCTCCCGATTTAGTGAAAAAGAGTTGATGAAAACCCAACTAAAAGAAACTCAACCCAATATGAAAAATGAAGAAGTTACCATAGAAAACCAGATAGATGAGACAAAGATTCAACATAAATTGTAGGAAACCATAAAAAATGAAGAGACATGGAGGATAGAGTTCATAAGATTTTGGGTTAATTTAGGGCACTGGAACACAAACTACTTCCATAATCAATCCAAATCTAGAGTGGTTTGTAATAATGTAAAGTAAATGGCACAAGAATATGGTTCTAAATCTCAAACTTCTAGGAAATTAAAAAGTCATCTTGGACTCATTTAAGCAATCTATTCACTGAACAGGATGGAATGAACATTGATGCCTTGGTGACTATGTTGGAGAACAACCTTTGGATTATCTTTTATGAGGACAACTCAAAATTGGTAAATCCAATAGAGTGGGAAGATGTTATTAATGCCATATGGGATCTAGAACATGATAAGGCTCGTGGGCCTAACAAGTTCTTAATATCATTTTATGGGACCTTTTGGAACCTAATAAAAGTCAACCTTAAAAGAATGCTCCAATACACGTAAAAGGATAGTAAAGTCAAAAGTAATACTAATTCTTCATTCCTTGTGTTGATTCTAAAAGAGGCTAAGCCATCTTCATTTTCCAAGTTCTAACCTATTTCCTTGTGCAATTTGTCTTATAAAATAATGATTAGAGTTTTAGCAACCATACTGAAAAAAAAAATGTTGCCAAATATTATCTTAGAAAATCAAGGAGGTTTTATGAAAAATAGATAGATAGTGGACAATATAGTGTTGGTCTAAGAAGCCATCCATCCAAGCAAAGAAAATAAAGAGAAAGGAATGATTATGAAGTTGGACATGGCCAAATCTTTTGATCGGGTAAGGCAATGTTATTTATTTGATGTAGTGATCAAATTTGTTTTTTCTTTCTCTTCTTTCATCAAATGGGTTAGCTCAATTGGTTTAGAGCCAGACATGAGTTTACCGTGCTTGTTGTTGGTCATGAGTTCAACTCTCTTGATTCCCCTGGGGTGAGGCCCCATAATTAGGGCCAACAGTTTACCTTGCTTATCATCCATGGATCATGAGGAAGTATTCAAAGGGTTTTTTGCAAGTGCATTTCCTCAAAAAAATGTGTTCCTAGATCGCCCCATTGATGAAAAACTAGCCTACCTCCTTCTTCAAAGGAAGTTGTGGTTTGAGGCAAGGATGCTCATTATTTCCAATCTTTTACATTATCATGGTTGACTCTTTGAGTGGGAAACTGGAGGTGGAGAGAATGGCTAGAAAACTCCCTAGAATCATGTATGTGAGGGGAACTAAAAATATGAACCGCTCCCTATTACCAAATTAGACTCTTCTTTTAGGAGGAGCTTCAACTATAATCGCAACCAAATTCAAAAAGGTGTTTTACCTTTTTATAGGTGTTTAAGGGGGATTAATAAACAAACAAAAAATTAAAGTGCTAGGCTTGAGTATCAATCTTCAGGAGATTCACTCAATCTATAGGATTCTTCAATTCTCATTCTCGGACTATTGGAATTCCTTTAAATATTTGGGTATGCCCTTTTCGTTGTAAAACCCTACCTATCAAGCACAATAGAGTGTCTTAGAAAATATTAAAAGAAAACTCAATTAGTGGGGTTTGCAATGGTTAAATATAGTAGGGAGAACTATATTTATCAAGTCAATCCTTTTAGCCCTCCCAATCTTCTAATGCTCATCTATGTTGTCCCTAGTGAGATTTATGCAACAAATCAGTGGGGGCTTAAGAAATTTTTTGTGGCAAGGGGAAAAGTCCAAATCCAAAAAAAATCATTTCATTAATTGGAAATTTGTTAGAGAACCAAGAGATAGAGGGGGCATAGCGATTAGAGATCCACCTATCGTGAATATGGATATGGGAGCCAAGTTGTTACGGAGATAAATAATACGGAATCTTGATTGGTGGAAGAAAATTTTGTGGAAAAAATACTTCCAAGTAAGTAGGAGAAGATGCATTGAATGAGTAGAGGAGAATAAAAAAGGTTCCCACATTTGGAAATTAATAAAATGTGTATCTCCCTTAATTCAATCAAGGCTTACCTGGGTTCTAGACAATGGAAAATATATATGAATATGGAAGGATAACACAATGGGGGGAAATGCACTACCTCATAGTATTGAATTGTGCCCTATAAAAATTGGATGGATGGAGTGAACTTAAAATATCTAAATGACATTTCAAAATGGTCAGCAAGTTCAGGAAGATGAAAGGGTTGGAACATTAGGGATCCTCCTTACCATCTTTGTTCATTGATTGTCATGTTATTTCAAGCTCTAACTAGTTTTGTTCCATGGGATCTCATATCCAAGGGTCAAAAGGGATGGGGTAATGTAGAATACAGAGTCAAAGATGGCTAATCTTTTCAACTTCAATTCCTTCCTCTCCCTCAATGATCACTGATATGGAAATTCATATGGCATTGCGACGAGCTCCCAAATATTAACATATTTTTTTGGATAATGGTGCATGATAAGCTCCTAATAATAGATAATTTTCATAAGAGAGGAATTTATGGCCCTTCTAGGTGCACATCGTGTCAAATTACTAATGAAATTGTCTATCATTTATTTTCTTATTGTATTTATATAAGAGAATTTTGGTCTGCTTTTTTTGTT
Organism: Picea sitchensis; assembly: GCA_010110895.2. NCBI lineage: Eukaryota > Viridiplantae > Streptophyta > Pinopsida > Pinales > Pinaceae > Picea > Picea sitchensis. The sequence continues at coordinate 166,058 of SNQJ01S0002401.1, read as the reverse complement.
GGAATCTATCATTAGGTAAGAAGACCTACTTCACAGAGAGAAATGTTTACCTTGTGGTACAATTCATATCAAAGTTCATTTCAAAACAAGCAATAATCTAGAGCACTCTTTCCAAATATATTTGTTGGAAGGTCTATTTGGCTCATAACAATGTGGTGTTCAACCAAAAATTGGACAAGCCATCTATGGTAGTAGATAAGGATGAAGGGATTCTAGCAGAATTCATCACACGGAAAATAAAAATGGACATGTAGTCATTGGAGAGAAATGAGAAGGTCTATATTATTCAATTCTAGTTGCAAAACAATCTCTTATCTCCCTCTCTTCCAACCTAAATAAGCATCTTCAATGGAAAATCCATCTGGATTCACAATAATTTCTTAGATGAAGATTAAAATGATAATATTTCTTTATGTTTTTTGACAGGGCCTCCAAAAGAAATCTATGAGTGGTAGTTGTGGGGGAACTCCTCTATGATCCCATAGGAAAAATGATAGCTATATATGCTTGGGGTCTTGTACAAGTCTTCAACAATCAAGTTGATGCATACACATTATTGCGAGGTATTCTTCTAGGAAAAGAAGAAAATGTTAAGTCTTTGAAAATCATAGGGATTCTATGATAATCATAAACCTAATTCTAGGCAAAATTGCTCCATCTAACAATAAATTGTCAATCACCATTTGTCAAATCGAAAAAGAGGTTAACTACTTCATCGAATCTGCATTCTTCCATGTGAAGCATGATTTGAATATTGAAGTTTACCATTGGGATAATAAAGCCACGGATCTTAGTAATGGGTGTAAATTAAAAATGGGGAGGCATGTAGTTGTTTAATCCCTTAACATTTGATATGGAAGGGTGCATCAACAATATTGCATTTATTCCTCACATGCAAAACAAGTTAGTGCATCATTACACCTACTTTGAAATGGGAGCTTCAGGGACGCCTCCAAGTACTTTCAGCACATGCAATATTAAGTTTGCCCCAAGAGATGAAGAAATTGATTTGAAATCTTGTAGGAATTGTGTGATAATGGAGAATTTGATCATTGGAATTGAGAATCTATGTGGTTTGTAGGTGGTGGTGTCTACCCTTCTAGTAAATGGCATTCCTATTCTTGGAATGTATGATGGTTTATGCAACAATATTTTGATTTATTATTGGAATTTGATGTTTGTGAATGTCTAGATGGTAATTGTGTCAGTAGTGGAATTGGTTCTTATTCCAGGAACCTTTATCTAATCCTCGATCCTTTTATTTTTAATGGGTTGTTTACTCTTCAATATCTGGTAATCTATGGGTTTGATTTCTTTGGTTTAAATAGTGAATAAATTTGGGGAATCGACCTTTGTCTCTGGTTATTTGTCGATTATGGGTGCAAGCTTTGGAGCTAGGAACTTTTCCATAGGAGGGAGACATTGTTTGTAGGTTTGAATTATGGTGATGATATCCCCTTCACTAGAATCCATACATTTATACCATGTACATATGTATCATCTCTTGTTTTATTTGGCTCTATTTCTTTGTATGTCCTTGGGATTGTTTCCATTGGAATCCATTGTATAAGAAATTTGGATGTTGGTATTCATATTGACACTAAGATTCACATATGGTGGAGGGTATCTGAAGGATTCTCCCCTGCGCAGATGTAAATTAATCCTCCTTTAAATTTTCTCACATTACATTTAGCTTGGCATCCATAGGCATCAGAGATGGATAACAAGGACATCTAGGAATTCAGGAGAGTCCTCAAAAGACACAAAGAAACTATACAATCCAATAGGAGTTTGTTGCTTTCAGTTACTACAAAAGTGAATGAAAATGACAGTCATTGTATTTCTCAACATGATAATATCATGAGTTTCCTAGTGCATCAATAGAAAAGGATTGATGTATTAGAAGTTGAATGTAATATGTTGACGAATTTGGATTTAAATTTAAGAAAGTATTCCTTGTCCTCGGCCTCAAACAATAGGGAAACAGAGGCTTCAGCTCAGGTGGATCTTCAATAAGATGAAACAGTTCTCCATATTAAGGATTTGATGGGTATAGAGCGGCAAAATTCTCCACCATCAATTTTGGTCAAGAAGAAGCAAATAGAAATCAGATTTTCCATTAAAAGTTCTATGTTTTTTTAGAGTAATTGGGATTCTAGATGTCTATGTAAAACACGTTACATGCAAACAAACTCAGAATGTATTTCATACAATATGTTGTGAACTCCTATTTATAGTAGCAAATAACTACATTTTGTTTTTGGTAATACCGGGAATACTTTGTAGCAATCGTTAGCCTGGCTACAACCCTCTTAATAATATATATTATATTTTATGTTCTAGTTATTAAAATAAAAGACAACGGGTTGAGCTTAATTACCTAGTTGTGGAGAAACATGCATATGCTCTAGTGAAAGTCACGAAGTAGTTCAAACCCTACATTCTAAAGAGCCATACCAAAATCATAATTATGAATTCAGTTATGAGATCACCATTCATCTAAAAATAACTTCGTGAAAGACAAGTCAATTAAATTATCATTATGCAAGAGATGATTTGGATATATATTAATCCCACCACCATATTCACCAAATATGGAATGTGTAAATTAGCAGTTGAATCACAGGATCAAGTTGATGTAGGTTGGGAAAATGAAGTGTTTGTCTCTATGCACGTGATGTCATTTTTGTAAGTACAAACATGGATTCATGATATTACCGTTTGAAATGCTATTCATAACATCAATCTTGTCCTAAGTGTTTATATGTGAAGAGGAAAATAGCATTAAGGGTAAAACTTGCTTGGGACATACTCATTAATGGAATTCTTTTTGGGAAGAATTATGATGGTGTATCACTTAGATGTTTGGAGAAATTGGAAACTGAAAAAATCTTGAATGATTTACATAACAAGAGAACATGAGGACATTTCTCCGAAGACACACCACACATAAGATACCAAGGGTTGAACATTATTGGCCAATATTGTTCAAAGATGTGATGAATGTGTGCAAGTGTCACATTTTCCAATTATGTGCAGGAAAAGAGAAGATTACCACAGTGCCTTTACATCTCGTTACTATTGAAAAACCATTAGAACAATGGGTCCTTGATGTGATAAGAGAAATTAAGGTAGATTTCTAAACAACACAAGTGTGTATTGACAACTACTAATTATTTTACTCAGTGGTAAGAAGTTATCCTTGTTACGATATTTAACCTTTAAACTTGAATCACAAACGATATATCAGAATATTCCAACACTTTATTCAATATCAAAAAACTTAAGGTAGGGAAACATCGTACAATGATCCTTTTATGGAAGGAAACCAATCATGTTTACTTGTCTCTTTAAGGGGGGGACCTTTTAATGAGATAAGCTCCAAATACAATATACCTCTATATATGAGTCATAAAGAGGAATCTATCCTTATTTATAGCTAGTAAGAAAATCATAATCATAACCACATGCTACTACGTAGTGGATCTTCTTTAATGAGGCCACATAACAATTATTCCACCATAACTACCTATTAGGTCTTATTTAATAATAACAAACATAGTGTGTCCAACCCACTTTAAATTTAATGGCCACCATAACTACACTATTATTAGTCTAATGGGCCCTTGGGCCCTCCATTACACCCCTAAGGAGGATCCCAATGCTACACCACCCTTCAAAAAGCATTGCTCTCTATATAGTGAAGGTATACAACCATGAACCAAGGTCCCATGTACAGGTGTTGACCACAACGCCAAAGCACTCTAGTGAACTAGGGTCCAATGTACAAGGGTTGCACAATGTTGAAGTACTCCAAGAAGCTTGTCCACAAACCTAGGTCACATGTATAAGTGTTGACCACAACATTGAAGAAGTCCTAGAATCTCATCCATAAGCTAGGGTCCCATGTACAATTGCAATCCTAAATGTTAATGTAGTTCTCGAATCTCATCCATAAACCTGAGTCCCATGTCTAGGAGCTCATGCTTACACCCAACAGATGACTCTTGATCTCGATAAATGGATGAGTATTTTTCTCCAAATTCCTACAACGGTCATGTGGATACAAATAAATAGAACCCTCCATGTCCAAAAGATCATCCAAATGGTTGTAAAAGGTTCAATGAAGATCTGGAATGAACATTACCACTGGAGAATATGTAATCTAAACATTGGTAGTTGTAACTGGATCCTAACTTCTTGCAATCATGTTCTCTACATAAGTCAAGTAGAGTCATAAAATAGAAGGTGAAAATAGTTGTCTTCGTAGAAGTGACAATTGTCTATGTACCAATCATCAAAAGCATCCTCCAAATCATACTAGGCATGTGTGTCTCTGGTATACTCTCCTATGATGATAGGATACGTTTTTCCAATGACATGTCTCTCCTGAAATTTGTGGAATCCTTCCATATCTTGCAATTTTTCCTCAATATCATACAAGGTTCTTATTAACATTTGATTCTCCTATGACATGTTTCACCACATTGCTATTCTTTGGTTTTGCTAGGGGTTTGAGGGCAGATATTTGCAAGAGTTGTAGCATGTTGAATCATGGAAGTATATCATATAATATACCAAAGAAAACCCACAAAAATAATTTATTCAATGGCGTCAATATAGCAATGATTTGGGCTCTCTGTACAAAGATACTAATCTACAATATTCACGATCGTCATAAAAAAAAAACCTAGAATAGCTTGAATTAATTCAATGATACCTTCACTTCCCAAACTCTGATTTGAATAAAAAAAGATTGAAATTAGTTGTTTCTTCAAGAGGAAATCATATTTGTAATTTTTTTGTTTAGAGAAAAAACTACAAGAATGGATATGAGCGTCACACTCCTCTTTTTCCCTTGAAAAAATTGTAACAAGAAAAAAAGGAAAAAATATAAATAATAAAAAAATCATTCTACTTTCTTGCCCAAGAAAGAGCTTTGATAGCAATTTTTATGATCCTTAACCCTTAAACTTGAATCACAAACAACATATTTGAATACTCAACACTTTATTCAGTATCAAAATCCTTAAGGTAGGGAAACATCGTACAATGATCCTTTTATGGAAGGAATCCACCCCTCTTCACTTGCCTCTTTGAAGGGGCAACCTCCTAATGAGCTAATATCCAAATACAATATACTCCTATACATGATTCATGAGGAAGACTTTATCCGTATTTAGAGCTAGCTATAAAACCTTAATCATGACACCTGCTAACTACCTAGTGGACCTTCTTTGATGAGGCAATATTACATTTATTTCACCATAACTACCTGCTCAGACTTATTTAATAATAGCAAGCATAATGGACTCATCCTTATTTAATAATATCAAGCATAACTTGTAAAGCGATTTTGAGGGCCTAAATGACATTTTTGGGTAGTCGAAAAACACAAAAAATGAGTTTTCCTTTGATACATAGAGTCTTTGCAGCTTAAATTAAAGATCTCAGTGAGATATTTCCAAAAATCTATCCCAAGAACAAAACAAAGCTCGTATGAGAAAGTTATAGTTGAAACGGTGCAAGGTAAAACTTCAGTACCAATATACTTCCAAAGGGAATAACTCCTTGCTCATAAGTCAATTTGGGGTATAGGTGTAGTCTATGGAAAGCTCATGAACCATAGAAGAAATCTATGGAACCAAATTTGGAATTTGGGAACATGCAAATGTACAGGAAGAGAAAGGAAACACATATAGCATACAGGGATAAAAATGGGAAAACAATCAAAACTTTTGCAGGGTGTAACTATCAGTCTGGGGCACAGATGAAGGTGAAATTTTGACAAATTGTTTAGAAGGTAGTCATGAACATACTGAATTGGGATTCCATAAAAATTCCAAATGATATTTCATAGGAATTCTTAAGACAATGCTAAAATTTATAATCTGGTAAACGGGGATCAAAAGGGCAAAGTTGTCATTTCCAGATTGTTGTAGATTTTGACTAGGGCATCAGTTTGAAAATTTGAAAGTTGTTGTGAATTCAATGTTAGTAGTATTATTTGTGACTCATAAAAAAAATTCCTTGGTTCCTAACATATTTACATCTGTAGGTGGCCAAAGTTGGTGTTTAAGATTATTTTGCATTTGGGAGCAAATGCAAAAGAAGAGTAAAGTGGCAATATTCAATTGATCATAACTTTATGATCAGAACTCTGTATTGGGAAAATGAATAGCTGAAGGAAAAGTATTGAGGAATAGAATCCATCTATCAACCTAGAAAATTGATTTCATTAGTAGAATCTATATTCAAATAAAAAAAAAAAGATGATTGGTGGCCATTAAAGAGAAGAAAATTTATGCAATCTTTTTCCAAACTTTGTATGTATTTTTGTCTAATGGAAATTTTATTGCATGAAAATTTTCTTGCAGAATTAGAGGTCAAGAAAACAAATTTGGTTCTTATATGAGGATTGGAGTTATGGAATATGCCCATGGATTATGAGCAGGCATCATCATTCTCTTGAGCAATCCACTAGAAGAGCTCATGCGAGTTCAAGGCTAGGGAGCAACCCAAGTGCGTCTCTTGTTAGGAAGCAGAGGAGAAGGCCCAAGGTAGACATCTTGCAAGGTGAAATCAATAAAATCAAGCCACCAAATTTCAATGGTGAGCATAAGAAGGGAGAAGAGGATGGGGCATGACTATTGGAAATGAAGAAATATTTCCGGTTGCATGATTATCCCTCAAGGGTAGAAACAAGAATTGCAACCTACCACTTGCAAGGAAAGGTAGCTATGTGGTGGGATTAGCTTAAGCAAGTTAAAAATATTCATGAGAGGAAGGTCTCATGAAGGCAATTCAAAACATGTTTCCAAGAGAAATATTTGTCCTGGAACTGGTATGAGAGAGAGATGAAAGAGTTATCTGAACTCAAATTGGGAAGCATGACAATGGATGAATGTAAGAAGGGGTTCTTTGAGTTGTTGAAGTATGTAGGCTTCATAAAGGATGAGAAGGTCAAAATACAAAGGTTTTTGAGTGGGTTACCTTCCTTCTATAGTGACAAGATACACTATGATAACCCCGAGACCTTGGAGGAGTCCATAAGGAGAGAAAAGCATATTTATGAGCAAATCAAAGGGAGGCCAGTTTTCCAGAAATTTTGGAATGACAAAATGAAATGAAATAGGGATCAAAGGCAGAAAGTTTTTAAGCCACCATTTTTCAAGAACAACTCTCAAAAACATCAGCAATGAAAATTAACCAAAAATGAACACAAGACGACAGATTCATTTGGGAAAAGGCCAAGGTAGTAACTTGTACAATGTTGGGGATGTGAGGAAAAATCACTTATAGAGGGACGAACCTCACAAAGGAGAAACAACGAGGACTTTTCATGAAATTATAGAGGCTAAAACAATGGAAGACATGGCAGGAAACATTCCAAGGTATTTATGTCGCCTTAGACAACAAGAAAGAAGAATATCAATCCCCCGTGATTGAAGTGGAAGGTAAGATTGATAATCAACCCATATCAATTTTAATTGATTATGGAGCTAGCCATAGTTACATAAACTCTAGATCTAGCCATAGTTACATAAACTCTATCATTGTTGAAATATTTCACTTACAAAGGAATAAGCATAATAAATCTTGGTTATTTCAGTTAGCCATAGGGGCTAAGAGCAAAATCAATGAGTTGGTTAAATGGTATCCAATATACATGAATAGACTTAGCACAAAGGTAGATGTGAACATCATACCATTGGGTTCATATGATTATATAATTGACATGGATTGGTTGGATAAACACCATGTTGTCCTAGATTATTACAACAAGACAATGATTTGTCTTGATGCAGAGGGGAAACAAGGCAAAGTTCAAGGCATTCCAAGAGTTGTAGTTGTTAGAGAAATTTCATCCATGCAACTGAAAAAGAGTTTTAGGAAGGGGTGTCGTATTTTTGTAGCCCATATGGAAGAGGCATCTAAAGATAAAGTGGCAAGTATTGAAGAACATCTGGTATTAAGAGATTTTGAAGATGTTTTTGGGGAAATTACAGGATTTCCACCAAAGAGAGACATTGATTTCTCTATTGATTTGGTGTTAGGAGTTGCCCCAGTGTCCAAGACACCTTACAAAATGGGCACACCCAAATTGAAAGAGCTTCAAATGCAATTTGAATAACTTTTGAAGAAGGGGCATATATGCCCAAGTGTGTCACCTTGGGGAGCCCCAGTACTTTTTGTGAAGAAGAAATATGGGACCTTAAGGTTATGTATTGATTTCAGACAACTGAATAAGGTCATTATAAAGAACAAATATCGTTTGCCAAGGATTGATGATCTATTTGAACAGTTGAAAGGTGCAATAATCTTCTTCTTTTATTCTCACTTGATGATTTGAGATTAGGATATCATCAAGTGAGAATAAAAGAAGAAGATATCAGCAAGACAATGTTCAGAACAAGATATGGGAATTATGAATTATGGTAGTGACATTTGGGCTATCAAATGCCCCAGCTATTTTCATGTACCTGGTGAATGGAGTGCTCAAGGAATACCTGGACAAGTTTATGATTATGCTCCTAGATGATATACTCATCTACTCAAAAAAAAAAAGAGAAACGTGAACAACATTTAAGAATGGTGTTGCAAGTTTTAAGAGAGTGTAAATTGTATTCCAAACTAAGTGCATCTTTTATCAAAAGAAGGTTTAATACTTGTGACATACTATTTTAACATATGGGATAACAATTGATCCCGAGAATATAGAGGCCATTAGAGGGTGGCCAACACCAAGAAATGAGATATAGGTCATGTTAACACTCGGTAATTTCTTTGGGTTGCATCAAAGAAATCCCAAGGTAACCTACAAACCAACTTTAGGTTGGATTATGACCCTTCCAACCAGAGAGGGCTCTCTCAAACATGTAAAGACTGAAAATACTCAAAATGATTTGGCAATGAACACACAAAGGTCAGATTTTGCAATAGGACATGTTTTTTTAGATAAAAAAGAGGAAGAAACATTGGGCAATGGGGTCAAATCCTGAAATATACTATGAATATTAATACAACTAATGTACTCCTGAGGGAACGGGGGAAAATAAGCATATCCTTCAACAATAAATAGTATTCAGGTGATGGTAAGACATAAAAGAGAAAATCCCATTACAAATGAGAGCATCAAACAAAGATGAATTATCAATTGTAACTTTAGAAGAAATAACATAACGTTGACTATAATGAACATAACACTTAACATAGAGTGAATTTTGGACCTGTAATCATTAAACACAACAACTACATTAATCATATGAAAGGAGCATCTATCAAGGATGAATTTCAATCATGTACTCTTAGTTATGCTTAGAAGAAATAATCGAAGGGAAATGAATGTGAACTGGAGGAAAACACGTTAAAGAATACACTGTGATGAATCTCAACTATCAAAGAGCATTGTACTACTGTATTGATTCATAAGGACATTTTGAGAAATTTACACACAGTCCCTTCGCCTTCTTGGTTGAAATTCCCCCTTTTCTCTACTCTTTTAAAATGAAATATATAACACTAAAGGCCCTTTCCATCTCACAATTTCAAACTCCAACCCCTTTCCCAAAATAGAATCAGTTACAAATAGAACATGACATGTTTTAACTGATCTCTTGCTTTTTAGGAGAAAAAATAGACTTTAAAACGTCCCCTTTAATTCTCAAACCATAAAAGTTGTGTAAAATATGAGAACATTTTTTGTAGATAATCTCGTTCTGAATAAAAACCTCTCTCAGTTTCTTGAAATTCATCTCCATCTGGCCGTAATACGTGTCACAAAAACATGTCTCGAACAGGAAATCATGAAACTGAAAAATAAGGCGCCAAGATTTCCTTCGAATATCCCAATCCGTGAAACTTGTGTGAAAATTAAACAAGGTTAATGTTCTTGGGTCCGTGCTTGACAATAACCTCCTTCGAATTTTAAAAATTCATTATGGTTCACCTGAAAATCGTCCTATAAGTCTCAACTGTTGCGGAAACTGACTATCACATTCTCTCTGAAATGCCACTTGTGCTTTTTCAAATCTAATTTTATTTACCCATATTCTCCTTAAATATTTGAGAATAATATATTTGAATAAAAATAATTCCCAAATATTTTTTATCCTGTAAAATTAAATTTCCATATTTTAATTCATGCCCATGGTTTTAAAAAACCATTTATTGCTTGCTTCTCGTGGTTTTGAAAACCCTGTCTTCAACCATGTTTGGTAAAATATTTTTAATCCTCTTCTTTTACTTCTGTAAAAACTTTGGATAAAAAATCATCCAAATCTTCCGCTCACGTGCATTTTCCCATTTAATTCTTTTCCATAGCAATAAACATTAATCTCTCTGCTCTGTAAAATTTAATTTTTACCTCTGTGAAAATTTTCCACTGTGAGAACAATTTTATTTATTGGAAATTCCATGAAACGCACTCCTGGAAAATATGTCACACATTTATGAAACCAAACCATATAGTAAATGCTTGCAATTAATATTGCGAGACTTGGGAAGAGTGGTTTTACTCCACGCCACTCTTACCTCTAAAATGCATCACATAAGAACACGTGTTCCAACACCAAAACAATGGTTTGGATTTTGGGACCACTTCAAAAAATTAACCTTTGTTTACTTTCAACCCCCGAAATGGATATGCGCCCTCCATCCACCTTTTGACTTTTCAATATTAAAAATTGAGATTCATTTCCATGACTTGACGTGAGGTCGTGAATTAAATCTTGGATTTAAATATTAATATAAATATTTTAAAATATAAATATATTTATATTAATAACAATAAACATTTTTCCATTTTCTAAGGACTTTGGGCATATGAGGCTCAGCGCATGACTTTGTGGATAGGATAAGGGTGCTTAAGCTTAATAAAATGAATATTTTTAATCTTCAACGGGAATACTATAATAAGGGTAAAAATGAATGAAGTGATGGGACCAAGGAATTTAGATATGCATTAAGGCTAGATATAGGTTTGGGATATTCACCAAATTTGACTCATGGAGGATATGACTATTTTGGATGATTAGTCGAGTGAAGGATTTGGGTGATGGGAACTTGACGGAGCTGGTGAAAAAGTTTTAAAATCTGAATGGAAAGATAGCAAAAGGACAAGATTCTTTGGAAAAATTAATGCAAATTAGCATGTGATAACATTGGCTCCAATGGGGATGTTATCCTCCCAACGAGGTAGCAAAGAACTCATAGACCCGGTGTCTGATCCATTGGGTTTCTCCCAAAACATGTGTGTACCATGCTCTGACCTGTCACCAATATCCACTGAAAACCAAAGTCTATACATTTCTCTCAACTGAAAAATGAACTCTAAATACACCACTACAATTTGAATGTACACACTACTGAAAACCCAAACTGAAAACTGCTTGACCAACAATCTTATTTGCACACTCCTATCTACTCTTAAAATGATGAAATGAATACTCAGTCAATTGATGCTAAAGTGCCAATGCATCCAGTCAAGCAATTGGTTTCCCGATTTTCCTCTGCTCACATTTTTCTTAAGCAGACAGACAAATGTAAAAGATGGCAACTGAAAACAAAAAATGAATCCAAAATTTGAGCTTATTAATGAAACAAAATCCTCCTTCACTGATGACTGTAATAGGATGGCCACGGGATCTTGAAAACCATGAAAAGTCATTTCTTCTTGATGAACAAAAACAGAAAGACAAGCCTCTTTCATAAGCATTTGTTGTTCTTGCTCTATTTCTTCAGTTCTGAGAACATTTTCAAATGAAATGGCAACAACATGTTTGTATACTCTTACATGCATTTCAATAAAAACATCCATACATCCTTGAACATATTCAAATATGATAGCCATCTTATGTGTATCAAGGCTATCCTCTTGTTCATCAAACAATTCTGAATTGGCTTTATTAATCTTCGAGAGTTTTGCTTGAGGACTGTCATTTTGACTTTCAAATGAATGAAGGGAAATAATATCATGCTCATAATGTTTTTGCAAATGTGAAAAGCTAACAGCATGAACTATTTCACAGTCTAGAGTTCCCATGGATTCATTTTCAAGACCATGATTTTCAAAGGAATCAAATAAAACATCTGCCTCTTCATTGTCTTTCTGTATTTATGATTGAAAAGTGGCATACATTGTTTTGTCGCTTTCATGAAACTCTATGTCATTTGTTGGTTCACTGCTTGAAGTCTCTATAGATGCATTTTTAGAATCCTCATCCATGTCTAGGCCACTTAGAATTTGAGCAACCACATCATTCACAGGAGAAGAAAGACAACTTTGAAGCACTTTGTCTTGCTGAAAATCTTCCTGAATATCTTCATCAAGTTCAGGAGAAGGAAAATGACTTTTAGCAACAATTTCTTGAGCAACTTCATCTTTAGCCAAAGGAGGGGCTATTATTTGTTGCTGGGATGAATATTCATAAAGGGATTCTATGATTTCATCATTCATACACTCTTCATTACCAAAAACATTTTCAAGGTACTTAATGAAATGTTCACAAAATTCACAACAATCTTCAAACACCAAAAATGAAGGATTAGATTCTCCATAATGCTTAAAGAATGTTATGTGGAAATCCTTAAGAGAGTATAAGCTACCTGGTTTTAAACCTTCATACCATAATCTTGCTTTCCCCTCTAGAGTAGCCATAAACATTTTCATCAAACAATCCTCATGAAATTCAACCCCCAGCTTACATATGTGCATGTGAAATCTAATCAAGTGCAAGGCAGCATGATTTCTTTTCCCATATTTGAATTTAGGAAAATATTTTTGCCAATCTATGTGAGGAATACGATTTGGAAAGCTAGGACTATGAGAGTGATTCATTGGAGCATACCTTTCAGATCTGTAATCCATCTTGAAACAGTGGAGTCATTAATAAAAAAATTAGGCTACTGAGTCTTTGGACAGTGGAGTCTCCATGAAAATTTTGAATTCTAGATTCTTGAAAATGGAGTTTCCGGGTGAATTATGTACTACCTTTCTGTGTCTAAATACTTTTCACTACCAGTACTCAGATATGAACTTTGTCATTTATCCCAAGTAAGATTTCACTTTCGATCTCCGGCAATGGTGCCAAAATGTTAACACTCGGTAATTTCTTTGGGCTGCATCAAAGAAATGCCAAGGTAACCTACAAACCAACTTTAGGTTGGATTATGACCCTTCCAACCAGAGAGGGCTCTCTCAAACATGTAAAGACTGAAAATACTCAAAATGATTTGGCAATGAACACACAGAGGTCAGATTCTGCAATAGGACATGTTTGTTTAGGTTTTTAAAAGGGTTGGTAGGACAAACAAGAGGAAGAAAACATTGGGCAATGGAGTCAAATCCTAAAATATACTATGAATATTAATATAGCTAATGTACTCCTGAGGGAACGGAGGCAAAATAAGCATATCCTTCAGCAATAAATAGTATTCAGATGATGGCAAGACAGAAAAGAGAAAATCCCATTACAAATGAGAGCATCAAACAAAGATGAATTCTCAATTGTAACTTTAGAAGAAATAACATAAGGCTGACTACAATAAACATAACACTTAACATAGAGTGAATTATGGACCTGTAATCATTAAACACAACAACTGCAATAACCATATGAAAGGAGCATCTATCAAGATGAATTCCAATCATGTACTCTTAGCTATGCTTAGAAGAAATAACATAAGTGAAATGAATGTGAACTAGAGGAAAACACACTAAAGAATACACCGTGATGAATCTCGTCTATCAGAGAGCATTGTACTACCGTATTAATTCATAAGGACATTCTGAGAAATTTACACACAATCCCTTCGCCTTCCTAGTTGAAAGTCCCCCCTTTCTCTACTTTTTTAAAATGAAATATATAGCACTAAAGGCCCTTTCCAGCTCACAATTTCAAACTCTAACCCCTTTCCCAAAATAGAATCAATTACAAATAGAACATGATAGGTTTTAACTGATCTCCTACTTTTCAGAAGAAAAAATAGGCTTCAAAACGCAACCTGTAATTATCAAACCATAACAGTTGTGTAAAATCTAAGAATGGTTTTTGCAAATAATCTTGTTCTGAAGAAAAACCTCTCAGTTTCTTGAAATTCATCTCCATCTGGCCGAAATACGTGTCACAAAAACATGTCTCGAACATGAAATCATGAAACTAAAAAATAAGGCTCCAAGATTCCTCTAAATCTCCCAATCTGTGACACTTGTGTGAAAATTGAACAAGGTTAATGTTCTTGGGTCAGTGCTTGACAATAACCTCCTTTGAATTTTAAAAATTCATTCTGGTTCACCCGGAAATCGTCCTATAAGTCTCAACTGTTGTGGAAACTGACTGCCACATTCTCTCTGAAATGCCACTTGTGCTTTTTCAAATCTAATTTTATTTACCCATATTCTCCTTAAATATTTGGGAATAATATATTTGAATAAAAATAATTCCCAAATATTTTTTATCATGTAAAATTAAATTTCCATATTTTAATTCATGCTCGTCGTTATAAAAAACCATTGATTGCTTGCTTCGGTGGTTTTGAAAACCATGTCTTCAACCATGTTTGGTAAAATATTTTTAATCCTCTTCTTTTACTTCTGTAAAAACTTTGGATAAACAATTATCCAAATCTTCCATTCACATGCATTTTCCCATTTAATTATTTTCCGTAACAATAAATATTAATCTCTCTGCTCTGTAAAATTAAATTTTTACCTCTATGAAAATTTTCCACCGTGAGAACAATTTTATTTATTGGAAATTCCATGAAACACGGAAGAGATGTTGCACATTTATGAAACCAAACCATATAGTAAATGCTTGCAATTAATATTGCGGAACTTGGGAAGAGTGGTTTTACTCCACACCACTCTTACCTCTGAAATGCATCACGTAAGAACATGTGTTCCAACACCAAAACAATGGTTTGGATTTCGGGACCACTTCAAAAAATTAACCTCCACTTGCTTTCAACCCCCGAAATGTATATGCGCCCTCCATCCACCTTTTGACTTTTCCATATTAAAAATTGAGATTCGTGCCCATGACTTGACGTGGGGTCATGAATTAAATCTTGGATTTAAATATTAATATAAATATTTTAATATAAAAATATTTATATTAATAATAATAAACCTTTTTCCATTTTCTAAGGACTTTGGGCATATGAGGCTCATCACATGACTTTGTGGATAGGACAAGTGTGCTTAAGCTTAATAAAATGAATATTTTTAATCTTCAACGAGAATATGATAATAAGGGTAAAAATGAATGAAGTGATGGGACCAAGGAATTTAGATATGCATTAAGGCTTGATATAGGTTTGGGATATTCACCAAATTTGACTCATGGAGGACATGACTATTTTGGATGATTAGTCGAGTGAAGGATTTAGGTGATGGGAACTTGACGGAGCTAGTGAAAAAGTTTTAAAATCTGAGTGGAAAGATAGCACAAGGACAAGATGATTTGGAAAAATTAATGCAAATTAGCATGTGATAACAGGTCAGATCATTCATGGGTCTTGTTGGTTATTACCGAATATTTATAAAAGGTTTTTCCAAGATTGCAAGCCCAATCACTTCCTTGCAAAATAAGGGAGTGAAATTTGAATGGACTTCCAAGTGTGAAGAGAGCTTTCAGCAATTGAAAGACATTTTGACAAGCATGTCAGTCTTGAAGATTGCAGATTCGAATGAAGATTTTGTGGTGTCCATAAATGTGTGCAAGGAAGGTCTTGTTGGATTCCTCACTCAAAAGGATCATGTGGTGTGATATGAGTCTCGAAACTTAAAGGAGAATGAGAGAAATTATGTTACACATGACTTGGAATTAATAGCAATTGTACATGCATGGGTTGAAGATTTGAACTAAGGACAGACCACTGTGGTCTGAAACATTTATTTGGACAACCCACATTAAATTCCAGACAAACTAGATGGTTTGAATTTCTTAGTGAATATGACTTTGAAATTAAACATATCAAAGGTAAAGAAAATCAGGTGTTTGATGCACTCAGTAAAATAGCACATGAGATGCATATGACATCCATTAGCATGTATAGATCATATTTTAAGGATAAAATTATTGAAGCAACAATTTCATATCAGTAATATTTACAAATAAAAAAAATATGCAAGAGAATGGAATTCTCGTGTACAAAAGAAAAATATATGTGTCAAATTTAGCAGAGCTGAAAAATGCAGTGCTGAGGGAAATGCACAATGTGCCATATGTTGGGAATCTAGGATATCATAAATCAATTGCAGTTGTAAGAAGTCAATACGTTTGGCTAGGAATGAAGAAAGAAGTGGTTAATTATATAATTAGATTCATGGAATATTAGAAGGTGAAGACAAAGCATAGACATCCAACTCAGTTGTTACAATCATTGCCCATTCCAAAATCCAGAATGGAAGTGGGAAGTGGTTACAATTGATTTTATTACACAGTTTCCCATAACAATGAAGCAACATGACTCCATCATGGTGGTGGTGGATGAATTGATGAAGGTTGCACATTTTATTCCAGTAAATACTACACACAAGGAAACAAATATTTCAAAGATATATATGAAGGAAGTTGTCAGGCTACATGGAGTGCCTAAGGAAACAATTCCAGACAAAGGTACAAAGTTCACGTCCAACTTTTGGAAAGGTTTGTTCAAAGGATTTGGGACAAATTTAAATCTCGGTACAACGTATCACCTAGAGTCAAATGGGAAAACAGAGAAGACCACCAAAATAATTGAATACATGCTCAGAATGTATGTGATGGACCAACCATAAAAGTGGGAAGATTATATCCACTTAGTGGAATTTGATTACAATAATAGGTATCAAGATTCATTAAAAATTATCCCATTTGAAGCATTGTATGGCAAGAATTTGAACACATTGGTGAGTTGGGATAACCCAACAAATAGAGTTTGTTGGATTACTGAGAGGGGGGGGGGTGAATCAGTAATAGAGAAATCTAATCATTTTTAACCATATAATGCAAGTGTTATATCAATGTAGCATGATCATCCAATATTTATAGAGTAAATAAACAATGAACAATCATACACATACACAGTACACCAATGTTTTTACGTGGAAACCCAAAGCGGGAGAAAATCACAGAATGTTTTTTCTTATATGTCTTGAAGAATTACATTCATTGGAATCGCCAATTTCCTTTGTTTTCCAGCTGCAACTAGAAGGAGGCTCCAACCCCCTAGTTTCTCAGGCTACAACCTGAGGTAAGATCCAACTCCCTAATTCTTTGGCTACAACCATAAGGAGGCTACAACCCCCTATCTTCTCCGACTACAACCGGAAGGTGGCTACAACCATAAGGAGGCTACAACCCCCTATGTTCTCCGACTACAACCGGAAGGTGGCTACAACCACCTGTCCTTGCCCCGTACAACTGCCCTGATGTATAAATAGAATGATGGAACCACTGTCACACTATCATTGTTAGATATATTGTTGTAAACATGTACCAATAAACTTGCACCAAACAACTTGTACCAATAACATGAACCGTGTATCAACCATGCATCAGCCTCAACCTCAACCTATAATCAACCTGTACCATAAACAAGGGCATCAACCATGCACCAACATGTACCTCAACCTACAAACCTTCCTTAACTTTAACAACAAGAGACTATCATTTTCATTAAACTTTACTTTAGTCTCACATGACTAGTTTTGGATTAGTCAACAACCTGTACCAATAACATGAACCGTGTATCAACCATGCATCAGCCTCAACCTCAACATATAATCAACATGTACCATAAACAAGTGCATCAACCATGCACCAACTTGTACCTCAACCTGCAAACCTTCCTTAACTTTAACAACAAGAGACTATCATTTTCATTAAACTTTACTTTAGTCTCACATGACTAGTTTTGGATTAGTCAACAACCCTAACTTGAAATAATCATAACTATGTACCTGTAATGAATAAAGATCTGAAAATAGTACACAATGTTCTTCGGTGTGTTTTGTGCAATTCTTCCAGGTGTCACTACTTGGAACCTCTCAGAAAAGGAGTTATAGCAAAAATGGCATACCTTGTTGAATTTTGGCTTATTCTAGAGAGCGAACTTGTAGAGTGTTCCCCACGCGGAATATTTGTTGTATGGATCTAAAAAATTTACACAAAATACTACAGAATGTACTCTAACCAACACATTTAGCCTTACTGAATTTGGATCTGTTATGAAGAAGTTATGATGTTTTTACCCGAAACACCTATTTTAGACTAGTTTCAGGACTAGCCACAAACCCTATTTTCCACGGAGTGTAACTCCAAAAATACAATGACCCACAAGCTGAAATTCGTACCACAGCTACTTGGATATGTTTTCTCAATGGCCTCCCAATTTTACGGTCTAAATCATTCTAGAAAAAACGTTATTGTGAAAATGGTGAGATGACCTATAAATAGCATACCTTAGAAAGCATCATCAAAAGAATTTATCCTCCCTTGAATTTCGGCCTTCTTTACTTCACCTTCCCTCTGAAATTCGGCTTAGATATCCTTTGGTTACCTTAGTCACCTGTAGATATTCAATATGCTCAAGTGTAATTAAAATGAGAGAGCATTGCCTCTTATTTATACTCTTCAAGTAACTTCCTTAGAAGCATCTTCTAGGCCACTTTGTCCACATAGTCGCATATGTCCAACTTTGCCCAAATTGTCACTTGTCCATGTATCCAATAGCCACTTGACCACTTAACCCATTTTCCTCATTATAGGGTTAACCTTCTTATAACCATTTTCAGTAATTAGAAAGTTCTCCATTTACTTTATTATTTAAATAATCCTCCTTGACTTTGTCACTTCACTTTATTATTTAAATAATCCTCTTTGAGTTTGTCACTTCACTTTATTATTTAAATAATCCTCTTTGACTTTGCCACTTCACTTTATTATTTAAATAATCCTCTTTGACTTTGCCACTTCACTTTATTATTTAAATAATCCACTTTGACTTTGCCACTTCACTTTATTATTTAAATAATTCTCTTTGACTTTGTGACTTCACTTTATTATTTAAATCATTTCTTCTTTGCAAGCACTTTGACTTCTTTGACCTTTTGGGGTTTCAAGCCAATCATATGAGAGTCCTTCAAATTCGTAAGGCCATAACTCTCAAACTGTGAGGAGTTATGTGGCGTTCCACATACCATCGAAAATGGAATGACATGTACTATCCATCTAGAATAGTCTTACTTGCAAATATATCAAAACTCATACCATTATACATCAAACAAACTTGGGTCCATTACACAAACTTTTGTGCTACCGAAATTTGCTACCGGACTTTCTTCAAGGGTTGACATCAATGACAACCAACCTAATTAATAAACAGAGTTTCCATTGGGCCAGATTTGTCGAGGGAAATGGAAGAGCAAATGAAAAAGATCGGGCAGAATTTAAAATCTACCCACGACATACAAAAAATTTATGCAAACAAGAACAATGTTTTTAGATATTTTATAGTGGGTGAACATTTTTTTCTAAAGGTGAAAGCGAAAATAAGTTTGCTAAGATTGAGTCACTCGCCAAAGTTGGTCAGAAGATATTGTGGGCCTTTTGAAATATTAGAAAAGATAGGGCTAGCTGCATACATGATAGCATTGCATGCATCCATGAGAGTGCATAATGCATTTCATGTATCATAATTAAATAAATATATGCCTGACCCTAACCACATAATTGATTGGATTGTCATCTAGGTGGAGCACGAAGGGGATTTTCGAGTGGACCCAGTACACATATTGGACTGGAAAGTTAATGTGATAAGGAACAAATTCATAGGGTTGGTAAAGGTTCAATCGACATGTTGCACTTTGTTTTAGCCACAACCATCCCCCTTTCATTTTACTTTTATAAGCAAAAGGAAATGTGCCCCCTACTAAAATGTGAGCTCTAATGCATAATCCACTGCTTCTACTAGCTTGATGATTATTCTTTACCTGCATTCAGGGAGCTGGGGTTTAAGAATATTATTGATGATTTATCCTTGGGGATGTTTGTCACAATTGATAATCTCATTGATTTTTTACTTTCATATGTCCTTCATTATACTGCTTCTTTGACCTTTTTGAGATAAGATCGACATGTTGTATTTTGAGCCTTTACACTAATTGGATTTAATTTATTTGAATATTAGTTATGTTATTTGAATGAAATGCTTGATGCCCCATCTTATGCCTTGAATGAGTTTTCTTTTAACGAATCCCTGAATTCTTATGCTTCGGTTTGAAATGTCATCCCATGACATCGTTGAGAAGCATATGGTTGGCTTGAATGGAGAACATATTGACATTTTGGTATTCTTGTGCATTGTACCTAAATAATTCATTCTTTTGATTTCATCATTGTTGGAACAAGCCTTTATTTTCATCTCTTTTTCATTTGATGAGTAAAATGGCGATGATAAGGAATATAAATTTTATAATGTACTAGCAAGTATCTCCTTCCTTATGTAACGAAGTTTATTTTTGTTGTGGTTATAGCAACAAGGTTTCCAGGTCACTTTCTTACTAGAGTCTTTTGTTGTTTCAAGTCTTCAAGAATATCATGCAGTAGAAGATCATGTGCAGTTGGTCATAGAAGACATGAAACTCGAGAGAAAAACCTCCAATTGATGAACAAAACAAACAAACTCAAGCATGTGTTGGGAAACCCCATATTTCTCTACCTGACTGCTTCAATCTTGTAATGCATGTGGGAATCCCTTGATCTTGTTTGCTCTTTGCCAAGCTTATCTCTAATTAAGATCTTGATCCTTATTGACTCTAACATTTGGAATTGAGTCTTTCCTTTCCTGAACCCCAACGAGATTTACTTTTATCACCATATACATTATTTTATATCTTCACTTCAATTCCAAGTCTTGAATGTTGTTGTATTTATATTTCTCCAGGGACTTGATCCGTGGTTAGAACCTTAACCCCCATCTAGAACCATGATCCTTATCGGACTTACCTTATTAGGATCTACCTCACCAGGAGGTTAGAATACTTATTGCTCATCCTAATTACTGAATCTCGCAACCTGCAAGCCTAATGGGGTCACATTTTACCTACCTCAAAGCTCGTACCCCGCAACGGGGTCTCCATTTCAAAATACCAATGCTACACTACATTCAATATTCCCGCAACCTGCAAGCTTGCGAGAAAATCCTCGCAGGCATTGCATTGGGTTTCTTGGAATAATTTTTCATGTGTATCTGTAGCTCGTGACCCGCAACCCTTGTGGGATCTCACCAACCCACAACCCTTCCTCTTGTATAGTAGCCTCCTCATGAGCCAATCAGACGCATCTTCGCAGACGAACTCCTTCGAGGTGTTTGACGATTATCTATCCTGCAAACGTATCCCTGCCATGTCTTATCTTATGTGGAATCCAAATCCCACAAGCCCTGCAGGAAATCCTTCGTGGGAGGAGCCTAAAGGATCGCTAAGTTATGATTCATTTTTATCCTCGGAGCCTTTCTTTCCACAAATCATGTTCTCGCATACCTAGTCTCATGAAGCCTATCATGAAATCCAATCGAATGATCTTCATCGAGTCTTTGGGCTATCAGATTACTTCACTTGCTCGGTTTTTTATTCTTCTTGACCATCGAATTCTAAAGCCGATCGGACATCACTCATCAGGTTTTCCCTTCATGATTTCCCCTTGATCAAATTGGTGGATCCTACGTATTAGCCTAGCGTCGAGATCCCTTTCATCCTATGGGTCACCCTTCATGGTGTTGACATGGCATTTACATGTCATGTGATGTGTTGTTCATTTTCCCACGACTTGCTCGCCATTTTTTGTATCAAGATTAGTGTGGCCTTGATCTCAGTGTGGAACCCTAACCGGTAATGAAACCTTGACCTATGTAGAACCAAGCCTATTTTTTCTTATCACTTTTGGAATTTATTTTTGTAAATATGATTTGTATAGTTTATTTGTTTTTAATTTTAATTTTTCATTTTTGTTATTTTATTTCTTTATGTATTTATTTATTTTTAATCCCTATGGTTTCCAAATCTACCCATGGTTTTTTCAAAACTACACATGGTTTTAAATTTACATTTATTCAAGGAATTACATGGAGAATTTACTTTTACCATTGGGAATTACTATTACAAAATTACTTTTTACATTTGGGGATTAACTTACATATCATACACTTTTAACATTCCTAAGTTTATATTTTTAAAATCACTAAGTTTATGTTTTATTATTATTTTCAGGATTTATTTCATTAATATTTTTATTTTGGGTTTTTGTTTATTTTATTTATTTGTTTTTTTATTTTTTAAATGTCTTTATTCTTTCTTATACCAATGTCCCAAAACATGCATTTTATTATTTATATTTAAATCGGGGAATTTTATTTTTTATTATTTATTTTTTCTTTTTTTTTTCAAATCTTGTTCATAAAGTCAATTTATTTATTTTATTTGTATTTTTTAGTTTAATATTTTATTTATTTTCATGACCTAAGCCTTTAGACCTACCTGTGCAGGCTTCCCCATTGGGATATCATTTTCTCTGCTTATTATTTAATTTGCAACCCGCAATCCTTGTGGGAACGTCCCCTGTGGGAACTCACATGTACCTGCTCTCACCAACCTGCCACACTTACCACCTCTCACCAACCTACAACGCATTAGATTATATTATACATATGCATGATTTTCCCATGTGAGAATTCACCTAAAACATATGCCATGACTCACCTGCAACTTGCATGCCTTGCGGGCGCTCATGCTCTCACCAACCCCTACATGCTTTGGACTTTGAATTGGATTATATTATTTTATTACTCTAATGGGATCTTATTTGTGTGAAAATTTTACCATGTGTGGAATACAACTTAGGACTCAGCGTATAGTTTCTCCCGCAACCCGCACCCCACAACCTTGCGGACTTTCTCATGTAGGCTCGCATGCTTAGGACAGGTTACTAGGTTTTACACAAGTATTTTACCGCATGCCTTGCGAGATTTCTCATGTGGGAATTCATTGTTAGGACATATTATAGGGTTTTATAGGGATTAACCGCAAGTGTTTTACTACATGCATTCCTTTCAGGATTTCGCCTTTAGGACATGTTTCATGCAAACATTTTACTGCATGGATGTTCCCGCACTTGCAAACCTTAGGATATGGTGTAACTATATTGTTTTATTATTTCCTTATTTTATTATTTTTGGTCCAGACTATGGGATTTTCAGGATTGTAATTATTTCAATTAATTATATTTTTCGAATTATTGTGTGTACATATGTAGTTACTCATTCCCTTTTATTATTTGATTTTTACTCTGAATTTCACATCAAAATATCCACACAAGACCAAGCTTTTATGTCTACCCTAACTCTGCACACAAACCACTAGAAGGGGGGTGGGGAATCAATGTAAACCATGTTCAATCAATTTCCTGAATACATGTGGGATAATCATTTAGGTATATCAGATCAACGGTCTAGATCAACCTCGTGAGCAAATCGACAATTGTTAAGTGTCGACTTCAGGAAGTTGTAACTCATGATTCAGGAAGCCAAATCAGGAAAGAGAGGACTCGTTGGAAATATATTGAAGATTAGAACACGTTAGGAGAGGGATTTGAGCCATATCATCAATAGAGATGCCCAAAAAAAATAGGTAAAATAGGACCATGAATTTGATGGGAGACGAACTATAAACTCTTCAAGCAGTCGTAACTCGTGATCCTGAAAACCAAATCATGCAAGAGAGGGCTCATTGGAAATATGGGAAACTAAATAATATGTTAGTAAAATCCTTTTTACCGGCTTGACCAATGAAACGCTCAAAAAATTCAAAGATCAGAAGCGGATGTATCTGAGCAAAATTGATATTTTTTCCAATAACTATGACTCGTAGAATTCATACAGCGAGAATCTAACGACATAAAGAGATTTATTAAGTTATGTATGTAATGTTCTTATATATATTAATGAACATGTAGGGGAAATTGAAATTGTACAACAACAAAACAAAAGGAAATGAAATGAAAAATTGTAACAAAAAAAATGAACAGTTACAGGAACTGAAGAGTCTCTCTTATTTAAAAAAGAGAACTTGTTGTATGAAGAAGAGAGACTTTTTCCCATTGTATAGACTAACAATACTATTATTTTTGGATATATAAAGAGTTGAAGGAGTTTTGAGATCATGGCTATTGTCAAATGTGTGTGGGACTACTCTATGTATGTGTTTGTCATTTAAGATTATTGAATGCTTGTCATATGAACTACTTTTGTTTTTCAGTACTTAAGATATTTATGTTGTTATGATTTCTAATGAGTAAAGTGATGATGTTATAGGTCTTATCTGCAACTATTTGTGATTATATCTGTAATACCATTGTTTTAACATATTGTTGACTGGCATGAACTATTTATGTTGTCAAAAATATTATTTAAATCGTATTCATCTATTAGAATTGCTCCTGCAAGATAGGTGGGAAATAGTTAAATTAGATAGTTGCATTTGTTTTAATTAGATTAGATTTAGAATTAATTAGAATTATTTTAGGGACAATTTATTGTCTTTCCCTTTTTCTTTGAATTCATAGTGGCACTCAGGCCCACAAACTAGTCGGAATTTTCCATCCCAAACGAGAGTGAGTTTGATTGGGACTTTCCATCAAGCATTTTCCCTTACCTGCTTGATAGACTATTCGGACCTGTCAACATGAATGGCACTAAAAGGAGGGCTAGATGACAAGTTGAGCATGTGGGGTCATTCTTGTTAAATCTTTTTATTTATTAAAGTCTCCTTCCCAAATCTCTTTATGGAGATGTATTTCTAGTTCTGTACCTTGGAGAACTCTTGGAAAGATAATTAATCTTTTATAGAAAATTAAATTTGATGGGGAGGGTGAAACATCTACATTTGAACACATTATTTAGTTCTTGCAAGTTTGTTTATCTTAGAATATTACTCATGAAGGTGTTATATCTAGGTTGTTCACTTTTACTTTTGTAAGGTGTGTTAAAAATTGGTGTGAAATTTTGTCGGTCGCCTCTATTCACACATGAGAACAATTTATGCGTAAATTTTTGTATGCTTTTGAGAATTATAATTATGTTGATTTGTATGAAGAAATATTGAGACTTAAGAAGAAAAAAGATGAATCTTTATAAGATTTTTCTTTAAGGTTTATGTGTATTCTCTATATATTTCATTTGAATGATATGCCCTATGTCAGTGATTCACTTCTACTTTTAACTTCTCTTTCTAATGGGAAAGATCGGCTAGTGAGTCATGAATCTAAATCATGCCTCAATGCTAGTGTACATGTTGATTTGGATTTACATGAAAATTCTGAAGATACTAATGGTTTTGTTGAACAACATACTTTGGACCTTTCTTCACTATGGAGGATATAGATCAGAGAGGACATGTCTTTTCAGAAGAAGCATACCTATCATAACACCATTCAATTCCCCCCTTTTTTCTTAGTGATGATAAATAAACCTCTTGTGTAGTGAAGTTGACTTCATATTTTCCTGTAGCTGACCAAGAGGAGGATTTTTCTGCTAATAATGAGACACTTCGGCTCACACCGATGGTTGTTCCAGGGTCTCACTGTCCTATTCTATCTTTTCCATCACAAGAAGTGAAGGAGGAAACTATGGAGAATCATGAAGAAAGTTGTCATGAACCCGAAGATCTGACAACTACCTCAGGAATGGAACATATTGAATCTAATTTAAGTGCTCATGTCTATGGTGTGGAACATTCTTCCCTTGGTTTGACTGAAGAGATTCAAGAAAAACTTCTTGGGGTCACCACCTCTGATCATCTTCCTGATTATCTCCCCGAGATCATTCTTGAACCCTCTTGTTTTCAAAATTCTCATGTTTTGTTCTCATATATATCTTATGACAATGGACATGAATGTGTTTTGGATACTGCTTTATGTTCGGATTTTCTTGTAGAGCAGGACATGGATGTTGATTAATCAATTAAGGAAGAAAATTTTAATACACAAACCCTGACTCCTTCCTCGGAGATAACAAATTGGAATTAACTTATGTTGATCATAATTGTTGTATTGATTCTAATTTGACTCATAAATATCAAGAAGATTTTCCGCGAGTTAATGAACTATTTATTCAAACTTCTTGTTGTGAAAATTGTGTTGATTTTCTTCTCTCTCCTAACCATGAGTATGTCTTGCAGGATATTTCATGTTTACATATTTTAGAGGAGAAAAATAACAATGTTGATGAGTTAAATCAAGGAGAAGAAATAAACACTCAATGCATACCACTTTTAGAACAAAAATCGATAACTTTCCTAGAAGAGGGAGAAAGTTTTGACCATAAAAATATTCCTAGCGTGGAGCCAACCAATTCACAATCAAAACCAATCATCAATGTGCTTAAGGAAGAAGTGATACCATTCAAAAACACTACCATTGAGAATATTTCACTTTCCATAGAGGCATTTCATTTTCTTAATTCTTTTACTTATTGCTCTTTGTACCCTGATCATTTTGATGGTTGTATTGGCCAAACTTCAAGATCATTTTCAAACTCATGATACATGGCCAAACTTCAAAGAAGTACAAGACATTCATAATGTGCATATAGAAGAAGGAGAGGATGTGACCCCTTCCCATGAATTTATTAATTTTCTACCTTATCAACCTTTTACATGGGATGATAGAAATGTTGTAACAAACTTGTTTCTAAATGCGTCTTTTTTTTACTTGCCTACATTTATGTTTAATACATAATTTTCTTGTACAAGTAGCTAATTAGTTGAGATATCTGATATTAGTGGCTCCCACTGAATTTTTAATGATATGTCTTATACCATGGTGGAGGATAGTCCATGTATATTATTAAATCCCACTAATTCATCTCAAGTTGTTGATTATTTGAAGTATGAGACTAAGAAGGCTTGCCAAGACAATGAGGCATTTCGGTCTAGATCGATGGTTATGTCAGGTCCTCATTATTTTGGCTTGCCTTATGAAAGTAATGATTATATCAACACTAACGCTCTTTCACAAATGCAAGGTAGTTTCATATATGGTTCTATGAAGGTATTTTACTCTCCCGTGAACTCCCCCCACCAATTTTTTTATAATCATTACATTCTCCATGAATAATAACCTTGACATGTGTTTGCAGGCTTGGAGTTGTGTGGATGGCTACATTGGCATTATGAGTTCACATGGTTCATTTTCAACTGGTGTAGTGTAGGATAGGAGTAGGAAAGATTGGGCTAGTTCCTTTTATTTTCATAGTTTTCTACTGTCGTTTACATTTTTGTGGTTTCAATAAATTTGGCTATAAGAAATTATTTATTCTTATGAGTAAGCCTTTAGATTCCTCTCTTCTGAGATGTACCCAATGAATAAAGTCTTCAAAACTGATTTTTAATAAATTACAGTTGTAGGTTATTTTTCTTTTAGTTGGTTAGAGTAATCTGATTTTGTTTCTAGTCTCTAGCTAGTTTTTATTTATTGCATTTTATTAAAAAAAAAAACTAGTTGGCTGGAAATAAAGGAATATCATGAAGAAATCAAGGAATTGGATTGTTAATGTTTTTCCTTGAACGAGTTTTTGTGCTGAATTATTTTTCACAAAAGGGAAAAAAATTAGTTGTCATGCTCTCAAAGCTTTTAAGTTGTGTATTTGCATTAATTTTTTAATTGTTTTCCATACCACTTCATTCTTGATTTTCCTGCTAAGTAATTGTTTTTATGGACACATTATCATCTTATAAGGCAATGAAAATGAATTTAAAAAAATGTTACACACAATAATTCCTTTTTATTATGAAAATAAACACTTAAAGACTTCCAATTTGACATTTTTTAAATGCATTATGATTGGAAAGATTTTTCTTAGATTGTGTTTCCTTTGAGTTTTGATCTTGTTGTCTGATACATAGTTAATCAAGGTTTCAAGGTTAAAATTCTTCTCATCACAGATTACAACCACTCTAATTCCTTTAATCCCTTTTCATGTTTATTTTTTCACAGGTTTGGAGTTATGCCATTGGTTGCTTCCCCCTTAAGCATTTTCTTATATTGTTTTCAGCTAGCATAGTTTTAGTGGAGACTAAGCATAGAAGAACTCAGTTGAGTTGCCTTTCTAGTGTTTGCTTCAAATAGTTTTGGTTTTAATTTCTTTATTTATTTCCGCCTGTAAATTAAAAAAAAAAAAAACTAATTGTTATCCATTTGAGGAAGAGATTTATTATCAGGCTATCAACTTGCTAAACTTTAAGCTTCTATGTCATTGGTGTACGCTGGACAACTGGATTGTGTAACCATCAATATGAGACATTCTTCCCTACTGACTAGAAACATGTGTGGACAACATAGGAAAGTGTTATTTTTCAACTTCTATGCCTGGATCAACATGAATAGATTTATATGCCTTGATCCCTTCAAAACATTTTCATACTTTCTTATCTATGGATCTTGCAACTCTATTCATCAATTCGACATCTAATTGGAAACCCATCTCTGATTCTCTATCATATATGGTTTTCTGATTTGTCCTTTGATATATTTTTCATAGAAATATATTTTGAAGAAATTGTTGTTTGGATTTGCTTTTAGCCAGCATGATTATTCTGATTCGCATCCATAACTACAATATTCTATACTTGCCTCATTAGATTAAATTGTAGAAATCATTTGAATCTTTGGAATCAATAGTCATCTTTCATGGCGAGGAGAAATTGATACTTAATTGAAAATTATCGGATGTAATTTCTAAGATTAAAAAGTTGGGTGTTTTCAAATGTGCAAGGAACTTGTTCATGAGAGGGAATCCTAAGGGTTTGAGTGTTTGTGGAATGTGTCATGTCAATGAATTTGGAATATGTTTTGGCTGAGAATTTCCATTAACATGTGTCATTAGGTTCCCGAAAGAATTCAATTGTATCACTTGATGAAAGGGAAAATTTAAATGTATCAATTGAATAAAATAATTGTCTTGCAAAGTGTTCACTTGATTATCAATTATGACAACCTCGCTTACTTCTCCTTCCAAAATGTGAACTTCACCCTGGGAATCTTGCTAGTGGGTCTTATTTCGAATGGTTGACCTATCTTGCCCAACTCATTTACTTTCACTAAAAACAGTTTTTCTATAATGTTCATAATTTATATCATGCTGCTAGGATTGCATGCTTATCTTTTAAGTAAATTCTTCCTATAATGACTGACATAGTTTGATCCTCAGTTTTCTTTGTTTAGTGCATATATTTTAATTTGTACATAATTTTACTTCCTTCTTTGGGTAGTTTGGAAACCATGGCAGTGGGTTCATTTTCTTACACCATCAGGGGTGAATGATACAATCATTGGATGATCTAGATTAATAATCAAAATGTTAGTGAATATCTTGGTGAAAAATATCAATGCAATTCCTAAGTTTGAGAATATGGTGTCTTCAAAACCTTATTTCACTAAGCTCTTATCCATAGCAATAAGATCAAAGGGGTGAATTCTTGAATTTATTCAAATCTTTATCCTTAGGCATTTCAAGAATCTATTATTTTGTCACTAGAAAATCTCAAATATGTTGGAACAAAAGCTTGGTTGGATATCAATTTTACTGATCATTGCTCATCGTAATCTTGTTGATTTTGGCTTTCATGTTATGTATTATGCCTTAAAATCATTATTAATGGGTTTTTATTTGTCGTAAAGTTTATTGGATGAAGCTTTTACCCTTATTTCAATTTCTGGAGCTGAAATGTAATTTTTTGTGTAAATATTATTCTTACTATGTTGTTGTCTCGGATTTCTCCCACGTTGTTGTATCTGCTATTTATTTTCCAGTTTTATTTGTATGACTCACATTTATAGTTTTAGTTTTTTTTTTTTCTATTCTTAATTTGGTTAGCTTTATCTCTTGCTTTCCACTTCTACATATTATTTTCATCTTTTAATTTGATTGTTGATATTTCATGAGTTGTTTTGACTCCCTCGTTTGGCCTGAGGATTAATTTTTTAGTTTGAATGTGGGGCAGGTCCAACTCTTGTTATACACTAAAGACATTCTTACAAGTCTTGGAATTCATGGGTTACTCTATCTGATAAAACCTTCATGAAGTCCTTAACTATGGATCATGTGGATAATGATTGATAGTTGTGGTGGAACACATCTGTTTACTAAGCATAGCACGATAATCCATAAGTAGAGGAAATTGTCTATCTTCTTTTTTCTTTGAACTCCATCCACCTCACATTAATAAGTTGACTACTATTATGATGTTTCTTGGGGAGTCCTATGGGTTAAACTAAAATGCATAGCATCTACTTAGAAAATCAAATAAACTCTCGTATCACCCCACTTCCTTCACGCCCTATTTGCATATGCAATATCTATATACAAAATATAAAAGGGTGAGCTTAATTTGAAATAAGAAGGAAGTTGAAAGCACTATTAATAGTGTGGGAAGTACAAGTAAACTCGTCGAGGCTATGGACGTTCGTTGGCAACATGTCTATGCTTGTATGGTACCAAGGCAACTTCGTTGGGGCTATGGATGCTTGCTGGAAGCAAAGCAATGCCGAGAAAAGAGAGATGAGGAACACAAATATGTAGATGTATGCTTGTTATAAAAATTGAAAACCCATGGTTAAACCATAACCAATCAAAGTTTGTAGCGAGTTAAAGAAATTAGCTCGCTAATTGGCTCTTTGAAAAAGGTGTGTTCGATGGAAAGTACTTGAAATATTTGGTTATATATTTTAGATATTTGGCATCATTGTGGTACCCATGACTATTGGAAAATTGTCTGCAGTTATTGGAGCTTATCCTTAACATTCAAATATGAAGTAAAGGTCCTATATTTCCATGACAAAGATAATTGGTTCTTCCAGTGTGTTGCCATTTGTTGTGGCCACAACCAACCCCCCTTTCATTTTACATTTATAAGCAAAAGGAAAGGGCCCCTCTACTAAAAATTGATCTCTACTGTCTAATCCACTATTTCTACTAGCCTGATGATTATTCTTTACCTACATTAAGGGACATGGGGTTGAAGAATATTATTGATGATTAATCCTTGGGGATGTTTGTCACAATTGATAATCACATTGATTTTGTACTTTCATATATCCTTCATTATATTGCTTCTTTGACCTTTTTGTGATAATATCAGTAGGTTGTCTTTTGAGCATTTACACTAATTGGATTTAATCAATTCAAATATATTATTGATCTTGTTTGAATGCAAGGCTTGATGCCCCATCTTATCCCTTGAATGAGTTTGTTTTTAAGGACTTACTGAATTCTTATGCTTTGGTTTGAAATGTCATCTTGTGGCATCATTGAGAAGTAAATGGTTGGCTTGAATGAAGAACGTATTGATATTTGGTATTCTTGTGCATTGTAGTTAAGGAATTCATTCTTTTAACTTCCTCATTGTTTGAACAAGACTTTCTTTTCAAATCTTTTACATTTGATGAGTAAAATGGCGATGATAAGGAATCTAAATTTTATAACGTGCTGGCAAGTGTCTCCTACCTTGTGTAACAAAGTTTATTCTTGTTGTGGTTGCAAGAACGGGGTTGCCAAGTCACTTTCCTACTATATTCTTTTGTTGTTTCAAATCTTCAAGAAGATCATGCCTAAGAAAAATATCATGTGCATATGGTCATAGAAAACAGGAAACTTGAGAGTAGGGCCTCCAATTGATGAACAAAACAAGTAAACCCAAGTATGGCTTGGGCAACCCCATATTTCTCTACCTGGCTGCTTCAATCTTGTAATGCATGTGGGGATCCCTTGATCTTGTTCTCTCTTGGTCAGGCTTCTCCCTAATTAAGATATTGATCCTTATTGACTCCAACATTCAGAATTGAGCCTTGTCTTTCATGTACTCAAACTGGATTTACTTTTATCACCATATACATTATTTTTATCTTCACTTCCATTCTAAGGCTTTAATGTTGTTGTATTTTTCTCTTTCCTTGTCTTTCCTTGTCTTGACTACTTCTTGCTCATCCTAGTTACCGAATCCTAAAACCCACAAGCATGATGGGGTCACCTTTTACCTACCTCGAAGCTCATGCCACACAATCTTTGTAAGAGAAATTTTGTGGGCCCTTCCTTTCAAAATGCCAATGTTACACTACATTCGATATTCCTGCAACCCACAAGCCACAAGCTTGCAGGATAATACTCATAGACATTTTGCATTGGAGTGATTTGAATAATCATTCATGTGTATCTGCAACCCGTGACTCGCAACCCTTATCCATGTAGAGTAGCCTCCCCACGATCCAATCAGACTCATCTTCACTGACAGACTTCGTCGAGGTGTTTGACAATTATCTATTCCATAGACTTATCTCTGTCATGTCTTATTTTATGTGGAATCTATATCCTGCCATCCCTACAGGAAATCTTTCACAGGAGGATCTCAACATAGCGGTAAGTTACGATTCCCTTTTCTCCCTACGAGCCTGTCTTTCGTGAAGCTTGTTCCCACATACCTAGTCCCACGAAGCCTATCCCGTGAGCCAATCAGATGACCTCCTTCAAGTCTTTGGGCTATCAAATTACTTCACTTACCTGATTTATTATTCTTCCTGGCCATCGAATTCTGAATCCAATCGGACTTCATCCATTAGGTTTTTCCTTTGTGATTACCCCTTGATCATATTGACATATCCTATGT
Organism: Picea sitchensis; assembly: GCA_010110895.2. Lineage (NCBI taxonomy): Eukaryota > Viridiplantae > Streptophyta > Pinopsida > Pinales > Pinaceae > Picea > Picea sitchensis. The sequence goes on along the minus strand of SNQJ01S0002401.1, from coordinate 133,360 downwards.
GCCAGGATAGCATCGAGCTTCCTTTCATCCTATGGGTTACCCTTCGTGGCGTTGACATGGTGTTTACATGTCATGTGGCATGTCGTCCCCTTTCTCACTTCCTACTTTCCATTTGTCATATCAATATTAGCGCGACCTTGATCTTGGTGCAAAACCTTGACCTAGGTGCAGAACCTTGACCCGTGCGGAAACAAGCCTAATTTTTCTAATCACTTATGAAATTCATTTTTGTAAATATGATTGGTATATTTTATTGGTTTTATTTTTATTTTTATTTATTTTATTCCTTTATGTATTTATTTATTTTTATTTCCCATGGTTTTTCAAATCTACTCATGGTTTTCTCAAAACTACACATGGTTTTAAATTTACATTTATTCAGGAATTACATGGGGAAATTACTTTTACCATTAGGAATTACTATTACTTAGGGAAATCACTTTTTACGTTTTGGGATTAACTTACGTATCATACATTTTTTACATCCCCAAGTTTATATTTTTTAAATCCCTAAGATTATATTTTATTATTATTTTCAGGATTTATTTCATTTTTATTTTTATTTTTATTTTGGTGTTTTGTTTATTTTAATTCTTTGTTTTTATTATTTGTAATTAAGTAGGGGCATTTATTTTTTTATAATTTATTTATCCTTTTTTTTCAAATCTTGTTCATAATGTCAATTAATTTATTTTATTTGTATTTTATTTTTATTTTTATTTTTTAGTTTATTATTTTTATTTCATGACCTGAGCCTTTAAAACTACCTGTGCAGACTTCTCCATCGAGATATAATTTTCCCTGCTTATTATTTAATCTGCAACACACATGCCTTGTGAGAATTTCTCGTGCAGGAACTCACATGTATCTGCTTTCACCAGCCTACCACACTTACCAAATCTCACCAACTTGCAATGCATTAGATTATATTATACCTGTGTGTGAATTTCCCATGCAGGAATTCACCTAGAACATACCACATGACTCACCCACAACCTGCATGCCTTGTGGGCTCTCATGCTCTCACCAATGGGCTCTTACTATGTGGGAAGTTTACCATGCGGGGAATACAACTTAGGACTTAGCATGTTCCCACACCCGCAAAGACTTTACCCCATGGATGTTCCCACACCCGCAAACCTAAGAATATGGTGTAATTGCATTATTTTATTATTTTTTGTCAAGACTACAAGATTTTCAGGATTGTAATTATTTTAATTAATTTTATTTTTCAGATTCTTGTGTGCACGTATTTATTTATTAATTCCTTTTTATTATTTGATTTTTACTTCAGATTTCGCACCAAAATATCTACACGGGAGCAAGGTTCTATGATGACCCTAACTCCACACACAAATCACTAGTGGGGGTGGAATCAATATAAACCATGTTCAGTCAATTTCTTCAATGCATGTGGGATAATCATTTAGGCCTATTAGATCAATGGTCTAGATCAACCCTATGAGCAAATCAACGGTTGTTGAGCGTCGAGTTTAGGTAGCCATAACTCATGATCCATGAAGCCAAATAAAGCAAGAGAGGACCCGTTGGAAAGACATCAAAGAGTAGAGAACAATGGGAGAGGAATTTGATCCATATCAGCAACAGAGATGCCTAAAACATTTAGATAAAAGAGGGCCACAAATTTGATGGTGGGCGAACTGTAAATTCTTCAAGGAGTCATAACTCATGATCCAAAAAACCAAATTAGGCGAGAGAGGGAACGTCCGAAAGCTAGAATACTAAAGAATATTCTAGTAAAATCCTTTTTACCAACTTGACCACTGAAATGCTCAGAAAATTCAAAGATTAGAAATGGATGTAGCTTAGCAAAATTGAGAATTTTTCCAATAACTATGACTCATAGAATTCATACAGCAAGAATTTGAGGACTTCAAGAGTCTTATTAAGTTATGTCTGTAATGTTCTTATATATATTAATAAACATGTAAGGGAAGTTTGAATTGTACAACAACAAGACAAACGGAAACAAAATGAAAAGTTGTAACCGAAAAAAATGAACAGTTACAGAAACTGAAGAGTCTCTCTTATTTTATAAAAGTAAACTCGTTATATGAAGAAGAGGGACTTTTGCCCATTTTATAGACTGATAATAATATTATTGAGTGGATTTGGAAGTTGTGTTTTCGTTTTTTTCTTACTCGACGTTTCAATCCATACTATTGGATCATCCTCGGGAGATATAAAAACTCAAGGGTTGATACCACAAAGTTGTCCCATAAATATAAGAATGTAATTCTTGATAACCTATGTTGTCTCATTAAAATCATATGTCGGTTATGAGTGATTATCATTCTCATTTTTACGTCACTCATTCTGAAGAAGGTGTAAAATGGTTTTCCAAGTTTCACTTATTTTAGTGCCTTCATCTCTGTTGAGGTTTTTTAGGTTCATTTCAATCTCCACTTTTTCCCAAATCTTCATGTTGGTATGGTGTTCTACTTTGGCTATGATCTTAGCTTTCTCTAAGCAGATTTGGTGACTAGTATTATGAGAATGCTCAGCTAGGGCTGACTTTTTAAATCTATCATGCCTCAAATCCACGCTATGTTATTTTAATCTTACCTTTATGGATCTACCAAATTCACTTATATAAACTTTTCCACATGAGAAAGGGATAGAGTATACCCCTTTATACATACCTGGTCTTGTTGAATCCTTTGTGGAATCCACCGTCTGTCGGATCGTGTTGGGAGGGAAGAAAGTGACTTTGATGTTTCTTCTTCTTGGTATTTTTGTTATTTTGTCAGTGTTTCCCTTTATATATGGTAAGGAAATATTCATTCCTCCCCCAGTTGTTTCTTCTTGATTCCTTCTTACATGAGGTCTTTAGATTTCACAACAATATTCTTGAATTGCTTGTTTTCGTAGCCATTCTCTTTGACTAGTTTTGATATATGTTCAATCTCTTTCTCCAAATGCTCTTTATCAGAGACCTTTAACGCTTGGGTCACTAGAGTGTTGATCACACCAATCTTTTGAAGAGGGTAGTGGTGAGAGTTTACATATAAATACATGTATGTATGTGTATTTTTACGACAAACCTAATGAGAAATTGAACCATCATCCTTTTTTGATATTAACATGTCAAGAAATGGTATGCTCTTATCTTTCTCAACTTCCATGGTGAATTTGATATTTTCATTTTGATTGTTGAGGTGGTTGAACAAACTTACAAGATTCTCTTTCCCGTGTTGCCAGACCAAATCAGTGTCGTCCACGAATCGTTTCCATCTCTTTGGTCTTAGTGGAAATGAATCCAAATCTTCTTTCTCGAATTTCTCCATGTATAGATTGGCAACCACGGGGGAAAGGGGAGAACCCATTGCCACACCCTCTACCTGTTCATAAAACTCTCCTCTAAAGATGAAATAAGTTGAATGCAAGCATACCTCAACTAGTTTTGTAGTGTTTTCATCTATTAACTCTTTGATAGTTATTATTTTTGGATATATAAAGAGCATAAGTCATTTTGAGATCAAGATTGTTGTCAAATGCACATGGGACTACTCTACAAATGTGTTTGTCATTACGATTCTTGACTGCTTGTCATATGAACTACTTATTATGTGTTCAATATTTAAGATAGTTATGTTGTTATGATTTCTAATGAGTACAGTGATGATATTACAGGTCTTATCTGCAACTATTTGTGATTATATCTGCAATATCATTTTTTAACATATCGTTGACTGACATGAACTATTTATGCTATCAAAAATATTATTTTAAAATGTATTAATCAATTAGAATTGATCATGTAGGATAGGTCAGAAATAGTTAGATTAGATAGTTGCATTTGTTTTAATTAGATTAGATTTAGAATTAATTAGAATGCTTTGGGGGATAGTTTATTGTCTTTCCCTTTTTCTTTTAATTCATAGTGACAACCAGCCCACATATTGGTCGTAATTTTCCATCCCAAACAAGAGTGAGTTTGATTGGGACTTGCCATCGGGAATTTTCCCTTTCCTTCTTGGCAGGCCATTTGGACCCATCAACATGGTCCTAAAAACGCAACATGGGAGCATGAAAAAACTATGTGGAAGGAATATTCACATTTTTTTGTCAATTTTGAAAAAAATAAAAGCTAAAAATGCAAGACTCCATTTTGGGCAGCTAGAGTTATGGAACCACATCTCAGAATTATTGGTCACCTATATTGGTGGCCCTGATAAAATAATGGTGCAACACAATGGGATGAGGGTAGTGAAGGGGGGACATTCCTTGGGTCAACATGATGAGAGGAATAGGAAATTGTAGTTGGAACTGTTTTTGGAGTTGTGAAATTGCAAAAAAAAAAACAATTCTAAGCATTGTGATGTAAATTTGTATATGTATTTCGACATGGTGTTATGCATCGAGGACGATGCACAATTGTAGGGGAGGAGGAATGTAATATCCCTACTATAATCCCTAGTTATATTAATGTAAAATGTATATATAAAATGTGGCTATGGAGAAGCGATGTAATATGCAAAATGCATTTCTGAATTTTAATAAATAAAATATGATACCAACTATTGGGGGTGTTAGAATATGAAAGATTGTGCTCGTTTTACCATTGACAATACCCTTGTCACCCAACCATAGGCCGAAGCCACCCTCCGAGCACCTTTACCTTGAAAGAGAAGAATACTGGTAGCAATCAATAGCCAAGCAAGGCTAATGAACCAAGCAAGAATAGAAACCAAAGTTGATCAGATAGTCCCACCCAGAAACTGGCGCAACACCTTCCCCAGAAACTTGCGCACAAAATTGCCATCTGCAATGCGCACAACTGGCTCTCTGCAATTCTGAGAATGTGAATAATGAGAACTAGCGCCCTATATTTATAGTGGTTTTGGCAGACTTACTGGGGCCGACTTCTCCTTCTGGGTACTAATTAATTCATATTAATTATATTTCTGCAACCGACATCTCGTCTAGGGTTTCCTTTACTTCTTTACTTCCTTCCGGAATATTCTAATCTCGTCATAGGTCACAATAGAGGTTCATACCTCCCAAAGCTACCATAATATTAACACTCCCTCCTAACTAGGGAGGTATGGTCTTGAGCACAAACAGACCATTCAACTGGTAGTATCACGAGCACTGTTGTTATTATCTAACTGGATAATCTCTTGTGACAACTGGTACAATATCAATTGATAGAACACAATTGTGTCTATCCACGGTAGTACACAACTACTCAAACCGTGACAGATAGTCACAAATAGTGGAACATATCCATCCATAGATGGGTTAGCACTGGGGTTCTTACAACACCTGAAAGAAATAATTAGAAACTAAATCTTAAAATAAATAAATTGCAACTAATTGCAGAATTAAAAATAAACACACCACACTTACAGGAAGAAAACACACTTGCATAAAAAGAACAATCATGGCTTTGGAGAAACTCACAATAGTGAATGTGCAAGTTCTTACCTCTCGTCATACCGCTTCTCCTCCTCCAAGTTGTGTAATTTAAAGGAAACATACCTACATAGGCTTCAATACCTTTAGCATCTCCCCGACAACGATGCCAAAATGTTGGGTTGCTCCTAGTAGTCTAGGCTCCTCAACATTTACTTATCAATCCTGGCAAGTAAACTTGCGAGATGCATGCACAATATGTGCAAGATCAAAGCTAGTTATCTAACCTATGACGAATCTAATTGCAAAACAACTAAAAACTCTTCATGAAACCAATTAATCTCCTACATGTTGACATTGGAATGATTGGGGCTCAGTCTAGCTACAAGTGACAACAATCCATCATGATCTATAATCATTTGTTGCATGGACACTACATTTCCAATATCCAAATTAACCTACTTGAGTGTCTTTGAAAGAGTTTGTTGATCTATGACAATTGTTGGAAATAAACACACACGTTGGAAATGAAATGACCCCCGAGAATAAGTTATCAAATCATAAACACTTGTCATTGGTGCTTAGCAAAACCGCAGGTGAAAGTAATCCTCATGATTTAAAATCACTTACTTTACAATGTTGTGTTTCCAATCTAGGTTTTGATTTAATAGACTTGTTCTCAAACAACCAGTAACTCATAACCGTAAAACTGTAAAAGTAAATGCAATAATTAAATATATATCTAGCTAACTAAAACTGATGAAGGAACATAGTGCATATCAACACATGGGGATCCTATCATGATTGGTATGCATTGTGAGGAAACTCACAGATTAAAAGATTGTGGAAACACTATACTTCAAACATCGAATTAACATAAAATATGAGTATCAATTAAATTATGAACATAACAAAATATATAAGTACCAAAACAACATCATCATATTTCCATTATATATCTATTGTATTCAATACAGAGAACCACAATCTATCATAAATTATACAATGTATCCTTCTTTTCCCCCCAACCCCGCTACATTACAAGATAGAAATATATATAGAAATGGGAAGCTTTCAATAGCAGAATCATGATCCCCCTGTTCTAGCAACAAACATCCAAAAAATAGAAGGAGACAGACTTTTGAATCTGCCATTTATAGTCAAGATCGATCTAATAATATCAATATTGATTATTTGACCATTTCATTGACCAAAAATTTGATCCTCCTCAAAATGACCCGAGCGTGAACTAACCAAAACATAACCATCTCAAGCCTTTGATCTGCAAAACTCATGTGCTCAAATCACGTCTGGACACGTGGAAGTATGAGAATCTACTATCATGCTAACCGAAACTGAACTGGAGCTACGGGAATTGAACTGTGTTGGTAGGAAGTCTTCCACTATAGAAGAAACTAAACTTGACATCAACCATCATTATCAAGATCAATCCTAAAACCTTTCCAAATCATCAAAACAAAGGAAATTACATAGATTAACAACGATTTACCTTATTATGCTTGTTGGGTATAGTGGCTTCACAAATGTAGATAATGTATAATAAACATAGGAATTAGGTGTAGGAACGAGAGAAATGGATCAAAAAGGAGGTCAAATGATGATGAAAAATATGTGAAAACAACAACCCAACACTTATCTCCCAATCAATCCACCTCAATTAGATATCCAGATGACTATTCTTTCACTGCAAAGAATATAACAACCCAACATTCTCCCACTAGTTGTCTTCTTTGCTAATATAGAAGAACCTAAACTTATGTTCACATACCCAGGGCAACAATGCCCATTGCTTCTCTACACTAATAGAATTTCACGACACTCACAAACTTGGTCAAAGAGAACTTGTTATGTTTTCCAAAATGTCTACTTTCTCCAGCAACACCTTATTGCTTTCCACCATGTCTCTCACGAAATGGTATTGTACGTAAATATTCTTTGTCCTGGAATGGTAAGTTGGGTTCTTTGCCATGAACATTGTGCTTTGATTGTTACAATTTATCTTTCGATTTTTCGGCTCAAACAAAATCCCTAAACACAATCGATGCAACCATACAACTTCTTTGTTGGCGTGAGCGGCTGCCCTGTATTTAGCTTCTATTTTTGACAATGTTATGACTGCATGTCGCTTACTCATCCAACTAATTGCTCCACTGAACATCTTGAACACATATCCACTAGTCGACCTTTGTCAATCCAAATCTCTAGCCCAGTCGGCATCGACAAAGCCATCTACATTTAATTCCCTGTCAGTTTCAGGTTTCCCTTGGTAGCATATAACATATTTTGTTATGCCATACAAATACCTGAACACTCTCTTGACAATAGTCCAGTGCTATTTTCCAGGTGTCGACATGTATCTGCTCAATACTCCCACTAAACGAGGAATGTTTGGTTGAGTGCAGACCATCCCATACATTAGACTACCAACAAGATTTGCAAATGAAACATGTGCCATGTCCTTTGTTTCTTCTTGTGCCTCTCTACATTATTCAACAGTTAGTTTTGCTCCCATGGGAATCGATATCCTGATCAGTTTGAAATCCTTCATGTTGAAATTCTTCAAGAATGTTTTAATATACTTCCTCTGATTCAACCATAGTTTTCTAAATTCCCAATCTCTCTTGATCTCCATTCCCATAATGAAGTTTTTTGCATCGAGATCCTTCATGTAAAACTTGGAGGACAGTTGCATCTTCACCTCCTTTATTTCATCTATGTTGTTTTCAACCAACATGTCATCGACATACAAAGCTACATATATGAAACAACCTCCTTCTTCCTTGGAATATACACAGTGATCAACCTTGCTTCTCACAAATCCCAAACTAAGGATGTATGTGTCAAACTTTTGGTACCACATCCTTGGAAATTGCTTTAGACCATAAAGGGATCTCTTCAATTTGCACACTAACTCTTTCTTTCCCTTCACTGTAAACCCTTCGGGTTGTTTCATGTAGATTTCTTCTTTCAGGTCCCTATGTAGGAACTTTGTCTTCACATCCATTTTCTCTATTTCAAGATTAAATGTTGCAACCAGAGACATTAGTACTCTAATGGAAGTTAATTTTGCAACATGGGAAAAAAACTCACTGAAGTCAACTCCCTTGACTTGGGAATATCCTTTCACTACCAATCGAGCTTTGAATTCCTCAACTTGACATGTTGCATTCAACTTTTTCTTGAATACCCACTTTCTAGCGACATGTTTCCTTCCAATAGCTAGCTCAACCAAATGCCACATCTCATTCTTGTGCAAGGATTCCATTTCTTCAATCATGGCATCCTTCTAGAGTTTATCCTCTGTTGAGTTGACTACCTATCTAACCAACTTGGGTTCCTTGTCAATTGCAAATAACACAAATGCATAATGAAAATCAAGTGAACTATACTTTTCAGTTGGTTTCCTTACTAGTTCAAACCTTCTTACAACCAGATTCAGTTGTTCCACCTCTTCATCTAATTCAGTTGACCCATATGAATCATGTTCTTCATTCCTTAGTTCAAACACCACCTTCTTTGGCTCTTTCTTCATTTCAACCTCTTCAAACTTGGAAGTAGCTTCGACTTCCCTGAAGACCACATCTCAACTATACACTATTTTCCTCAATAACAAATCCCATAGCTTATATCCTTTCATTCCATCCTTGTAGCTGATGAAAATACACTTGACTACCTTATTGTCCATCTTGTTCCTCTTCTCCTTGGGAACATGCACAAATTCCTCATAGCCAAAGACTCTTAGATGTGAAAGAAAAGGATTTTTACCAAACCATACCTTATGTGGAGTTGAGTTGACTAGTGTTGACGAAGGAGACGTATTTACCAATATTTTGTAGTATCGACTGCCTCTGCCTAGAATTCTTATTTGATCCCAACACCATTGAGCATGCTCCTTACTTTATCCATGAACTTCATGTTCAGTATTCCAACAAATCTATTTTGCTATGGGGTATATGGTGTGGTATTTTGGCGTGCTATGCCACACTACTTGCAGAACCGCTCAAAATAATTTCCACATAATTCACTTCCAATGTCAGTTCTCGACATCTCGATCTTCTTATTTGACTGGTTTTCCACAAGAGATTTAAACTCTTTGAATTTCTAAAAAACCTTTGATTTCTTGCTCAAGAAATATATCCATGTCTTCCTGGAAAAATCATCTATGAAGAAAACATAATACAAAGATCCTCCTAGTGAAGGGACCGATATAGGCTCAAACACATCACTATGTATCAATTCTAGCATCCCTTTTTCCCTTGTAGCTCCAAATAGGAATCTAACCTAATTGTTTTTCCCATATATGCAATGTTCTCAAAAATCGACTTCCAAATTACAATCCGGAAAACCTTAAACCATACTTTTTTTGTGAATAGATCAAAGTCCTTTTTCACCAATATGTCACACCCTTTGGTGCCATAACATGGTCAGATTGACTTGACGAAGAACGGTCGAGTTGGTTGACTAAGCCTGAGTCGACTTGAGTCAATTCAAAGTTGAGTTGACTTCAAGAACAACAATGTTGTTGCATCTAGTCGAGTCAGCATTCCCTAATAACTAGTATATGGTTCCAATCATAAATCCTTTCATTAAGACCATCGCTCCCATGACCATCATTCATGTATCCTTTTGAAATAGAGTGTGCACACCTTAATCACTCATTTTGCTGATAGATATAATATTTCTTGCCAAACCAAAATATGTAGCACACCTGGAGGGTCCTGCTCCTCCCATCTTGCAGTATCAGTCAGACTCTTCCTCATCCAACAATTTTGGTTATTGAGTCATCCCCCAAGAATACATCTCTCCCTTGATATCTCTCATACTCACATAACCATTCTTTGTGGGGTGTCAGATGAAAGGATGCACTTGAGTCGACCAACCAAACATTGTGATCTAATTGTGTACTGGTTGACGCCAGATACACATCACCTCCATTATCCAGAGTAGTCTTTCTCTCAATCGACTGCTTCTCGTTGAATCCTGGACTGATCTTAGTCACTTTCAACTTGCAATCTCTTTTGCAATGTCTAGCTTTACCACACTTCCAACATCTTCTCATTGACTAAACAAGGGATTTAGATATATCCTTCGACTTCAACTTTCTACCGAAGAATTTTCCTTTATCTCTATCGACCAGTTGAGCTCTCGCCATTAAGGCATCTTTGTTCGATCCTTCCATGTTCTTCTTTTTCATTTCTTCTGACAGCATAGATGCAACCATGTCTTCAAGCATGAATGTGGTTGAATTACTCCTTATAGCCACAACTAAGCTATCCAAGGAGTCTAGCAAAGAACACAACAAGCTAATACATTTCTCCTCCTCGGGGATTTTAATATCCATAGACAATAACTGGATTATTACAATATTGAATGCATTCATGTGCTCTATTACTGAGCTCCCATCACTCATCCTCAAAAGATACAATTTCTTCCAAAGAAACAACTTATTTACCAGGGATTTCAACTAGTACAAGCTTCCCAACTTGTCCCACATTTTCTTTGCAAAGTCTTCATTGGAGACATTCCAACAATTATAAAACTACAAGACAAAGTCAAATCATACTCCTTGCCCTTCTCTCGAGTTTCTCCTATTCTTCCCTCAACATACCCATCAAAATGGTTCTTGGGCTCACAGTTGCCCACTGTTCTTTATCTACAAGAAGATCTTCTATCTTAAGCTTCCAGAGCTCAAAATTCTTGACATTGAATTTTCTGATCTCTATCCTTGAACTGTTTGCCATTCTTTCAAGCGCAACTTTAAAGATTACTAACTTACAACTCCCATTGGACCCAGATTTCGCTCAGATCCAAGATCTTCTTAACCTTGCTTTGATATGACTTCTACAGAGCAACAAATACGTTGTGATACCAAATGTTGGGAAAACTAACCCTTACACTAAACCAATTGGGAAAGAGAAGACTATACAAGCATGAAATAAATGACAAACACACACAGTATACAAAGATTTTACCCTGGAAGCCCAAAACTGGGAAAACCAACATTCCTTGAGTGTCTTGCTCTCTTATTGTCTTACTCATTCATTGAATAAATATTTACATGATTAACCCCGGTCTACACCTAAGACACAATCGCCATCATACTCTCTTGCTTTACACAAGAACAACCCTGCAACCAATTTGGCTTGCATCTACATGACCTTCATGATTCTTCTAAAGATTAGTTTTTACAATATTAAAACATGCCTTATTTATAGGCTTTACAACATTCAAATCTCTAAATCATGGCGCCCAAAAATGGTTACAAATCCACGTAGATGATTGGCTGCAATCTAGCAAATATCGGGATTTTGTTACAATCGACTTCCAGTCGGTTACCAGTCGAACTACGGTAGGTCTTCATTCGGTTGTCACTTGACCTCCTGTCAGCTGACCTTTTGAATTTACATTGATCACTTTGGCTTTGACTTCTCGATCGATCACTTCGACCTTGACTTCATGGTCGTTCACTTCGACCTTGACTGAACCATCGACTCGACTTATCTAGATTTTTCTTTATTTTTAAACTCTTTCTCCTTTCTCATTAACCTGTTTCTTTATCTATCCCTCTTTCTCATAATAATTAAAACTTTTAATTCTTTCATTCATATTAATTTTTAATATTATTAATTTCATTTTCATTTTTTATTTTAATAATTTCAATTTCATTTATAATGTATGTTATTGATTTATTATTTCCCTCAATGGCTAATTTCTCACCCTTCTTAATCCTTTTTTCCTTTGATATTATTTATTAATTTATTTTCTTTCAACGTCTCTCTCCAATGACCAATTTTCATCCTTTTCATAGTAATCAAAACTTTAATTCTTCCTCATATCTTTTGAATCCTTATCATTAATATTACATTTTTAATTTATTCTAAAATATATTATTAATTTTCCTCAATGGGTTTCTCACCCTTCTTAATCCTTTTTTCCATTTATATTATTTATTATTACTATTTTCTTTCAATGTCTCTCTCTAATGGCTATATTTCACCTTATTTAATCCTCACCCCAACATACTCTATCCGATCATTCTTGGAGTTGTTTGTGTCCCTGATGATGGGTGGAGTGTCCACTCGAAATGTTGGACATTTCGAAAACTCACACACAGTTAAATCTCTAGAAGAAGCATGCACATTATGGCCAACTGTGAAAACCTACACACTAAAATTTGACTTGACTTGTCGATCGACTTATCTCCCATTCAATCCACCTCAACTAGACATTTAGATGACTATTCTTTCACTACAAATAATATAACAACCCAACACTTCCTTTGATTCAATTCGATTCTCATCATGTACATGTCTTAAGCCCATATTTTAAATAGACAAATGAATTAAACTTGTGCATGACACACTTGTGTCCATTTGAAGTTAAGAATCATTTTTTCTCTCAGCTTAGTAGCCATTGGCCATTGTATTATCTCTCATTATCCCCATCTCCTACCTCATCTCTCTAGTATCACGGTTTGAGCTTGAGACGAGTTTACAACAATGTTCTTGTTTGATGAAGTGTTTGTTTGTATATAGAAATGTGATATCAAAAGGAGAAAGATAGAGCCTGGAGCACATCAATGCAAGGATTATGTGATTTCAAGCACTATGTATTAGAAAGTGAAGGCCATATTTTCAGCTAAGGAGCACGTGTGAACAACAAAAGTTGGCAATACTATACAAACACGTAGCCAAGGCATCATAGTAGTGCCCACCATGAACAAGATGATGTGGATACACAAGTGAGCAAGGAGGAGCTATTGTTCAAGTCATAAGAATTACGCTCAACATGTGTGCACAAACAAGTCAAAACATTGTTCATTGATAAGTCTCACCTTGAGCAAGAAAATGTGTAAATATTGAATATTATGCTCCCAATGAGGTTGAATAGTCAACACGAGGAAAAAAACAAAAAATATAAAGGGTTCAAATTGCAAGGTACTTGAAGAGTCTGGGGTAGCCAAAGAATTGGGAAGTGGAGGCCAAGAGCCTCCATCAAAACTTATAAATAGAGCATTTGCCTTCAAGTAATGAGGGCTCTTTTAGGCATTGTAGGCTATTTTTATATGTTAAGAAAGAGACTATTGTTAGCCAATGTTACAATACTTTTGTGGAGTTGTTTGGCCTTGGGACTCTTGTCTATTTGATCAATTCTCTTGGTGCTTGTGGGTGTGGATGTTATAGCCTATGTAAATCTTCTTGTGTTATGGTGCTTATTCTTAGTTAACTTATGCTTGCTAATGCTTGATATAAAACAAGGGGCTTCATTGTGATTGGAGACTTTTCTTGGTTGCCTCGAATCTTTGATCATGTATTTCTTTAGTTGGTGGACTATTCTCCCTGTTGTTACATCCTTAATTGCATTTTATTTCAACTCGGTTACTAACTAGTCATGTGACAAGGAAGTGTTCTTAGTATTCTCATCATTTCACTTTGAGAGGGAGTTTCAGGATCTAATTCAATATCATTTCTGATAACAAATGGGACTATTCTCATTGTTATCGATTGCATTGCAAAAGTTGCGTCATTTTCTCCTCTAGTTAGAATTTGGGTAGTTGCATTTTTTGCATCTTGCAAGTATTGCATCTTGCAAGTATTGCATCTTGCAAGTATTGCATTTCTTTCTCAGCATTCAACTTATCCTCATTTACATTTTTGCACTTACATTTATTAGTTTATATTAGATTAGACAAACAACACAAAAACAACATCTTACTTTGCATATGACAACCAGGATATAACTATAGGGATTGTCATTTCAATGAAGATAGATCTAATTGGGCCCTTTCTCTTGGTAAGTTTGTGAAATTGGCAAGGGTCATTTCTGCATGTCAATGGGGTTGGGTGAGTTTGGAATCCTTCATCCATTGGCTATTACTACTCATTTGATGACTAATAGTCAAGTCTATTCTTCTAGGGTATTCCCAAAATGCATTCAATGGTGTTGGCTCTTTCTACCTACATTAAAGAGCACTAGAAGAGAATAATATCCCTAAGGGACTATTGAATAGAGAAAGGGAATATCATCCTTGTGTTGTGTATGGTAGTAGAAAAGTGCCATGGTTGTTTGATGGTCGGAGGAGATGCTTAGAGTGCTTTGTAATGAGAAAATTTGGCTAAGCTATGAGAGAAAATAGGTCGGATTGAATGAGCTAAAAGCTTGTAGCTTGTTTCCTTCTCCCGCGAGCTAAAATCCTATAGCTTGTTTCCTTCTCATGGAAGTATGCCCCTATGTATGTGCTTACATTATTTTGGGCCTCTTTGAGAATTTATTGCACTCATGATATGTCAAAATGGTATTTGAGGGATGAATTTTTAAAAGGTTGTGCATGGCCTCCTACTTTGTGGATGGGAGTGTAGGACATGGACACCACATCATCCCTGTGAGGTTTCCTTCCCCCCATATTTTGTTATTATTGTTATTATTTTTAAATACGTATTTTTCATTCCCTTGCATCATTCACATATAATTTACATTTCCTATTCATCTAATTCACATTTTTATTGTTTTAATGCTTTTCTTAAGTTGGGACCCCTTTAAGTATATTTAGTTTATTTTCTTGATGGGTTTAATAAATTGCTTCCCACTTCCAATTGCTTAGGTTGTTGATTTCATATTATATTTAGTTGGAGTTATCTCACTTTCTCACTAGCTATCTCTTGATAAGTTTCTCCCTTCTTGCCCAACTTAAATAAATCTTGATTGTCGGATGAGGCAAGGATGTCCTCCATCAACTCTCCATTTGATCCTCATGAGAGGTTTATGCCCTTTGGGGAGGAAGGTAATTATGTCCTTACTACTCCCCCGTGTATTACAATGAGCCATTACATCTCATGAGAGTTCCTAAGTGGGTATGCATCTCCACCCCTCCCTCATTGTCCAGTATTCTCTATCCTCGATGTGTATTGTGCCTATTGAAGGCTTACTTTGACAAGGCATAACCTCTCCCTGCACTCGAGCTCAAAACATAAGTTACATAGTTCTCTGCTCATAATCATTTATAAAATTAAAATAAAAATCAATAACTATTAATCAAGACACTGTCTCCCAAACCCTTTAGGGTCATCACAATTGTCCCCACATTGGAGTTCATTGTGCACATGATCTTGTCTATCATAACTTGGGAACACTGGTAAGTAACATCATATATCAATACATGCACTCTTGTAACATGCCCATTGCATATCGTGGCCACATAGATTATATTCATAACCATGTTTATAATCTCGTAGTAATATATCATTAGTGTCATGTGCATACATTTTCATCATCGTCATATAAGGTTCATATCATTATCACACACACACACACACACTGCATTATAATAGCACACTTAAAACATGTTGGTCATCATATGGATGTCCTATGTACTATTTGTATTGTCCTTGCAAACACATGCATCGTAATCTAGAGCATACATATGTAAAGAATGTTGGTTTTCATATGATTCTCACATATTGATCACACATGCTATCAAATATTATCATTGAATTGTCAAAGTGTCTACATATCATAAATGAGTCCACAACAATGCATTATTGTTAGTCTCACCAGACATCACTCAAAGTATAACTGATCACATGAACATCACAATAATATATCATAGTCACATAGTGCCAAGGTGAAGCAACGTGTCTCAAAATTGCAAGTCACAAACATTTGTGGTCACCCCATGCATGGGATGGTGAACCCGTATAATCAAACTACAAGGTACAAAAGGCTAAATTGGGGCATTACACCTTTGCTCTACCTCATGGTATTCTTGATTAAGAAAAAGTTATGATCTATGTCAGGGAAATGGTTTGAGTCTAGCCAAGAAAGGGCTAAACTTCTCTTTGACAAGTAGAGGGAAATCTTTGTTGGAACATAGTTGGAGGACAACAAGGCCTTGGTTGAATACTACATTTGGGAAGAATATAACCTTCATTTTCTTTTCTTGACAGGTGTCATGAATGTCTTTGTGAAAAATCTTATTGAGAAACTAGTGGAGAGCTCAAAGTCCATTAACATCATGAATGCTAAGATCTCGCTCAAAGAGGAGATCCCTCTTAACCGACAAAAGTTGTCGATCTTTGCCAATAAGCAACTTGAAGATGGTCGTACTTTGGCCAATTATAAGATTTAGATAGAGTCCACCCTACACCTTGTGCTCTATTTTCATGGAGGCTCTCAAATCAAAGGATGGATCTCCTCCTCCAAGGCTCTAAAAGTCTCTCCCTCCTAAAGGGATCTCAAAGGTAATATAACCTTGTTTAAGGAGGATGTTCTTCATTAAGAAAAAAAAAACCCATCAAGTAGCATTAAATTTGCTACCAATTAAATTCTAATTGTTTCTCCCCTACTTTTTAAGAAGATCTATATCCCATCCTTTTGCATGTATAAGGTAGCGTCAACTCTAGTTATATACATTTACCCAACATGGCCATGAGACATCGATTTTAGATTCTTGGGGTTCTTTCCTAAAGGATACTATAGTAATTCACTAGTATGCAAAAGCTTTGTTTATTCCATAATCCATGTATGAGTCAAACATAACATAGGATATTTGTAAAGGGCCCTAATTGATCAGAATCTGGACCAGGGGTCTAAAATTTGCTCAATTTTTAAAGTGCTCAGAATGCGACAAAAACGGTGCCATTGCGTCTATCTCGTTCTCCTGATTCCGGCGGTATATTTACTTTCGCAAACGGAGTCCGTATGGAGAAGTTATCGCGATCTGTTCGTCGAGCCAAACAGGCAAAAAAAAGAGGATGCTGACTGGGCAGGCCGTACAACTGATGTGGCAGGCCGTACAGCTGATGTGGGCGACCGTACAGTGACGTGGCACCTGCTGATGTGGTAGGTGACATGGCAGATTCTCATTGGCTGATGGTAGTCAAATCATTTGATGACACGTGGCATATTACAAGCGAATGAAAAGGTGCCACGTGGCCCAATGAAGGGCTGCCACGTGGCACCCATTTACTGGCCGATTGGTTTAACTTTTGGTTCATTAAAATTATATGAGGCCGCGGGGTTCGACCCCCAGACCTCTCCTCATTACAAAGTTTTAACACAGTTCAACCCGCCAACGCGCCACATAGTTGGTTTTTTTTTAATTATTTAACCTTGGTCGTTTATTTAAATTGAAAAGGGGGGTCGGGCCGGGGATAAGCCCCGACCCGTGGTCCTATCATAGTACAATATGACCATTGTTTGCGGAGGCGCGAACTTATGTGTCAAATGTAGCCGCGGTTATCACTACTACATGTGACCGGTATACAATGAAAACGGTGGCGCGCGAGGGTTAAAACATATGTAAACACCCGATCACATGCATATATCCATGTGACTTCAATGTTTGCGCATTTGGGTTTACCCCACGGTTGTATGCGTATATTCCATGTGACCAATGCACTTTTAAAATGGGCGCGGAGTAATA